>CM038725.1:31006426-31013926 GCA_021613375.1 Megaleporinus macrocephalus | reverse complement strand
CACTATCACCTCTTCAGGTACAAAGTGGTACTACAGTGACTCACTATCACCTCTTCAGGTACAAAGTGGTACTACAGTGACTCACTATCACCTCTTCAGGTACAAAGTGGTACTACAGTGACTCACTATCACCTCTTCATGTACAAAGTGGTACTACAGTGACTCATTATCACCTCTTCAGGTACAAAGTGGTACAACAGTGACTCACTATCACCTCTTCAGGTATAAAGTGGTACTACAGTGACTCACTATCACCTCTTCAGGTATAAAGTGGTACTACAGTGACTCACTATCACCTCTATTACAAGGAATGCTGAGTAGGGGTTAACTGGCTAGCATGCGACCTTACATAGACGTTTTTTAACATATCATCACATTTGTTCGAACTTCACAGTCTGTAGATGATTTTACTTCATTTGGAAGGTTTTGAACTAAAGATCTTACACATTGCTCCTGCCTTTCTGAGATCTGGTGCTTCATCCACAGGCTGCACCATCCACAATTCTCACTGGGAGGCGAGCATCCTGTGGTTTATTAAAACTCCCTCCTTCATTATTAACTCGTTCAACATCATGAAACATGCAGCATGCCTTTGTAAAGAAAGGAAAATGGGTTTGTTAACCTGAGGCAACACCATGCAATAGAGGGTTAAGGCAGGATAACAAGCACAGCCACGCCGTCGCGTTTGACAGTCCTGTTAAAACATAAAAGCGGCGTTTCATGGAATTGCTAGTCTGAACGTTCTAGAGATGACGTGTAACGAGTACCCGAACACTGATTTCAGTCCTCAAATACTGGCACCTGAGTGCTGGGGTACTGGCACACATCCCTAATTAGTATGAGTACCTGCTGCTGGTGCCACCGTGTGTATGCTTTGTGTGTACGTAGTGACTGTATGCATTGCGGAGGTTGTGAATACAAGAGTTACCGTCTCTAGCTCCCCCTCCTACACACACACACACACACACACACGCCTTGAATGAAAGCCCACTTTAGCGCGTGTGAAGAGAGCTCAGAGAGAGTGAACAAACCCGCTTTCAGGCGGATGGGTTCCGGACTGCCCTTGTTTCCATAGTAACACACCGTGTCTTCGCTGGCCCTGCGTCAGGCAACATGGAGAGAAGAGATGCGGTTAAGAACAATTAAAGTGAATTAGCACCATTTTTGCTTCATTTACCTCCAACACTGCGACCGTCCCTGAGTGTAAAACAATCGTAGACGCAAGAGTGGAAGAGTGAGCGCTCACGCTGCTGGCCAAGCTTAGGGAACCACCGACAGCGCTAATCAACAACAAACATTCGGGAATTGGACGCCCTAGTCACCTTCCCTGGTTCTCACTCCCGTTGGTTTGCTAGCAGGTCCACTTGTTTTCCGGTGGAACCAGAGCAAAGGGCGCAGTACAGCTTCCAGGCCTTCCACCCCACGTCAAGCCACGTCCCAACCAGGCGCACGTCAGGAGCAAAATGGATCGCGTCAGTTCCGAAGGGTAGAGGGTCCTAATTTTGGAGCAATTGCCGCCGTTCATGTCTGCAGCCGCCACTTTGCCGTGAGCGATGTTTATAAAAGAGTCCTTCGGCTCGATTGACGCTCAGAGGTGGTGAAGCACCTGCTGTCGTTTCCTTCAGAACAGCCTTCAAAAGCCCAAGGTTCCAGAATCTGTTTATTCCAAAGCATCCCCAAGACTCGATACTGACAGCCAGGGTAGGGAGGGAACGGCGAAATTTTGAGTCTTCAAATTTAAATGATGCAAGCTTTCCACCTTAAATGCTTTGCAGGAGTCAGGACGCTACTGCAGCGCTATTTAAGGTAGAACGCTCACCAGGAGACGCCTTTGATGAGCCAACTCAGTACAATCCCGCTGCAACTGCAGCTCTCTTTTTGCTGCTAGCCCTAACTGTGTCAGACGTCTACCTTTTGATGCTCGTCATTCTTCCTCATCGATCTAGAAGATCTAGTCGTGATGATCACCACCTGATTCACAACATTTAAAACCATATGTCCATATTAAACATTGATATATTAATTAGATGTACATTTTAAAACAAGACAACAATATCCATTCAGATTAGCTACACTAGCTCAGTAGATTAGCTGCCTAGGATGATGGGGAAGACATCCTGGTCTCTCTCAGCCTCTGGATACAGCCATCCTATTCTTTAAACCAGAGACCAGAAAGCCAAGTGGGCACGTCTAGAATGGGTTCAGAAATAGTTCTACTTTGACAAAGAACCAACCCACCAAACATGGATGGTGAGCATCGTTGCTGAGAGGAACCGTGATTAAAGCTGCTGCTTATTAGCTGGGTATGAGTTCCAAGGCCTGAGCTACTGTAGATCAGGTTTAAAAATAGAGCAGGCCGGATTCAATTAGGCCCAGAAACGAGGTTCCTCAGTTTCTTCCACCCACTGATTCATTAGGAGCACATTTGCAGTGCTGGCCTGCGGTTTTGTTTACACCGTGATAATTAGCCGGGGAATCCAAACCTCCGTGCTAAAGGTTATCAGCATCAGGCCAAGCGGGTAATGTCTTATCTTCCGGAAAGTTCCCTGTAACAGCAGGGGCGCCGGTTACGACAGGATCAGAGAGCAGCTGATACGGCGTAAGCCACAAGACGCAGGAGAACTCAATCCAGACAGAGGGTACGCATCATGAATCACAATCCCGGTTCTGAGCCACATTTTTGTCTTCATCAGGGAGCATTAGCAGACCCCGCCGCTGGACACGAGCGGCGAGAATGCTTCTTTTGCGCGCCGCTATTCAGGGCTGAGCAGATTAGACGTGCCCCCCTTATCAGGTACATGGCTCTGGCAGAGGGGGATACTCGAAAGATTGCGGGCGTGACGCTCACAAGGTGGAATTGGCTGAAGGAGGATGATGGAGTGCCTTTTTTATGCGAGGCTGTTGGAATACACAGCCTTTTGGTGTGCTCGGAATAGGAAACGCGACCCACTGCGGTCGGGACGAGCGTTTCATTTGTTTGCCCGGCGAGAGGCAAGGCGACCAGCGGAATGGCGGAAGAGAAGAAAGAGTATCTTTCTTTTTTGAGATGCAGTGTGGAAAACAGTACGGGAGGCTTGGATATTGCGACGGTAACGGAGAACTAGGTGAGGGAGGGAGGGAAGCTCTTCATCAAAGCGAGATAATCAGTATGCAGAATAGTAGAGGCTCATTTCTAGTGAGCCCACGTCCCTCTCCTGGTCTTTAAACTGACATCTACTCCAGCTTTTCCCCGCTGAGCCGCTTTGTGCGGCGCCGGCTCTGAGAAGCGGAAACAATGGGAGCTCGAAAACGCTCGGCAACAACAAATGAGTTCTGCTGAAACAGTCTCTAATCAGTTTGCGATCAAAGTGGACACGGGTCTGCAATTTGCAAGTTGATACTGGCGTTCTCCGGTCAGGCCCAAGACAAAGCGGTACCGAGTTGCACAGTTTGCTGTAAGTCATGCATTCTTGGTCACGTCAGCTGGGGTTCCATTTAAAGGTTTTAGGAATATTATGCACATGACATCTTTTGGGGGGGTGGGGTACAAATGAAGTCAAAATGAAGTAGAATTAGCAGGACAAGCAGTGGCCCACCGAAAGAGGACTGAAATTGGGTTCGGCGTTTGAGAATCTTCGGAAAGATGTATGCCATGATGGGACCATTTGAAGGTATAGTCATTTCCAGTCACTGTACCCATGTCTACTGGTGTGAGCTAGCCATTTGTTGGGACTATAGGGTTGTGGGTGAAACCTTGGGCGTAAGGGTAACAGCAGTTCACTGTTGTTTCTATACACTGTATGCCAGAAATAAGATTAGGTGGAACTGAATCATGCCACTTACAACTTGATATATCATTGCATTGTATATTGTATATCTTTTTCCCAATTTTGCTTTTGTAATATTAACTATTCCACCTTTTTTCTAACAACTAATTGATATTATTTGGGTTTTTTTGCCTTTTCTATTCCGTTTTTTGTGCAGGATTCACACAAAATTGCTGAATATAAAACCTGCTATTAGTAAGGTAGGGTCGAGTCCCCAAACTCCTGGTACCAGACGACCAGAATTGGATTTACAGAGGATTATCTGCAGAAATTCTTTACTCTTCAGGTGGGAATAAATCCATGACCAGTAAAAGCACCTGAATGCAAGTCAGAACAGTGTGTTGACTGCTGTTTACTTTATAAAAGTCGAGTTTACTAAGGTGATCTAAGACATTTAAGAAGATAATATTAATATTTTAAGTGTTTTGGCACTCTTAAGAACCCGATTCTATGCAATTTAAGACATTTACTGTAAAACGTTGCTGGGCATCCTCTGATTTGTGGTACCAGAGGTTCCAGGACTCAACCCTACCTTACTGCCTTTCAGGGAAAGCTCAAAAGGACACATTCTACTATATTTGTCCTAGAAGTACCTTAAATCTCTAGCACTGATGTACAGGGACACCAGAAAGTAGTGACATTTGTGCCACACTTAATCTTTTTGGCCGAATATTCTTTTGAAAAGGCGTCAGGAGTGTTTATGATTCTTATTCCTTCTGCAGGTTTCATCAGCACTTCACGATCCTATCAATAACCATTGCTAGAAAATCTGCTCCAGACTTCACAATTGATTCCATGATCAGTGATTTACAGTATAACTCTGGTTGGAATTCTTCTACCAGCTTCATTCACAAAGAAGTCCCATCATTGGTTGTGATGTTAAGTGTTTTTTCTGAGACAAACATCATTTTGTTAAACGTTTTACAAAGTAAGCTTAAAAACTTACCATTGGTTAAGCGGTTAAAGTGTCCACAAACTTTTGTCATTGTATGCCAAAGAGTACTAAAGAGTTTGGGGTCAATGCACTGAACCCCATACCCAAAATAGCTAACTTACTCTTCCTTGTTGTTCTGATGCCAGCCCTCATTGCTAGAACTTCAGGGCCTTTCACCCATGGGATGCCAGAACATGATTTCTTGAAGGGAGGCTCAGGACATACGTACGACTATTATTTAGAAAGACAGCCTGGTGCAAGGATGTCCAAATATGACACAGCACTGCTGAGGCTGTCTATTGGAAACGCAAAGTTTTCCAAAGGAAAACCGACTTCTGTTCACAATATTTCTACACCCCGTCAAGCCTTGCGTGAAAACTCCCAGCAAGCTTTGTACAGGCTCAGTAAATGCTATGTTTACTATCAACAACAATGTTGGAGAACAGCAACACAACATTAAAACAAGGTCATACTGTTTTAACTTCCGCCATAGAACGATGTGAGGATGATATGAAGAGGTGGCCAACAGTGACTTATGGAAGCATTTTCTGTATTTTCTGGGATCAATAGCAAAGTGACTATGAATAGTAGGGTTGGGCGTGTTCTAATAAAGACAAACATGCTTAAGACAAATATGTTTGCTTAAAAACATGCAGATTGATGGTGGGTGGGTGGCTGCGTGGGTGATGTAGGGTGAGAGTGAGGTGGGTGATGTAGGGTGAGGGTGTGTGGGTGATGTAAGATGAGGGTGGGTGGGTAATGTAGGGTGAGGGTGGGTGGGTGATGTAGGGTGAGGGTGGGTGGGCGATGTAGGGTAAGGGTGGGTGGGTGATGTAGGGTGAGGGTGGGTGGGTGGTTGGGTAGGTAGATGATGTAGGGTGAGGGGGAGATGGGTGATGTAGGGTGAGGGTGGAAAGGTGATGTAGGGTGAGGGTGGGTGAGTGATGTAGGGTGAGGGTGGGAAGATGATGTAGGGTGTAGCTGGGTGGGTGGTTGGGTAGGTAGATGATGTAGGGTGAGGATGGGTGGGTGATGTAGGGTGAGGGTGGGTGGGCAATGTAGGGTGAGGGTGGGTGGGCAATGTAAGGTGAGGGTGGGTGGGCAATGCAGGATGAGGGTGGGTGGGCGATGTAGAGTGAGGGTGGGAAGATGATGTAGGATGAGGGTGGGAAGATGATGTAGGATGAGGGTGGGAAGATGATGTAGGATGAGGGTGGGTGGGTGATGTAAGGTGAGGGTGGAAAGGTGATGTAGGGTGAGGGTGGGTGAGTGATGTAGGGTGAGGGTGGGTGGGTGATGTATGGTGAGGGTGGGTGGGTGGTTGGGTAGGTAGATGATGTAGGGTGAGGGTGGAAAGGTGATGTAGGGTGAGGGTGGAAAGGTGATGTAGGGTGAGGGTGGGAAGATGATGTAGGGTGAGGATGGGTGGGCGATGTAGGGTGAGGGTGGGTGGGTGATGTAGGGTGAGGGTGGGTGGGTGATGTAGGGTGAGGGTGGGTTGGTGGTTGGGTAGATAGATGATGTAGGGTGAGGGGGAGATGGGTGATGTAGGGTGAGGGTGGGTGGGTGGTTGGGTAGGTAGATGATGTAGGCTGAGGGGGAGATGGGTGATGTAGGGTGAGGGTGGGAAGATGATGTAGGGTGAGGGTGGGAAGATGATGTAGGGTGAGGATGGGTGGGCGATGTAGGGTGATGGTGGGGGGGTGATGTAGGGTGAACAGAGAGAAGCTACTCTGTGTTTTAGGAAGAAGGTCTGTATTAGTGGTGTATCATTATCACTATACTCAGACTGTTAATGTACAATGTCTCTTTGCCTCCTCTGGCTCTTCATCAATGCTTAGTTTCTATTCACAGAACCACTGTTGGCTGGACACAACTGATTAGTCTTGACCTAGCAGCGAGGCCAACACTGAGGTTGATATATAAAGAGAATGTAAATTCTCCAAGTCATGTTTCGACTAAAAATGTATGACTCTTCATCCTTTCAGCAGAAGTTTGGCTCAAAGAGAGGATGTAGGACAAGTTCCTGGCTCAAGTAACCAGCTACAGAATTCCAGATGCCAAAGGCTTCTGTACACCTCCAAGAACACAGCGGTTCCTTCAAACAGCCAAGCAAGAATATGATGTAAAGTCCCTCTGAAGTCTGCGTTGGACATCCAGAAGCTTTATTTCTTCTTTTCAGCGGATTCCAACTTGCTGCAGTGCTGCTTTGCCTGGCAACGTTGGTTCGCCTCCTTCATCATGTTCTGAAGACTGGTCCAGGGAACAGGAAGTAATGATAAAAAACTATATTTATGTGGCGTATACATATATCACGACAAACAAACATTAAAAGCTCGTCATCAATCTTGCCATTCCCAGCAGGCCAGGACAGAGAAGCTCCTCATTACAATGGAAACCTCTTCTCCGCTTGCAGGATGCTACTATTGATTTTGGGACAGCCACGGCTAAACTTCCGACAAGCTTATCGCACCGTGTATCATCTTTGGCTCAAAGAACGAGAGCACGGAGACTAATAGCTTGGTAACGATCCTGTTTATTGAGATGGTAAACAAATAAATAACATTCCCAGATGCTATCTACGTCCATCTTTACTGCCGAGCGTGGTTCTTGTGTCGGGGAGTGGCTATATTGTCTTCGGGAGCCTGCCAGCTGAAGGCCCAATACACAAGCAATGAGGACAAAGGATCCAGGCTTATGCCGAACATAAAAGTTTACTGAAACAAATTCTGAATTGTCAGATGTGTATTTGTAGAGCAG
>CM038725.1:30923926-30996426 GCA_021613375.1 Megaleporinus macrocephalus | reverse complement strand
GAAAGTGTTCTAGTTTTTCTTCTTATTATTACTTTTCTGTTGGATTTTCACCCCATGGCTCACCCACAGCATTTTGAAATATCAAAACCACTCCAAATCCAGATTGCATGATCCGGTCTTGTATAAGCTTTTGACCGGATGAACAGATTCCGGATAGGAGCGGAATTTCCCAGAATTTTTTCCCATAGAGAATGTATGGGATGGAAATTACACACCGATTTCAAAGCACTTCCCCTCGACCAATAGACA
The DNA here is from genome assembly GCA_021613375.1 of Megaleporinus macrocephalus. Taxonomy (NCBI): domain Eukaryota; kingdom Metazoa; phylum Chordata; class Actinopteri; order Characiformes; family Anostomidae; genus Megaleporinus; species Megaleporinus macrocephalus. The sequence goes on along the minus strand of CM038725.1, from coordinate 30,996,177 downwards.
TCACTTTGCATTTACTGACTCAGGCTAGACCCACGAGCATGACTGTAGTGTTGGTTTGACCCATGTCGTTTTTATCATCCCTCTTTTTTCTCCCATAATGTCCCATTCATTCATTTCCAAGACCTCATAAACATTAGGGGTGTAAGAAAATATTGAAATATTGAATATCAGGATATTATGTTTAGTGATACTGTATCGATTCTCAAAAACACAGTATCCATACACAGATTCCTGGCAGACAGTGACTCATTGTGTGTTGTGTTTAAACCTCTGACCAGTAGATGGCAGTGTTGTAATCCGTTTTCAGCTCCACTCCAACATTAACAAGCAGCACAAGGGCGCAATACTATTGATAAACCTGTTTATATAGTGGTGTGTTTTAATAGTAGGATTTGAAAAATCACAGTATATCACTTTGCTTGCAGTATCACAATATATTGAGATATATTGAATCGTGACCCCCGTATCACGATAAGTATTGTATTGCCAAGTTCTTGCCAAATACACAGCCCTAATAAACTTCATGGTTTTGTTACTTGTCATTCATTCATCACTTGTTCCTCGCACTGTTTACGCTGCTAGAACTAGAAGCTCCTTTAAATTCTAGGACCAGCCTGGACCACATAAGCGTTACCAAATAAGGTTCATAAACGAGAAGAAAGGAGTTACAAAGGTAATAAAAAGCTGGAGCGCTTCAGCCCTCCAGTTAAAACCACACAGCTACCATGTACAACCCCTGTGCTGCTCTTTCTGAGGCAGGTAAATAACGAAGGAGGGAACGCTCCGGCAGCGTGAGCTCAGCATTATGAGCTCGCCCGTGGAAAGGTCAGTGTATTACTAAACACCTATATAACTGTGTCAATAACGGAGGTGAGCAGCGCTCACACGATCAATACTAGTTGATAAGCAGCCTCACCACAGCCTCCAATAAACAGCAGTGTTCGACCGGTTCTAGCCGCCTCTGACAGTAGACCTCATAAAGAAGCTTCTTATACAGGTCGTTTATTTCACGCGCCGCTCATAATTAAAACAAGCTAATTGGGTTACGCTATGTTTTAATAATATCGTCGCTGCCCAAGGAAAACATGCATCTTCATTTTTGTCGATTTTTATTTTTCTGTATTATCTGAACCCGACAGCTGCTCTTTACATCCCGGGAAAGTTTTGTGATTGTTGGACCAATAGAAATGCTCCAAAATCACTTAAAATAAAACCTCTTTACATTAACTTACACTGCACTGATTCAGTATGTAGTATTAATATAAGACTGCACTGATTCAGTATGTAGTATTAATATAAGACTGCACAGATTCAGTATGTAGTATTAATATAAGACTGCACTGATTCAGTATGTAGTATTAATATAAGACTGCACTGATTCAGTATGTAGTATTAATATAAGACTGCACTGATTCAGTATGTAGTATCAATATAAGACTGCACTGATTCAGTATGTAGTATTAATATAAGACTGCACAGATTCAGTATGTAGTATTAATATAAGACTGCACAGATTCAGTATGTAGTATTAATATAAGACTGCACTGATTCAGTATGTAGTATTAATATAAGACTGCACTGATTCAGTATGTAGTATTAATATAAGACTGCACTGATTCAGTATGTAGTATTAATATAAGACTGCACCGATTCAGTATTTGATATCAATATAAGACTGCACTGATTCAGTATGTAGTATTAATATAAGACTGCACTGATTCAGTATGTAGTATCAATATAAGACAGCACTGATTCAGTATGTAGTATTAATATAAGACTGAACTGATTCAGTATGTAGTATTAATTTAAGACTGCACTGATTCAGTATGTAGTATTAATATAAGACTGCACCGATTCAGTATGTAGTATTAATATAAGACTGCACTGATTCAGTATGTAGTATTAATATAAGACTGCACTGATTCAGTATGTAGTATTAATATAAGACTGCACTGATTCAGTATGTAGTATTAATATAAGACTGCACTGATTCAGTATGTAGTATCAATATAAGACTGCACTGATTCAGTATGTAGTATTAATATAAGACTGCACAGATTCAGTATGTAGTATTAATATAAGACTGCACTGATTCAGTATGTAGTATTAATATAAGACTGCACTGATTCAGTATGTAGTATTAATATAAGACTGCACTGATTCAGTATGTAGTATTAATATAAGACTGCACCGATTCAGTATTTGATATCAATATAAGACTGCACTGATTCAGTATGTAGTATTAATATAAGACTGCACTGATTCAGTATGTAGTATCAATATAAGACAGCACTGATTCAGTATGTAGTATTAATATAAGACTGAACTGATTCAGTATGTAGTATTAATTTAAGACTGCACTGATTCAGTATGTAGTATTAATATAAGACTGCACCGATTCAGTATGTAGTATTAATATAAGACTGCACTGATTCAGTATGTAGTATTAATATAAGACTGCACTGATTCAGTATGTAGTATTAATATAAGACTGCACTGATTCAGTATGTAGTATTAATATAAGACTGCACTGATTCAGTATGTAGTATCAATATAAGACTGCACTGATTCAGTATGTAGTATTAATATAAGACTGCACAGATTCAGTATGTAGTATTAATATAAGACTGCACTGATTCAGTATGTAGCATTAATATAAGACTGCACAGATTCAGTATGTAGTATTAATATAAGACTGCACTGATTCAGTATGTAGTATTAATATAAGACTGCACTGATTCAGTATGTAGCATTAATATAAGACTGCACTGATTCAGTATGTAGCATCAATATAAGACTGCACTGATTCAGTATGTAGTATTAATATAAGACTGCACTGATTCAGTATGTAGTATTAATATAAGACTGCACTGATTCAGTATGTAGTATTAATATAAGACTGCACTGATTCAGTATGTAGTATTAATATAAGACTGTACTGATTCAGTATGTAGTATTAATATAAGACTGTACTGATTCAGTATGTAGTATTAATATAAGACTGAACTGATTCAGTATGTAGTATTAATATAAGACTGTACTGGTTCAGTATGTAGTATTAATATAAGACTGTACTGATTCAGTATGTAGTATTAATATAAGACTGCACTGATTCAGTATGTAGTATTAATATAAGACTACACTGATTCAGTATGTAGTATTAATATAAGACTGCACTGATTCAGTATGTAGTATTAATATAAGACTTTACTGATTCAGTATGTAGTATTAATATAAGACTGCACTGATTCAGTATGTAGTATTAATATAAGACTTTACTGATTCAGTATGTAGTATTAATATAAGACTGCACTGATTCAGTATGTAGTATTAATATAAAACTGAACTGATTCAGTATGTAGTATTAATATAACTGCACTGATTCAGTATGTAGTATCAATATAAGACTACACTGATTCAGTATGTAGTATTAATATAAGACTGCACTGATTCAGTATGTAGTATTAATATAACTGCACTGATTCAGTATGTAGTATTAATATAAGACTGCACTGATTCAGTATGTAGTATCAATATAAGACTGCACTGATTCAGTATGTAGTATTAATATAAGACTGCACTGATTCAGTATGTAGCATTAATATAAGACTGCACTGATTCAGTATGTAGCATCAATATAAGACTGCACTGATTCAGTATGTAGTATTAATATAAGACTGCACTGATTCAGTATGTAGTATTAATATAAGACTGCACTGATTCAGTATGTAGTATTAATATAAGACTGCACTGATTCAGTATGTAGTATTAATATAAGACTGAACTGATTCAGTATGTAGTATTAATATAAGACTGTACTGATTCAGTATGTAGTATTAATATAAGACTGTACTGATTCAGTATGTAGTATTAATATAAGACTGCACTGATTCAGTATGTAGTATTAATATAAGACTGCACCGATTCAGTATGTAGTATTAATATAAAACTGCACCGATTCAGTATGTAGTATTAATATAAGACTGCACCGATTCAGGATGTAGTATTAATATAAGACTGCACTGATTCAGTATGTAGTATTAATATAAGACTGCACTGATTCAGTATGTAGTATTAATATAAGACTGCACCGATTCAGTATGTATTATTAATAATATAAGACTGCACTGATTCAGTATGTAGTATCAATATAAGACTGCACTGATTCAGTATGTAGTATTAATATAAGACTACACTGATTCAGTATGTAGTATTAATATAAGACTGCACTGATTCAGTATGTAGTATTAATATAAGACTGCACTGATTCAGTATGTAGTATCAATATAAGACTGCACTGATTCAGTATGTAGTATTAATATAAGACTGCACTGATTCAGTATGTAGTATTAATATAAGACTGCACTGATTCAGTATGTAGTATCAATATAAGACTGCACTGATTCAGTATGTAGTATTAATATAAGACTGCACTGATTCAGTATGTAGTATTAATATAAGACTGCACTGATTCAGTATGTAGTATCAATATAAGACTGCACTGATTCAGTATGTAGTATTAATATAAGACTGCACTGATTCAGTATGTAGTATTAATATAAGACTGCACTGATTCAGTATGTAGTATTAATATAAGACTGCACAGATTCAGTATGTAGCATTAATATAAGACTGCACTGATTCAGTATGTAGTATTAATATAAGACTGCACTGATTCAGTATGTAGTATTAATATAAGACTGCACTGAATCAGTATGTAGTATTAATATAAGACTGCACCGATTCAGTATGTAGTATTAATATAAGACTGCACCGATTCAGTATGTAGTATTAATATAAGACTGCACTGATTCAGTATTTGGTATTAATATAAGACTGCACTGATTCAGTATGTAGTATTAATATAAGACTGCACTGATTCAGTATGTAGTATGAATATAAGACTGCACTGATTCAGTATGTAGTATTAATATAAGACTGCACTGATTCAGTATGTAGTATTAATATACATACCCCCACCCAGCGACCCTGCTGAAGCCCCTTCCCTTCCCAGAAACAGCTGTTCGTGAGCATGTCTAGGCACACAGGCTGACGGCTCTCCCAGATCTCCGGTATCCGGGCCTTACAAGCTCTACAAGTGTCAGCTAATGAAGGTCGGCCCACGACGCAGGCTTAAAGGAAGCTAACAGATGGTTGGCTGGCCACTAAGTGTCCATCACGCTGGAGAAAGCATCACGCACATCTGCAGCAAACAGCTGGCTCCAGTTACTCGTCCACGCAGGCCGAGAATAATGAAACGGAATCAAACAGCTGCGCAGGTAAGCACCAAAGCTCGAAGCTGGTGGAGTAACGATGGAAGGAAATAGAGAGAACTGAAAATGAGTTAATCTCAGGCTCAAACAATTAAGCTGAACCAATCAGCTGTAACATTAAACCACCTCCTCATCCACTGTATCAGCTCCACTGACCATACAGGAGATAAACCTACAGACTGTAGTTCATCTGATTCTCTGTATACTTTATTACTCTGTTCTTTACATCTACAAGGTGGACCAGCAAGTAGTAGGAGTGTCTAATAGAGTGGACAGTGAGTGGACACTGGGGGTCCTGATCATTGAAGAACAGGGTAATAAAGTATACAGAGAATCAGATGAACTACAGTCTGTAAGTGGAGCTCCTGTATGGTCAGTGGAGATGATAGAGTGGACAGTGTGTGGTTTTAATTGGTTTAGAAGTTGAACCTCAGTATATGAGCACCTCCATCTGTGGAACTCTATATCTTTCCATTAACAGTTATAGGAGGACGGTCTGATGAATGCAGGTGTAATAAGAGGGGCTCACCTCTCCCCTGGGCGTCCGGGTTGGGTCTGCCCTCCATGTAATTGGTCAGGGCTGCCAGTTTGCCACGCTTGGTGATCCCGAGCCAGGAGCCGCCTTCCTTCCCTTCCTCCAGGTCCAGACCTGAGGAAACACATACCCATGCCTTTATGATCATGCAGCCTAATTCAGATGTCTCCACTTCACTACTGAAGGCATATGGTTCTACTGTTTGAGGTATGCTGGTCATAGTCACAAACACTGGGCAATGAAGAACCAACCAGGAGATCCAGTCTGCTCCGAAACTCGGAGGAAAATGCTTTCAAGACAGGCTTCAGAACTGCACCACCCACGGAGATCTCAATAGTAGTCCAAAGAAACAGACGTGTGTGGATATTATATTAACATTCTAAAGAAAACAATGGAGAATAACGGAAAATGAGCTATGATATCCCATGTGGCTGTTATGGTGGCCTTAGGCTTTTGCTATGGTATCCCAGGTGGTTGCTAAGGTTGCTAGAACAACACCTTTGGCTATAGAGTGTAACCTCACTGTGGAGGAATAAGAGGTAAAAGTATATATACACATATACACACACACTATCTATATATATATATATATATATATCTATATATATATATATATATATATATATATATATATATATATATATATATAAATGGAATCATTCATATATATATATATATATATATAATATATATATATATATATATATATATATATATATATATATATATATATATATATATATATATATATATATGTGTGTGTGTATATATATATATATATATATATATATATATATATATATATATATATATATATATATATATATATATATATATATATATACGTACATATATATATATGAATGATTCCATTTCAGGTTATTGGACTTTCCCAAATATAACAAGTTTTTAGTAAACGTTGTATGAACATTGTAAGGTGGCTGTTATGGTTGCCTTAGGCTTTCGGTACGGTATCCCAGGTGGCTGTTACGTTGACCAAAGGCTTTTGCTACGGTAACCCAGGTGTCTGTTACAGTGACCTTTAGTCTTTTGGTACGGTATCCCAGGTGGCTGTTACAGTGACCTTTAGTCTTTTGGTATGGTAACCCAGGTGTCTGTTAAAGTGACCAAAGGGTTTTGCTATGGCATCCCTGGTAGTTGTTACAATGATCTAAGGCTTTGCTATGGTATTCCAAATGGCTGTTATGTTGACCAAGGGCTTTTGCTACGGTATCCCAGGTGGCTGTTACAGCAATCTTAGGCTTTTGCTACGGTATCCCAGGTGGCTGTTACAGCAATCTTAGGCTTTTGCTACGGTATCCCAGGTGGCTCTTACAGCAATCTTAGGCTTTTGCTACGGTATCCCAGGTGGCTGTTACAGCAATCTTAGGCTTTTGCTACGGTATCCCAGGTGGTACATATAGTGACCTTAGGCTTTTGCTGTGGTATCCCAGTTGGTAGCTAAGGTTGCTAGATAACTTTTGGCTATGAGTGTAAACTCACTATGGAGGAATAAGAGGTAGAGCTATAAGCTTTACTATATAAGTGGAATGACTGTGTTTCAAGATATTAAATATTCCCTTATTTATTCCTATGGCAAAACAACATGTTTGAATAGTAGTGAAAGTTGAATCCAAGTTGTACAGTTCTAGCTTGGAAGCTGTAGGAGAAGCATTCCAATTCCAATTTTGAATTAGCTAGGAGAATGTGGCAGTGATACCAATCACAATGATGAAACTTTGGCTATTGCTAGGCATGTAATAGCCATGATCAGTAATAATAGTGGCCAAACACAGATCAACATAATAACAAGGGGGTGGAGCTACCGTGTCAAGACTAGGGAGACATGGCAATTGTAACAACAATGGCCTACAACGGTCTTAACAATACACTAGAACTACCCATTCGTCATGTCCTTCAATAGACTGTGTTGGTGGTATCTGGAGCCTGAACCTTACCAGAATCCCCCGCCTTGGTTTAGGCATCTTTGATCTTCAATTTTCAGCCTCTCATTCCTCCTCAACCGCACAAGAACCTCGTTTTCAGCACTGCACTCTATTTCTGCCGCTTCACATCAAAGCGGTCATCAATTAAGGAACCCCACTGGTCGCCGACCCTCAGATTACAGACAGCAACAAACAACGAGGCGCCCTGGATCTCACTAACGACAAGCGTCAGTGACTGATTCCTGCACACTGCCTCGCACTGCGGACCACACGAGGCATCATCCGTCAATTACAAGCCGTTTGCTGCCAGAGTTGGGAACGGGCAATTAAGGTAAACGTTGGAGACCGCAATCACATTTTTTTCTGTTGGCCTAATCAGGTTGCTGTAGACGCCACGTTTATCATGTTTTCTCGTAGCGGACTGGAAATGTAGTGAAAGCCAGGCCACGTTAGCTTCTAAACTGCCACCATTGATTCAGGAGATTCTGAGTTTGGGATCATCAAGCTTTCCGATAAATGGGCATGTTTTCTTTGTGAGTTTGCAACAGCTTACCATGTGCAGTGAGCTGTTTAGCTCCTGCGATCATCTTAAATAAATTAACTGAAATGGATAAAAGCTCTACCTTGAGAATACCGCCCAAGTCCATTTTAACCTGAAGACCAGAAAGCTTTTTGAACTACCCATCAGTCCAGTCCGTCAGACCATGTTTAATGGTTGTTAGAAGCTCCTTAAAGTTCTTAAAGGTGTTTGGTACCTTCCTTAAACATTTCTAAGATGTTTGGTACCATCCTAGAAGATCTCAGAGGTGTTTGGTTCCCTCCTTAAAGATGTTAAAGGTATTTAGTTCCTTCCTTAAAGATCTTAAAGGTGTTTGGTTCCTTCCTTAAAGATCTTAATGGTGTTTGGTTCCTTCCTTAAAGATCTTAATGGTGTTTCGTATTTTTCCTAAAGATCTTAAAAGTGATTGGTTCCTTCCTTAAAGATCTCAAAGATGTTAGGTTCCCTCCTTAAAGATCTGAATGGTGCTTAGTTCCTTCCTTTAAGATCTGAAAGGTGTTTGGTTCCCTCTTTAAAGCTCTTGGGGAAGTTTGGTACCTTCTTTAAAGATCTTGAAGATGGTTGGTTCCTTCCTTAAAGCTCTTAGGGAAGTTTGGTACCTTCTTTAAAGATCTTGAAGATGTTTGGTTCCTTCTTTAAAGCCCTTAAAGATGTTTCGTTCCTTCCTTAAAGATCTTAAAGATGTTTCGTTCCTTCCTCAAAGCTCGTAAAGATGTTTGGTTCCTTCCTTAAATATTTTAAAGGTATTTGGTCCCTTCCCTAAAGATCTTAAAGATGTTTGTTACCTTCCTTAAAGATCTTAAAGATGTTCGGTTCCTTCTTTAAAGATCTTAAAGATGTTTGTTACCTTCCCTAAAGATCTTAAAGATGTTTGTTACCTTCTTTAAAGATCTTAAAGATGTTCGGTTCCTTCTTTAAAGATCTTAAAGATGTTTGTTACCTTCCTTAAAGATCTTAAAGATGTTTGGTACTTTCTTTAAAGATCTTAAAGATGTTTGGTACCTTCTTTAAAGATCTTAAAGATGTTTGGTACTTTCTTTAAAGATCTTAAAGATGTTTGGTACTTTCTTTAAAGATCTTAAAGATGTTTGGTACTTTCTTTAAAGATCTTAAAGATGTTTGGTACTTTCTTTAAAGATCTTAAAGATGTTTGGTACCTTCTTTAAAGATCTTAAAGATGTTTGGTACTTTCTTTAAAGATCTTAAAGATGTTTGTTACCTTCCTTAAAGATCTTAAAGATGTTTGGTACTTTCTTTAAAGATCTTAAAGATGTTTGGTGCCTTCTTTAAAGATCTTAAAGATGTTTGGTGCCTTCTTTAAAGATCTTAAAGATGTTTGGCACCTTCCTTAAAGATCTTAAAGATGTTTGGCACCTTCCTAAAAGATCTTAAAAGTGATTGGTTCCCTCCTCAAAAGTCTTAAAGGTGTTTACCTTTTACGGTGAACACTTCAGTGAACCCAAAACCTGTTCTTCACTCTGCCAGGTCACTGTGTGTGAGTAAACATGGTAGCGCTAAGCTGTTTTATGCTTACAGCTATTTTTCATGCTTACTTAATTACAAAGTGAAAACCAAACACTGATGACCTTCACACGCCGAGCGAGACAACAAACAGCCATCCTGCTGCTCAACTCAGCCAATCAGATCAAGCCCCATGAGTTCTAAGCCAGTCATACTGCCCACACCAACGTGCATGGTACAGATCACCTGGTGTCAGTCCACCCTTATACCTAGTACCCTAGAACTGCTGAAAGAAGCTCGTCGAGCCATCGCAGAGTGGTCGCCAACTAATCACAGACGCCCGACAAACATCAGCATGTTTAATATCTAGGCCAGTCAGTGACAGCGAGTCCATAGCAGTGTCTAGCTACAGCCAATGGGTTTGTGTAGAGAGAGAACCTCGTCACCACTGACCCAATCAGGAGCCGTCCTGCTGCTCTTTACCATTGGGAGAAAGTGTAACAGCCAGCTTAGCCAATCAGATCAGACCGGACGAGTTCTTACTGCTGGTTTACAGTAAGTTGATGTCAGTGATGGACAAAGTTACCTTTTTATTGCCAAGTTCATGAAGAACTGACACTTTGGGCCCCCCATTGGCCCCAGACCCCACTAGTAAAAGCTTAGCCCCCCTATTTATAAGGCCTACCACCTCTGAGCACACGGAACTGCTTGACTGTCGTTTTGGCTCATTTCATGTTAACAGGTCAGCACTTTCACACAGGCAGCACGAGAGAGGCCACGGAGAGGCCCACACACCGCACTGACCAGCAGCACACACAGCAACACACACAACAACACACACACTGAAACACACACAGCAACACACACTGAAACACACACTGAAACACACACACTGAAACACACACAGCAACACACACAGCAACACACACTGAAACATACACAGCAACACACACTGAAACACACACACTGAAACACACACACTGAAACACACACAGCAACACACACTGAAACACACACACTGAAACACACACTGAAACACACACACAGCAACACACACAGCAACACACACAGCAACACACACAGCAACACACACAGCAACACACACAGCAACACACACACTGAAACACACACATCAACACACACACTGAAACACACACTGAAACACACACTGAAACACACACACTGAAACACACACACAGCAACACACACACAGCAACACACACAGCAACACACACTACAATAACACAGCAACACACACAGCAACACACACTGAAACATACACACTGAAACACACACAGCAACACACACAGCAACACACACACTGAAACACACACACAGCAACACACTGCAACACACACTGCAACACACACTGCAACACACACAGCAACACACACTGAAACACACACTGAAACACACACAGCAACACACACAGCAACACACACAGCAACACACACACTGAAACACACACTGCAACACACACACTGAAACACACACACTGAAACACACACACTGAAACACACACACTGAAACACACACACTGAAACACACACACACCACACACAACACAACACACACTGAAACACACAACACAACACACAACACAGCACACACTGAAACACACACACAGCAACACACACAGCAACACACACAGCAACACACACACTGAAACACACACAGCAACACACACAGCAACACACACAGCAACACACACACTGAAACACACACACAGCAACACACTGCAACACACACTGCAACACACACTGCAACACACACTGCAACACACACTGCAACACACACAGCAACACACACAGCAACACACACAGCAACACACACAGCAACACACACAGCAACACACACACTGAAACACACACTGCAACACACACACTGAAACACACACACTGAAACACTGACACACTGAAACACTGACACACACTGAAACACACTGAAACACTGACACACTGAAACACACACACACCACACACAACACAACACACACTGAAACACACAACACAACACACAGCACACACTGAAACACACACTGAAACACACAACACAACACACACTGAAACACACACACAACAACACACTCTGAAACACACACTGCAACACACAACACACACTGAAACACACAACACACACAGCAACACACTGAAACACACACTGCAACACACACACAGCAACACACACACTGAAACACACACACAGCAACACACACAGCAACACACACACTGAAACACACACACAGCAACACACACAGCAACACACACAGCAACACACACAACACACACAACACACACAGCAACACACACAACACACACAACACACACTGCAACACACAGCAACATACACACTGAAACACACACTGAAACACACACTGAAACACACACACTGAAACACACACAACAACAACACACACACTGCAACACACACAGCAACACACACACTGAAAAACACTGAAACACACACACCAACAAGACACACTAAAACACACAACACACACTGAAACACACACACTGCAACACACACAGCAACACACACTGCAGCACACTGAAACACACACCACACACTGAAACACACACACACACAACACCACACACTGCAACACACACTGAAACACACACACTGCAACACACTGAAACACACACACTGAAACACACAACACAGCACACACTGAAACAAACAACACAACACACACTGAAACACACACACAACAACACACTCTGAAACACACACTGCAACACACACTGCAACACACACTGCAACACACAACACACACTGCAACACACACACAGCAACACTGCAACACACACTGCAACACACACAGCAACACACAACACACAACACACACTGCAACACACACTGCAACACACAACACATACTGCAACACACACTGCAAGATTTTTTACTATTTATCTGGGATGTCATATCAAATATGTGGTGGTGTTCATCTTTAGCGCTGTGTTTCTAATAAAGTGGCCAGTTAGTGTAAGTACAAGGTGGTTGTTTCTAATAAAGTGGCCAGTTAGTGGAAATGTAAGGTCGGTGTTTCTAATAACACTTTATTAGAAACACCCACCTTGTAATTCCACTAACTGGCCACTTTATAAGAAACAAGTACAAGGTGGGTGTTTCTAATAAAGTGGCCGGTTGGTGGAAAAACAAAGTGGGTGTTTCTAATAAAGTGGCCAGTTATTGGAGGTACACTGTGGGTGTTTCTAATAAAGTGGCCGGTTAGTAGAAGAACAAGGTGGGTGTTTCTAATAAAGTGGCCACAAACAGACAGGGAATGAAACTCTTTGGCTGAAGCAGTTTACCAGTCCAGATATCCAGTTCAGCTGCAGAGCCAATCAGAATCTTCCTCTCGAACAAACCCTCCACCCACCGCGCTTCTCCGTCTGCCACATGCCGCTCTGTGGTCACTCTAAGTAATATCACTGAACACCTCGACCCACCACTCATCCTGTTACATCAGCTAACAGTCGCCGAGGGAACGAGGGAGAGTGAGGACAACCCTGTCCACTCAGAGAGAGACAGCAAGGATTATACCTTCCTGTCCAAACTGTATCCAAAAGCTATAACGGTTGCCCCTCTCAGAAGCCCCTCTGCCAGATACTTCACCTTCGGGGGTAAGAGGGTGAAGCGTCTCTAAACAGTTAACAGGCAGTTCTCTAAAGCCACCTGGGCCACTGCGTCTACCCCACGAAGCTGTGGGCTGTTTATGGATGAGCTCTCTCAGCAGAAAGCCACAGTCGTAACCGAGAGAAGACATTAACTAATGCAGATAATGAAGCCCATCAGCTCTTTCCAAATGAAGTCTGTTCACATGGAAACCAATGATCCCTCTGCGGAACGGTGGGTAAACATGTACCTGAAGGAGGGGACAGGAGGACAACATCTTTGTTTTCCACATCCACATCACACAGAGTCACACAACCTTCCATTAGAGACATTTAGAGCCATTCAGAGCTGATGTTAGTGTTTCTGGGGGCCCGTGATTAAGTTTAGGGGTTTACACAGGGGTTGACATCACCTGATGCGTAGTGCCCGGCCAGTGGCCCAAGTGACATATATATATATATATGCACATCACCTATTGCCTGGTACCTGATAGATATGTGGATGGATGGATGGATGGATGGATGGATGGATGGGTCAACATCACCTGTTTCCTGGTGCCTGGCCTCAACATGTCACATTCTGGCCAGTAGTCAAAGTGACTTGAGGTAGATGGATGGATGGATTGATGGATGGATGGATGGATGGAAGTGTCGACATCACCTATTTCTAGTGCCTGGCCACAACATGCCACATTCAGGCCAGTGGTCAAAGTGACCTGAGGTGGGTGGCTGGGTGGGTGGATGGATGGATGGATGGATGGATGGATGGATAGATGCTATACAGTAATATAGATAGATAGATAGATGTGTCCGGCCACAACCTATGGCCCAAGTAACTGCCCTCAAGGCAGATAAATAAATAGACAGACAGACAGACAGACGCTGGGGTCGACATCACCTGTTGCCTGGTACCCAATAGATATAGATATAGATATATAGATAGACGGATGGATGGATGGATGGATGGATGGATGGAGGTGTCGACATCACCTATTTCTAGTGCCTGGCCACAACATGCCACATTCAGGCCAGTGACCAAAGTGACTTTAGATAGATAGATAGATAGATAGATAGATAGATAGATAGATAGATAGATAGATAGATACATAGATACATAGATACATAGATAGATAGATAGATAGATAGATGCTATACAGTAAGATAGATAGATAGATAGATAGATAGATAGATAGATAGATAGATAGATAGATAGATAGATAGATAGATAGATGCTATACAGTAATATAGATAGATAGATAGATAGATATATAGATGCTATATAGTAATATAGATAGACAGATGCTATACAGTAATATAGATAGATAGATAGATAGATAGATAGATAGATAGATAGATAGATGCTATATAGTAATACAGATAGACAGATGCTATACAGTAATATAGATAGATAGATAGATAGATAGATAGATAGATAGATAGATGCTATACAGTAATATAGATAGATAGATAGATAGATAGATGCTATATAGTAATATAGATAGACAGATGCTATACAGTAATATAGATAGATAGATAGAAAGATAGATAGATAGATAGATGCTATACAGTAATATAGATAGATAGATAGATAGATAGATAGATAGATAGATGCTATACAGTAATATAGATAGATAGATAGATAGATAGATAGATAGATGCTATACAGTAATATAGATAGATAGATAGATAGATAGATGCTATACAGTAATATAGATAGATAGATAGATAGATAGATAGATGCTATACAGTAATATAGATAGATAGATAGATAGATAGATAGATAGATAGATGCTATACAGTAATATAGATAGATAGATAGATAGATAGATAGATAGATAGATAGATAGATGCTATACAGTAATATAGATAGATAGATAGATAGATAGATAGATGCTATACAGTAATATAGATAGATAGATAGATAGATAGATAGATGCTATACAGTAATATAGATAGATAGATAGATAGATAGATAGATAGATGCTATACAGTAATATAGATAGATAGATAGATAAACATCACCTGTTTCCTGGTGGCCAATAGATATATAGATGGATAAACGAATGGATGGATGGAGGTGTCGACATCACCTGTTTTCTAGTGCCTGGCCACAACATGCCAACATTCTGGCCAGTGGCCAAAGTGACTGCCCTCGAGGTGGGTGGGTGGATGGATGGATGGATGGATGGACGGACGGACTGACGGATGGATAAACAGACTAGTCTGAATTTATCGTGATGTTGGTTTTTTCCAGGCAGCTTCATGAGGAGCTGACACACGTATGCTGAGACCTACATGTTTGTATGATGTCTGAGATGAACTGGTACTGAGGTTTAGGCTGCAGGAGAGCTTTAGTGGAACAGAGAATGAACTGAATGTTCTGTTGAGGTCGTGTAAGGAGAGGAGAGAGGAGAGCTGGTGATTTGCACACTGTGGAGGAAAACATATCAGACTCTCACCGCTGAGGATTTCCTTGCTGCTGCCCCAGAAGTCTGCAGCTTTGGACGGCCTGTTGTAGAGCTCATCACGGTTGGCAGCCAAAATGAGCCTGCAGATAAACAGAAAGAGAGAAAGAGCTGGAGGAACTCCGGCTACAACACTGACCACGGCAGAGCAGGGAAGCAGGTCATCATTATATCTGAGTATATCATGGGTGTGTGGTCAGAACTTCCAGAACCCTGAACCACTGCATGGGTCACAAAACACACTCAGACTAATTACAGACAACAACTACCACCACACTGAGCTCATTACATCATCATCTCACTTATCCAATCATTATTACCAACCGGACCCCCCAGTGACTCCAAACCAGATCAAACCACTGCTCTATATTTCCCACTCTGTCCACTGAGCAGCCATAACACACATACCCACCTTAAACTTCCACTCACTGGCCACTTTATTAGAAACACCCACCTTAAACTTCCACTCACGGGCCACTTTATTAGAAACACCCACCTTAAACTTCCACTAAGTGGCCACTTTATTAGAAACACCCACCTTGTACTTCCACTAACTGGCCACTTTATTAGAAACACACACCTTAAACTTCCACTAACTGGCCACTTTATTAGAAACACCCACCTTAAACTTCCACTCACGGGCCACTTTATTAGAAACACCCACCTTAAACTTCCACTCACTGGCCACTTTATTAGAAACACCCACCTTGTACTTTCACTTACTGGCCACTTTATTAGAAACACCCACCTTGTACTTCCACTTACTGGCCACTTTATTAGAAACACCCACCTTGTACTTCCACTAACTGGCCACTTTATTAGAAACACCCACCTTGTACTTCCACTAACTGGCCACTTTGTTAGAAACACCCACCTTGTACTTCCACTCACTGGCCACTTTATTAGAAACACTCACCTTGTACCTCCACTAACTGGCCACTTTATTAGAAACACCCACCTTGTACTTCCACTAACTGGCCACTTTATTAGAAACACCCACCTTGTACTTCCACTAACTGGCCACTTTATTAGAAACACCCACCTTGTACTTCCACTAACTGGCCACTTTATTAGAAACACCCACCTTGTACTTCCACTAACTGGCCACTTTGTTAGAAACACCCACCTTGTACTTCCACTCACTGGCCACTTTATTAGAAACACTCACCTTGTACCTCCACTAACTGGCCACTTTATTAGAAACACCTACCTTATACTTCCACTAACTTTATTAGAAACACCCACCTTGTAGTTCCACTAACTGGCCACTTTATTAGAAACACCTACCTTATACTTCCACTAACTTTATTAGAAACACTCACCTTGTACTTCTACTAACTGGCCACTTTATTAGAAACACCCACCTTGTACCTCCACTAACTGGCCACTTTATTAGAAACACCCACCTTGTACCTCCACTAACTGGCCACTTTATTAGAAACACCCACCTTGTACCTCCACTAACTGGCCACTTTATTAGAAACACCCACCTTGTACTTCTACTAACTGGCCACTTTAGTAGAAACACCTTCACTAGACACGATGAACTTAATATAATATAGAAGAGGATAATATAACAGATGATTTAACAGGAGAACGGTGGTCACTCTCTGACTGTGCTGTACTGGTTTGGCTAGCTCGGCTGGGTACGAGTAAAGGACCTGATTGGGATGCAGGAGGTTTGCAGTGAACCGAGATGCGTTAATTGCAGCCTTGCATGATGAACTAATTGCAGAGACTGAAATTGCGGTTCCGATTAATGAATCCTGATTAATTACATAACCTGACTGTGATTCAGTAGCGGCCCTCTAAAACGTGTTCCTGCCTTATCAAATAAATAAATAAATAAAGAAAAATATTATATAAAGTATATTAGCTGTGTGTATGTGTGTGTGTGAGGTCTGGGGCTGTTATCTTCTTCTGCAGAGCTACTGAGCTACTCTTAGTGTGTGTGTGTGTGTGTGTGTGTGTTCTTGTAGAGGTATATTTGTGAGGACCACGTAAGACAAAGACCGACAACAGTTCCTCAAAGCTCACCCCGTTTAAAGCAATGTAGAGGGTTTTCAGTTTAAAACATTCCACAATAAACTCCAATTACTCAACAGAATATGAAGAAATGACCGTGTTGACCGTCTGTCAAAGACCACCTCTGGCCCGTCCTGTCTTGTAATACCACTGCACACCAAAGGAGGCGTGAGCTGCTGTAGAGTTGGACTGAATAAGTCCAACATGTGAGGATGAAGAAGTAGCTCTGCTTTCTCTTGGTAATCATGTTGAAGGTGTTGCTCCTGGTTAGATCATTAAAGAATAGGCAGCCAATGGTAGAACAGTATACACAACGATAGCTGAAGCTCTAGTTGAGAGACCACCACGGCCGTGTCCGCTCTTGGTAAGAAACCACACTCAGCAACAAACAAAAGAGTGATATAAATAAAAGCAGAGTAAGAGTTAACACTGGGGCTGCTTTCCACTGGAGATGCTCTTGGAGAGGAAAGAGGTGGAGTTTGATGCTCAACTTGTAGCATTTCTTCTAGACTGGTAAGGAGTGAAGAAGAAGGAGGGTGAGATTGGGTGATATGCTGCCCCCCACTGGTTAGACTATGAATTTGACAGGTTGTGTCATCTTACAAAACTGCTCTATTGACAGTCAGCAAGGTGTTCCTTTCATCAAATGCTGTTCCTACTTTCTTTAAACATATCTTCAGAGGTGCACAGCATGTCTCTGGGTTACCTGCTCAATTAACCTCCCACCTCAGCCCCCTTTTTAAGCAGAGGACACCTCCCTGGAGCGTTAATGAAACATCTAGATGGTTCTGTCCATCAGATTCAGGAGACCATTTCCCTGGTAAAAGGAGGACGAGTAAAAAGAGAGGAAGAGAAACAGATTTTCAGACCGTTTGATCCGTCTGAGCCGGAGCAGCCTCGGCACAAGCTCTGTCCTTCCACCCGGCCTTCCGCACGTACCCCAATTAAGCTAACGTGCAAGGGGTGATTATTTTCTCCTTCTTCAAATAAACTCATTTGAGCAAATCAGGGTCAACCGCGGCGCGCGGGGGACTAATGGTACAAAACTGTTTCCGATCACGTGAGCCGGACCCCCACTACATGTAAACAGAAAGCAGAGCTAATGAGTCAACAGAATCGTTTCACTGGGTGGTATACCAGTGGGAAACACTTCTAACTCATGAGTAGCCCGGGCTTTTATTCCTAAATCCCTGATTAAGACTTTTTGGGCTCCGGATCTTTTGGGCTCTCTAGGCTTGCCGGGATGGGACGTACCCCTGAAGCGTGATTAGAGCTTGGAAATTTTTATTTTTAGTATTCGTTGTACTTGGCTCCAAATGGATTCAACACAAATGATTGAGTGTTTAGGGAGTTTGGGTTGGGTGGGTGGGCGTTTAGGGAGTTTGGGTTGGGTGGGTGGGCGTTTAGGGAGTTTGGGTTGGGTGGGTGGGTGGATGGTTGATAAGGGAATTTGGGCTGGGTGGGTGGGTGGTTGATAAGGGAATTTGGGCGGGGTGGGTGGGCTTCTTGGTTGATAAGGGAATTTGGATTGGGTTGGGTGGATGTTTAGGGAGTTTGGGTTGGGTGGGTGGGGTTGATGGTTGATTATGGAGTTGGGGTTGGGTTGGGTTCGTCTTTAGGGAGTTAGGGTTGGGTGGGTCTTTAGGGAGTTAGGGTTGGGTTGGTCTTTAGGGAGTTAGTGTTGTGTTGGGTTGGGTTGGTCTTTAGGGAATAAGGGTTGTGTTGTGTTGGGTTGGGTTGGGTTGGTCTTTAGGGAGTTAGGGTTGGGTGGGTTTTAGGGAGTTAGGGTTGGGTTGGTCTTTAGGGAGTTAGTGTTGTGTTGGGTTGGGTTGGTCTTTAGGGAGTTAGGGTTGTGTTGGGTTGGGTTGGTCTTTAGGGAGTTAGGGTTGTGTTGTGTTGGGTTGGTCTTTAGGGAGTTAGGGTTGGGTGGGTCTTTAGGGAGTTAGGGTTGGGTTGGACTTTAGGGAGTTAGGGTTGGGTGGGTCTTTAGGGAGTTAGGGTTGGGTGGGTCTTTAGGGAGTTAGGGTTGTGTTGTGTTGGGTTGGGTTGGTCTTTAGGGAGTTAGGGTTGTGTTGTGTTGGGTTGGGATGGGTTGGTCTTTAGGGAGTTAGGGTTGGGTGGGTTTTAGGGAGTTAAGGTTGGGTTGGTCTTTAGGGAGTTTGGGTTGTGTTGGTTTGGGTGGGTCTTAAGGGAGTTAGGGTTGGGTGGGTTTTAGGGAGTTAGGGTTGGGTTGCTCTTTAGGGAGTTAGGGTTGGGTGGGTCTTTAGGGAGTTAGGGTTGGGTGGGTCTTTAGGGACTTAGGGTTGTGTTGTGTTGGGTTGGTCTTTAGGGAGTTAGGGTTGGGTGGGTCTTTAGGGGGTTAGGGTTGGGTGGGTCTTTAGGGGGTTAGGGTTGGGTGGGTCTTTAGGGGGTTAGGGTTGGGTGGGTCTTTAGGGAGTTAGGGTTGTGTTGTGTTGTGTTGGGTTGGTCTTTAGGGAGTTAGGGTTGGGTTGGTCTTTAGGGAGTTAGGGTTGGGTTGGTCTTTAGGGAGTTAGGGTTGTGTTGGGTTGGTCTTTAGGGAGTTAGGGTTGGGTGGGTCTTTAGGGGGTTAGGGTTGGGTGGGTCTTTAGGGGGTTAGGGTTGGGTGGGTCTTTAGGGGGTTAGGGTTGGGTGGGTCTTTAGGGAGTTAGGGTTGGGTTGGTCTTTAGGGAGTTAGGGTTGTGTTGTGTTGTGTTGGGTTGGTCTTTAGGGAGTTAGGGTTGGGTTGGTCTTTAGGGAGTTAGGGTTGGGTTGGTCTTTAGGGAGTTTGGGTTGTGTTGGGTTGGTCTTTAGGGAGTTAGGGTTGTGTTGTGTTGTGTTGGGTTGGTCTTTAGGGAGTTAGGGTTGTGTTGTGTTGGGTTGTG
Source organism: Megaleporinus macrocephalus (assembly GCA_021613375.1). Lineage (NCBI taxonomy): Eukaryota > Metazoa > Chordata > Actinopteri > Characiformes > Anostomidae > Megaleporinus > Megaleporinus macrocephalus. The sequence continues at coordinate 30,975,414 of CM038725.1, read as the reverse complement.
TTGGTCTTTAGGGAGTTAGGGTTGTGTTGTGTTGGGTTGGGTTGGTCTGTAGGGAGTTAGGGTTGTGTTGTGTTGGGTTGGGTTGGTCTGTAGGGAGTTAGGGTTGGGTTGGTCTTTAGGGAGTTAGGGTTGGGTTGGTCTTTAGGGAGTTAGGGTTGGGTTGGTCTTTAGGGAGTTAGGGTTGGGTTGGTCTTTAGGGAGTTAGGGTTGTGTTGTGTTGGGTTGGGTTGGTCTGTAGGGAGTTAGGGTTGGGTGGGTCTTTAGGCAGTTAGGGTTGGGTTGGTCTTTAGGGAGTTAGGGTTGGGTTGGTCTTTAGGGAGTTAGGGTTGGGTTGGTCTTTAGGGAGTTAGGGTTGGGTTGGTCTTTAGGCAGTTAGGGTTGGGTTGGTCTTTAGGGAGTTAGGGTTGTGTTGTGTTGGGTTGGGTTGGTCTGTAGGGAGTTAGGGTTGGGTTGGTCTTTAGGGAGTTAGGGTTGTGTTGTGTTGTGTTGGGTTGGTCTTTAGGGAGTTAGGGTTGGGTTGGTCTTTAGGGAGTTAGGGTTGGGTTGGTCTTTAGGCAGTTAGGGTTGGGTTGGTCTTTAGGGAGTTAGGGTTGGGTTGGTCTTTAGGGAGTTAGGGTTGTGTTGTGTTGGGTTGGGTTGGTCTTTAGGGAGTTAGGGTTGGGTTGGTCTTTAGGGAGTTAGGGTTGGGTTGGTCTTTAGGGAGTTAGGGTTGGGTTGGTCTTTAGGGAGTTAGGGTTGTGTTGTGTTGGGTTGGGTTGGTCTTTAGGGAATTAGGGTTGGGTTGGTCTTTAGGGAGTTAGGGTTGGGTTGGTCTTTAGGGAGTTAGGGTTGGGTTGGTCTTTAGGGAGTTAGGGTTGGGTTGGTCTTTAGGGAGTTAGGGTTGGGTGGGTCTTTAGGGAGTTAGGGTTGGGTTGGTCTTTAGGGAGTTAGGGTTGGGTTGGTCTTTAGGGAGTTAAAACGTATAAAAGGTATTTCGCACTCACACATCCTATTTTGAGATCAACGGTTCCTTTTCATTTGAAAGGTTCTTGAGGCAACCAGAGGTGGTGCTTCTATGAAATCGCTCCAAAAACTCTTTTATGGGCTTCACATATCATCAAGATCAGAACAAGACATTTGGTAGTTAATAATGACCCACAGAAATGAACACAATACACATCATGCACTGACTTGCATTGAACGTTCTCCACTGTGAGCTTTTGGTACATGAGATTTTGATGTTAAATGATGTTCTAGTTTCAACATTTCGACACTCAATCAAGTGGAAACTAGTTTCCAAGTTGTTCTCATTTAACTCTTCACTCCTGTATGCTTAGCTTCCTTCAGTTCGACTGCAGTGTTGCTACACCTCTCCAGCTCTGAGCTTCTAGAAAACTGGATTCCTAAACTGGAAAATCGAGCAGCTTCAATCAGAACCGCCAATCAGAGTCAGCAGTGAAAGTGAAACAGCTCTCAAAGCGGCTGGGATGGAAGGCCTATCAGCAAACACTGCGCACAGGGCTCTGAGGAAGCTCCCTGGCTAAGACGCCGCTGATTAGATGATACGCTCCTTGGAGTGTCATCTAATACAGAGAAGAACCATGACTAACTTGATGTAGGCCCCAACCTGATCCAATTATAAGCAGTGAGACCACAACAGTGATTGATAAAGCTCGTTACAATCTAATGAAGCTTATTACAATCCAACGTTGTCAAAACAGCCGGCGACTGGACTCAGATCTGTAGCGACGCCGGCCGGTACAAGCCTTCTGGTCTTATCCCCAGCCACCTGACCAGGCCAGGCACTGACCATCTGACACAGTTCTCAGCTATTTTTGGCTTTTTGCCTCGAGATTTCTCCAGACCACTAGTAAGCAGTGGTACGGCATTGCAACACCAACATCTACAGCTTCCACGTCTACTGGCTGGTAATCAGATACACCGATTTCTTTCAGATGCAAGAATAAAGAAAGCAGATCCAGATTTGAAGGCATCATCTTGTCTTCAGCTCAGCTGTGCAATGAGTCCACGTCTTCTGTTATTGTATTTTGAGCTTAATACGAGACGAGATGTCCATCTGAGACGGTTCAGAGATGTGGGCAGATACTTCTTGGGGTCGTCATGCTGACATAAACATGGACGTCCCTGAAAAAGACGGCGTCTAGAAGGCAGCATGAGTTGCTCCAATGTGAGGTCATTGTTAATAGGGCTACCCACTAATGTTCCCCCACAAGTCCATGAAAGACATTGACTTTGGAACTTCAGGCTGCTGATCGTTTTCTTCTCTAGCTCAGAGTTTGTCTCCTGAGAAGACCCAGAGAACCTAACATGGGTGCAATGTTGACTAATGTTGAAAGAAGGTCTTTAGAGGCCTTTTGTTGAAGTTCACCATCTTGACACCAAGTTAGAGTGAGTGTGTTTGTGTATGTCTATGTCTCTGCCCTGTGGTGACCTGCCTTCTGACCAATGAGTGCAGGAATGAGCTCTAGACCCATCGGTGACCCAAAATGATAAGTGACTAAGAAGACGACTCACATTATTATGACCGCTTCCTATGTAGGAGGCAGCGTTATCCATCACATTCTCTGGACCCACTTGTCCATGTGGAAGACACTCTCAACCAATCTGGCTATGAATCCATCCTTGCAGACCACGTACACCATACATGCTGATTGTCTTCCCTGGGGCGCATGTTTGGAAGAGCTGACCAAGACTTCCAAGCCCTTCCCTAGACCCCTAATTCCCCAGACTTGAACCCAATTGAGCATCTATGGGACCACCTTGGTTGTGGTGGTGGCTCTATGGATCCTCCTCCATGCTCCCTCCAGCAACTGTGGGATGGATCCCAACCCAACCCAACACTACCAGGACCTAACGGAGTCTCCTAGTCCATGTAGCTGCTGTCCATGCTACACACGCTGGTTACTCTGGTGGTCATAATAATGTGACTGGGTTGTGTATGACTATTGTAACTCTTGGGTCTTCATGCATAGTCATAGAAGAGCTCTGAGAGTTGATGTGGTCTACCTCAAGGCTGAGCTGTTGCTGTTGAGATCTAGTTTATACAGTCCTCTACAATAAAACCTAGGAGGCTTCGATTTACACACCAAGAAGTGTCACTCCAGTTCTATAGTGAACTCCTGAAGACACACGTTGGGAACTTAAGGCAAGGACATGTTGACTTAGCCAACTTCTACACTGCTCTACTCACCTCCGTCCATGAGCTGCCTCCAGCGAAGACAGAAAGCTGCATCTTCACCCTCGCTGACCCGCCGAATCTCTCTCACAGAGGCTTAGAGCTCAGAGCCGTGGGAGCGGTGGAACGGGGCGCACTATAGGAGTGCTCTCTACTCCGTCTCACCAAATTACCAACATTTTACATGTTCATTAATATTCAGTGTGCAGCGTCTTAGTTCCTCTGTAATTAGACCCTCTATAAATGAGGGGTCTGGTTAATGAAGCAACCTGGGCCCATACTATCAAAGTAAAAGCTGTTTTCTCGCTAAACAAAGACACAAAAAGCTCAAAAGTTCAAAGACAATACGGCATAAGTAGCTTCCGCCGTTGTTAATGGCGACAGTCGTGTCTCTGGAGGCCGTTCCACGAGAAGACTGACACCGGCGAAAAACACCGTCCTCCTGAAAACAAAGCAGGCCACTCACCTGTAGGCATTTTTGGAGGCGGGCCGGGGGTCGAACTTGAAGAAGATGATGCACATGAGGAGGTCACGGGCGACCGGAACGTTCAGCAGTGGTTCAGGTCAGATGTGAAGACGTGCTAGGTGCTGCGGAGAACAGAAACAAATGCAAGGCTTCCATGGAGTGTCCAACGTTTAAGCTTAACTTAATGATTAAGACTCGAACAGAGTGTTCAGAGTGGTTTGGTGTGAAACGCTTCATTATAGATGAACTTACAGTCTGAACCTTCTACAGAAACCAGACCTCCATCTTTAAAAGCTCCCTCCCAGAAGGTTATTACGTTAAAGCTAGAGATGGACCAATCATAGGCCGATTTCAATCGCAGATCAACTTTAAGCATTATCGGCCAATAGCTGATACAGATCGAGAGGCGGGGCTATATGCCACGGCAGGGCTACACGTAGTTATTAGTGCAAGCAAGTCATGAAACATGGTTATCTAGAACTCAATCACTCTGGCTGTAGTTCCTTTAGCTCTCTGGTTGTTGCTGCAGCTGTACTGTTCATACCAGTCCGATCTGGTCTGCACTGGTTTCTGGTAGAGACGGAAGGATGGATGTATCGGTATCGGACGATTTTTAAAATCAAAATATGTGATCGGCCGATACTTCTCCAGTTTAGCCGATCCCGAGAGCCGATCGATGGTGTTAAACAAATGAGCCTAATTTCTGTATTTCCAGCTCCCTGCAATTCCTATCTGAACCACTAGGTGGAAATACATACCTTTTCATTTTCCACAGACTGACTGAAGCAGCGACGTCGCAGAAAAGAAAAAAAAAAACCGCTGAAAGTAAACATGTCCATCTGGAAGTGTTTACCGTATGTGACTCAGACTCATCCAGGACGTTTTTAAAATTAGTAAAATTAGTAAAATTAGTAAAATCAGTGAGTCTTGTTGAGAAACCAAGACAAAGACATTTAACTCTACTAATCTGATATACAGTGAGTATCAGTAAACAGCACAGCTAGCACAAAACAAACAACCCAGAACACCATACAGACCAGATCTGACCGGTACAAACAGAACAGCATCAACAATTCAAGATCTACATTTAATGATTACAGATTTAGTGTAAAATAACAGAGTCTGTATTTATTTAATTAGCTTTTTTTAGTTTTAAATTAAAGGTCTAAATGTAATGATTGCAGTATTGAAGATATTAGTTTGATTTACTTTGTTTATTTACTGACAATTTAGTTAAAAATATTATGCTTTTTCACATGAGCTCGTTAAAAATGGTAGTAAACCTGTTTAGACCATGTATAATGACATGATTGTGCTAATAATATGTAGCCCTGTCGTGGCATATAGCCCCGCCCTCGATCGGAATCGGTCTCAAAAACGCTGTTCGGTCCATCTCTAGTTAAAACGTGGTTATCTAGCGCTATAAACTCAATCACTCTGTTCGTACCGGTCAGATCTGGTCTGTAGGTGTTCTGGGTTGTTTGTTTTGTGGTAGCTCTACTGTTTACTGGTATTCACTGTGTTCAGTTGTGTGGTGTCTCTGAAGTACCGTATCAGATTAATAGTGTTAAATGTCTTTGTCTTGGTTCCCCAACGAGAGTCACACACAGTAACAAACTGCCAGACGGACGATGTTTTCTATCCACACATACAGTGAACGGCATAAACTCGTGATTATTAGCGCAGCCACGGCGTCCGTCAATCTGACGGAAATGAAACGCTATGTATTTCCACCTAGTGGTTCAGATAGGAATTGCTTTTCTATCTGTTTCATGGAGGTCTCCTCTTCTTGGATGAAACGCTAGCTGGAAATACAAATTAGGCTCATTTGTTTAACGTCATCGATCAGCTCTCGGGATCGGCCAATCGCTGATCACATATTTCGATTAATAATCGGATGATACCGATTCATAATCAATGGATTCCTCCATCTTTAGTTAAAGGTTACTGACGACTGCTATATCGTTGTACAAGCCTTATCTGATAACTTATGGAGGAGCAAAGCCAGGGCTTCGGATTCATCATCATCATCAATATCATATATAACGTCTGAGAATTGATATGTAGGTTCACTGGGGGTTTTGGAAAGTAAATAAAAGTGAGTCGGTTCCTCCACAATCAGCCATTAGACATCAAACCACACCGAACGACTTTGTTTACATTACAGTCTCCACCTGCAAATGGATCTGAATTGCAAAAATCTGATTTCGTATCAATCAGTAGAGCCGCCACATCACCACCTCCTCAACTAGAATACTTATGAAACATGTTTAAGCCAAGCTTCTTGCTGTATCCTGTCATATAACCTCAGTAGCTTCGTTGCTCTCTCTCTCTCTCTCTCTCTCTCTCTATCCGGGGTCAACCAGAGGAGGATGGGTTCCTCACTTGAGCCTGGGTTCCTCTCAAGGTTTCTTCCTCTTACTAAGGGAGTATTTCCTCGCCACCGTCGTCACTGGCTTGCTCTAGGGGGGTTTAGACCTCGATACCCTTGCTCATGTTATGTTATGCATGGACTCTTTTCTTCGTACCATCTTTCTCTTCGGTTCCTCTTTTTCATGAACTGCTTTCCTGCAAAGCTGCTTTGAGACAACGCTGGTTGGCCTGGCAGTCTGAACCAGGCCTATAAAGACCTTCTGAAGCCTTTGCTAGAGAACTACAGCATTCAAAGCTGATCCAGGATCAGTTTTCTCATTCCGCATTGCTAGAGGAAGCCAACGATCAGACTGATAGTCTGGCCAGCTAGAAAGAGCAGCATGACTGGGCACCACCAAAAGCGGCACATCGTCGCTGTCCAATGAAAAAGAAGGATCTCCAAAATTGCAACTTTACAGGAGAGTCCAAAAACTTACTTTACTTTCAATGGAAGTCAATGGAACCAGAAGTCTTTCAGAGCTACTTTGGAGCACTTCTATTGGCCCATTCATCATGAAACTTAGAGACAATGTAAACAACCATTGGTGTGTTCAAATGATGTAGAAAACTCAAAACGACAACAATGGAGATACATATTTTTCATTGGACGGTGACGATATGTAGTGTTCTGGATCTCCAAAATGACTTACTTTCAATGTAAGTCAATGGAACCAGATTTATTCCAGTCTATTTCGGAGCATTTCTATTGGTCCACACATTATGAAACATCCACACAATGTGAAGCGATGATATGTTTGGTTTGGGATGCTGGACAAGAAGCATGACCAGCAACCCCAGCCCTAGACCAGACCAGTACTGCCAGTAGGGTCTATACTGGTCCATGACGTACTTCATTCATTCATTCACTCACTCATCTGTCAGAATCTGTAGAGAAACGTGTGAAACAGCTGGTGATCAGATTTCATTAGCAGTAAATAGAGGCCCAGCTGTTTACAGCTACGTGGTTTGTTCATGTTGACTTTGCACTTTGCCCTCAGATAACTTTCATCACTTCACGGTGGTTATGAAAAGTCCCAGCAGCAAACGACAGAGTGAAATCTACTCTACTTACTTAACAGGATGGTTAAGATCGAGCCCAAGGCATGTCAACAACATTAACCCACCAAACACGCCAACTGACAAGTTCTCACTCGCAGCCTCTTGTTTGGAATCTCTTACTAGCCAACTGAGCTGCTTCGTTTAAAATTTATTTATATAGTTTATTTCTCTCCTCAGACTCGCCTACTGGAGATTTGAGAGCAACAGCATCCAGTAAAACACAGTTATTTCCTCTGTTCGGTCCAGTGAGACAGACAGAGGAGCCAGCCTGACACTGACAGGTCACTTAGCCTAGCCTCCGAGCTAGCATGACAGCTAGCTTAGCAAACAAACCAGTCTAATCGCTCTTAAACGTGACGCTGGGCAAGGCAGACCCCGAGTCTGCGACCACCTGGACAGCCAACCAGACCATGTAGTGAAATTACTCACAGATCCATGTGCGGATCACTTCAATGCAGCGGGTCGAGCGGAGCACTAACTGAGCCGAGTCCCACTCTTCACGTTGTTTTGGTTTAGAGGGCGGGTGGGGGGAAAAGCCTGCGCTCTGATTGGCTGAACCAGGTCAAGCCGATGCACCAATCACAGCAGCCCTCACGTTTTACTTTTACTACCAGCAGCTTTCGTTTTACTGTCACACGGATTGTTTTTTTTTTTGTTTGTTTTACTAGACTTAAATTTTTGAATTTATTTATTAAATTAATTATTTAATTTTGAAACAAGAAGCTGTGAATAAAAGCCTTGTGGTTAACAGGTGGAGTATTAATACACGAACAATTTAATAAAAAAATATATAATATATATATATATATATATATATATATATATATATATATATATATATATATATATATATATATATATATATAGATAGATAGATAGATAGATAGATAGATAGATAGATAAATAGATAGATAGATAGATAGATAAGGTATATAAGGTATATAAGGTATATAAGGTAATAGTAAAAAAAAGTATACATATAATATACATGTTTTTATTTATTTATTTATTTATTTTATTCACTGTTATTTATATCGTTTTTATGATGAAATAAACTGTACTCTGATCACGGCCCGCCTCCATAAATTAAAAGGAGTAATTCTGCAGCTCAATCAGCAGCCAACAGCGGGATTTAAAGCACTCCACGTTGATTGACAACGGCTCAGCCAATGAGGAGCGAGCTCTGCGCCGTGACGGTGATTAATGTTCTAAACGGACCAATAGGAGAGCGGAGCCGCGTTCCTAGAAGGCGTCCGTGTAGTAGTAGGAGGGGCTTACAGCAGCACTCACTAGCGCTGGGATTTTTTTCCTCCATGCGTTTGTTGTTGTAGCTGTGGAGAGGCGAGGTGGACCACCGCACATGTGTGGACATAGGAGCAGCGTTTGAGGGGAAAACTACTCGTCTGACCCGCCGGGGGGCTCCGCAGGTCTTTAATGGGGGCCTGAAGTGGAAGGAGAGAGCAGCTGACCGGTTGTGTTTTGGAGGTAAGCAGCGGGAGAGGGTGAATGTGGAGTTGTCGGTCTGCCTCGCGTTGTCCGTTACGAGTGACGTTTGTGGGAGAACTGAATTAGATATGTGGACTGAGTGTTTACCGGGGGGCTGAACTGAGGGGGCAGTTGAATTTAGGGGGGCAGGTTTAGTGTTTCTGTGTCTCAGGTTTGTATATTAGGCTGTAGTACCGAGCGAGTTCGGATCGTTTAGACCGTTGCGCTGGTTGCTAGGGCGCGCGAGCGCGGCTGACGTTACCAAGTTCGCGCGCCTCGGCTTCCCTCCTTCAACTCCAGTGTGGAGGAAACAGGGACGCTGGACGCTGCGGGTCTGTTTTCTTCGTGTTTGCTGCCAAATGAAACTTAACCACAGCTTTTCTCATTTAAAGCGGGAACCGCAGCGCTTCAGAAACGAGTAACGGTCGACGGAACGCGTGTACGGGGCTTCGCAGCGCCGTGTTGTGTGTCAGTCAGTCAGCTGTAGTAAAGCTGTAGTAGCGAGCTGTGTGTGTCTCCGCGGAGAGGATAAATGTGGGTTCTGACTCTGAGGTGGACTCATGTTTAACCTCAGCTGTGGTCAGATGTTTTCCCAGAGGGCAGCGGTATAACTGCCCAGTATGAGCCCCCGGCGCGTCCACCGAGGGGCGAGCCGGTTATCGGAGCGTCAGCTGTATCGCGCTAATCCGGTTTGATAGTAAATGAATGTATTGAATATCGGCTTGATTTTGAAACTGTATTGTGGTTTCGTGCACTGCTAGGCATTGTGGTGATCTGTTTTTATTTATATATATATATATATATATATATATATATATATATATATATATATATATTAAAGGCTGTTATAAATATAAATCGGAACTGTGTTTAATACTATTGTAAAATATACAGTATACACACAGCTCACAATAAGTGAGCTCATATCACAAAAATATTCTTGTACTGTTTTTTTGTTTTGTTTTGTTTTTCTGGTTTTTCAGTCCAAAAATGAACCAAAAACCAAGTTTATTTAAAGAATGCCTAAAACTCACCTACTTAACTATCTTGCCATCTTCCCATCTCTTACAAAACATCTTCTCATCTAACTATCTAACCATCTTGTCATCTGTAATTAACCATCTAACTGTCTCCCCAACTTCCCATCTAGCATCTAACTTTCTCACCATCTTCTTATCTAAGCATCTTTCACCATCTTCCCATCCTCCCTTCTAACCATCTCACCATCTCTAACTAACCATCTATCTCACCATCCTTCCATCTGTTGGTACATTAACCATATAACTATCTCACCATCTCTAACTAACCATCTAACTATTTTACCATCTTCCCATCTAACCATCTCACTGTCTCTAACTAACCACCTATCTCTCCATCTTCCCATCTAACCATCTTTCAATTACCTTCACCTACCTGTGTACAGGTAAACACACACTTCAAATGCCCGTGTTTCACTCTACTATTATGTACTACTTAGAGTCTTATAATTGTGACTTATGACTCATAACCATGAGATACTATGACTTGGCATCTCATGCTATGTGATAATCAGTTATCACAATATGAAATATATCTTATAATGATTACATACTGTATCATAATTGTGGCTTGTTATCTCATACGTATGACTTAGTATCTCATAAGAATAACTTCCTGTGTTCCAACTGTGACTTAATATCTCATAATTATGAATGCTTACTCATAAACAGTAAATGATAAGGCTATATGTGTGTTGAACTACTTCTGTATACAAATCCCAGCCTGTAAAATTCTCAACCACTTAATTATGGAATGTGTTTGGGGAAACCCCAGTGGAAATCCCCTTTAAAGGGACTGGTGGGTGGTCCTCATTTAATTTTTGTTGTCCTTGCAGTTGTTGGCCTGACTCTTGAGGTGGTAGTCATTTTAAATACTGTAGTGCTTGACTCAGGGGCTGTTTGACGCTTTCTGATCTGCTGTGAAAGTATAATGAGGAGCCTGGCGCTGGTCCTGATGCTGTGCAAGCCACTCTGCATGGAATGCAGTTTCCTGCATGGAATGCAACTGGAGTACGTGTATGAATGAATATAAATAGCTCGAATCTGAGTAATGAACAGGAGCGCAAACGCACTGGGTCGCTCCTGGGTTCGTGTGTGTTCCAACCATGAGTGATGTTTTGAATGATGATGTTTTGAGTCTGGCTGTCTCAGGCACTCTGGGAATGACCATCTTAATCCGATTATGATTGTGTGTGCACGTTCTTCTCTTGTTCTTGCATCATATGTGTCCACGTTTCATTGTGTAGTGGATCTAACAAGCTGAACCAGCTTCTTTGGATGATTGAACATCTTTAACTTTCTAGATGCATTTCAATCAGACTAATAACAAACCTTCAAACCTACGTAATTCTCTTTCTTCACTGTACAGATCGACTCATGGATATGTATAGAGTGTTTTAGAGTTTGTACATAAAGGTTCTTTATTACACATTATTGATTATATGTATCGTTACATACAATACAAATACAAATCACTCTTTAAAAGAACTTCTACATGCTTACATTGTTAACGGGATGATCTTTGACTCTGCATGGACCACTGAGTTTACTATTAAAGTAAGTTTTGTTTAAGCTTCTAAGCAGATGTACTTAGCTAGAACTCAGCTAGTCAACTAGTTAACAGGCTAGAACGTTGGTGGCTGTGTTGATGGTGTAGTGAGTTGCACTGCTGGCCTTCATGCTATTGGCTGGGGTTTAACTCCCCACCTGGGTATTCACCTTATACTATACCAATAAGAGTCCTCAGGTAAGACTCTAACACTACCTTCACCTTCCTGTGTACAGGTAAACTGTAAAACTACCTTCAACTACGTGTGCACATATACACTGTAACACTATCTTCACCTACCATGGCCACACCATTAGCAGGAGATCTTGCCCCAGTCATGGTATGAGCATCCACCAAGAATCAAATGTAAAACCAGGCTGCTGCTAGAAACGGAGATAAGCATGCTGTGATTCTCCCTCAGACGTTTGTGGAAACACGTTCCCACCCACCAGTGAACTGAACCAGTGTTTGCTTGGACGTGGACCAAGCAGAACACACTTCCCTTGTTTGGTGCGGAGCCGTCAAAACAGACCGATGGAAGAGCCATTGTCTCTGAGATTGTAGGTGTTTTCTCCTTCATTGTACTTGCCTCTAATAAATGAATGAAGCACTAACACACCACATGATGATGATGATGATGCAGCTAAACGAGTGAAGCATCAATCTGTAGTATGGATGGATCTTAGGAACTGGTACTAAATCCCTGACCGGTCAGTACCAAGCTCCTGGAAACGGTGCTGCTGTTTGTATTTATTTATCTTTAATTCATTCTACATAGCAGACATTTTCAATGGTCGGTGTTAGATTGGATCAGCAGGAGGGGCGCTCTGCTCCGTGTGATGAAAGCATTTGCATGCCTCTGACTACCTTAACTGTTTAAGATGCAGAGTGCCATTCTCCGCTCTCCAGTCTTGGCTGAAAGGGAAGATGTTTGAAACTGTGGGCTCACTTCAGTAAATTTGATGATAATACAGCTAAATGCAGCATATGGAAAGGTGCAGTTGCGTGTAAAGGCCTTAACAAACACCAGCAGCCCCACTTACGAATACAATCACAGCAGTGTACGTGTTTGCTTTAGCAAGGCAGCTGCTACATGGCTGTACCGCCTCTTGGTGGTGTGAGGAATTGTGCTACCATTGTTGAAATGTTGTACCGTCGCACATCTTTGTAGGTAGTTCCCTACATAAAACTCCAGGTAGGATATTATCAGAAATGCTGCCATCGTTAAAACTATGAAGCGAAGTCAGTTTTCTATTTACCAGCTTCTTGTTTGAATTTGCACGTTCCACCTCGGTACTACATGCAGGCTGTGTAATAACTGACGCACCATTTAAGGTAGAACTGGAAAATTTCGAAGAAATCTGGCAGATATGAAGCCGATTTCAGCCTGGTGTTAAAACTACAGGTAGGATGGTTGAAGTAGGGTTGTAAGAAAAATTCAAAATATCGAATGCAGGGATATTGTTTTGTGATACTGTACCGTTTCTCAAAAACACAGTATCGATACACAGATTCCTGGCAGACAATGAATCATTGTGTGTTGTGTTTAAACTTCTGGCCACTAGATGTCAGTGTTGTAATCCATTTTTCAGCTCCACTCCAACATTAACAAGCAGCACAAGAACGCAAAGCTATTGTAAGCATTGATAAACCTGTTCATACAGTGGTGTGTTTTAATGGTAGGATTTGAAATATCGCAGTATATCACAATATATTGAATCGTGACCCCCGTATCACAATAGGCATTGTATCGCCAGGTTTTTGCCAAAACACAGCCCTACTCTAAAGGTTTTTATCAGAATTAGAATATTTTGTTAGCTGAAATCAGCTTGTTGGGGGGAAGTATTGCTATTAAGATGAGCCTGTACTGAATGAAAACTTAATAACTAGCATAGAATAACTCTCTAACTAGTAGGTAGCCTAAGTTTAAACCCAGTGTGAGCTAATCTGACCATCAGTGGTAGCAAATGACAGTTCAGGAAAGACCAATAGCCACGTCCTAGAATCTTCTTTTCCCCAATTGTTTGATGTGTGGGCTGTACAGTTGACCAAAACTGTTTCTTATCAGTCAACACTGTTCATAAAGGCCTGTTTCAAATCAGATTACTATACTGATCAGTGATCAGTTGATACCGTTATTACACCACAATATCAATGTGGGTAGTCATCGTAGCAGAAGGCACAACACAGGTTCTCTCGGGGGTCCCATGTGAACTGCTAAGTAATTTGCAGGTGGGATTCATTTTGAGGCACTGCAGCTATTGTGGGTAAACAGCCAACAGGCTGCAGACTGTGTGTGTGTGTGTGTGTGTTTGTGTGTGGGGTGGGCTTAGACAATTATTGGCTGCTTGTAGAGGCGAACAGGCAAGAATGAGCTGCAAGTGTGCTGCAGAGAAAAGCACCTTAAGCCCGCTACACACTACAGGATTCTGAAAATCCTAACAGATTTGAAAGTCGGCGCTCATCTCACACTCACCGCCAGGTCTCCTCTATCGGCGTGACACACACATGAAAGTCTCTCATGCGCCAAATCTCGCGTGAAGCAGCGAGAACCTGCATATGCAAACGTGGACTTGGGATACGGTGCACCTGACTGCTCTTGGCATGAGTGTTTTTACATGTTCAGATAAGCGTGTCTGACTTCACGTCAAGGATTTATCGTAGACCTCAATTCACGTCTCTCTCTACACATATGTGCAAATAACATTGCCAACACAAATGCTAGCTCGATGCTCACCTGGATGATTAACTGCAGTGCCAGTCTTTGGCCAGCTTCTCTCTTTGGATGACGTGTTATAGAGACACGTGTGTTTCTGCAAGCTCTACAAGTTTAGCTTTCATTTCTGGAGTCCATGGTAGTCAAGTCAAGTTTATTTGTATACCGCTTTTAACAACAATGTTGTCACAAAGCGGAGTTTAAAAGCATGGAAACATGAAGTTACAACACTTTATCCACTGTGAGCAAGCCAGAGGCGATGGTGGCAAGGAAAGCACCCTCAACTGGAGGGAGAAACCTTGGGAGGAACCAGGCTTACAAGCAGAGACCCATCCTCCTCTGGTCGAACAGTATTTACAGTTTATTAACTAAAGCAGAGTCTGAAGGTAAAAGCTTTAGAAGCTGCACAGGTGCTACATCTGGATGATACAGCGATGGAGCAAATGGCACGAATGGAGAGGAGAACTGGTTGGTGCCAGGTGACAGGGGGGCCCTGGTGGTCGGTCCTTTAACAGTATTCGGCAGACAGAGTTAGTTCTGGTTTGGGTTAGAACAGAGGATGAGAAGCGTTTCAGAGTGTAACTGGCAACTCTGGCAGATCTGATTATAAACAGAATGAACTAAGAGGGAAGAAGCTTCACGGGTGCTACATCTGAAGGATACAGTAATACAGTCGAGGTGTAGCAGAAAGAGTAGAGCTGGTTGGTGCCAGGTGGTGAGGAGGACCTGACGGTCGGACCTCCAACAGTACTTCTTCACCATTGTTAAGCTAGGCTTCTATTGGCTGATACTCATCCACTCACACATTGTTTCGCAGATCATCTCACTCTAGAGAAATCGTTTAATCGATCATAAGGTTTTAGGGTTGACTTGTTGCTGCTCTCACACTACCAGATTATCTGTGCGACATAATCGTATAGTGTGTGCCAGGCCTTGTGACATGAATCTAAAAGACATCCAGTTATTTATGAGTTATTCCAGATTATCATCATCTATTTTTCTTTCATTAAATTTAGCTGACTTCTGGACACTAGTAGAGTAATTAGCTGATGATAATATTATGCTGACACAGTTAAAAATGATGTAAGTAGCAAAACCAGGTTGGTTTGTTATGTGTATTTTATTTTATTTATTTATTTTTGCTTGGCTGTGGTGCTTCCTGCTCATCTGGGCATGTGTACATATGATGAGTCTGGAGGCTGCCCTGGAACTAAATTTCCAGTGCACTGGATGAGCCACGCTAGAAATTTCCCAGGCAGTTACCCTAACTACAGAACTAGGGTGGTCTTTGAGACATACCCTTGGTTTGTCTTTACATTTACATTTAAGCTTCTAGTAAACCTAATGGCTCTATATCTTCATACAGGGTACTGTAAGTAGAGTTCTTATTGTTTTGACTGTATATGGTGTTCGGTTGTGCTTAGAGCTGAAAGATTAATAGTTTTTGTTTTAAAATCGTTGCTGTTTTAACCCTGGCCTGTAATATTAAGGACATTGTCTTGTGTTTTAGGTGAAGTTTTAGAAAAGCCTTCTCGAGTTGAATAAATAACACTGGAATTGTGGCGCTGCGCTTTTAATTACAACACCAGATACACCAGTACAAAATCGTAAATCATATTTATGACATGTCAACCAGCCTTGTAATTCCCTTCTGGTTAGTTTTGGATGCCGGCTTTGAGGCAGAGTTTGTAGAGTGTGGAAGCCTCTCTTCACCTCCAATGACTTTGGTAACACAAGGCCGTTTAATAAGCACACACAGGTGCTTTATTATTTACCTCCAATCAGCTGCGCTACACTGAACCCTTTGGCGTCTGCTAGTTCATGGCTGATCAGGTTTCACGCTGTCAGAACAGAAACGCTCGCGTTGATTTATTTTCTTCTTCTCCATCACATCCTTTGATTCGGTGTTGACAGCGCTAAAGGCTTCTGTGTCATTGGAGTGTGAGCAAAGATTAAAAAAGTAATGAAAGCAGCAGAAGAAGAGCCGCCAAAGAACTTGGTGTTCCAAAGGTTTATCGATAGCACGCTGCATTTGGTCCCTAGATTAACTTGATTATCCAAAAATTTATTGTCTCATTTTAAAAATATAGGTGTAAACAAACAAACAAAACATGTTTACACCAAAGCTAAAGTTTGTGTGCCCTGCATGGTCAGTACTTAGTAACATTGGCAAGTATCGCAGCATGTAAATGAATTTAGTAGCTGCTAAGAGTCTTTTAGTTCTTGTTTGGGAGATTTTTGTGCGTTATTCCATGTGAAAGGCTTCTAGTTCTGTATGATTCTTGGCCTGGCTTCCCTGTCTATTCCCATTTTTTCTTAAAGTTGTAATACATGCAGAGTGTGGTTCATTATATTGTTGAAATAAGCAAGACTGCCCCTAAAAAAAACGTTGTCGGGATGGCAGCATGTGTTGTTCCTATATGACCTGTATGTGTCGTTCAGCATTAATGCCTTCACAGATGTGTAGGTCAGCCTTGCCTTGTAAGCTAAGGCGCCCCTGACCATCACGACACTGCCTTTTAACTACCGCTGATGTCATTTTAATTAATCAAACCACAGGACACGCTTTCATTTCACTTCAGTCCATCTTAGGCCGTTCGTTTCGTTTCTGGTTTGTTTGCACCCTTTTGTGTGGTTCGTTTTGGCAGGTGTGAAAACTGTAATCGCACTCTGGTGCCGACCAAAACAACCTCACAGAAACCCTCAAGAGGAGGTGGTCTCGGTCTGGTTCCAAACGAACTCTGGAGCAGTTCATATGTGGTGAGAACAAGATCTGACTTTGATCCGACCCAAGATTTAGGTGTACATTAAGTTTGATCTAAACATCTCTTGCAGCCAGGTGTGCTTTGCATTATGGGATGCGGCAGATGGCGTAAACAGAGAACTGGAGAACTGTAGCAGCTAACAGGGCGAGGACAATGAAGCGAGGTCTCTCTTGGACTAGCAGTGAGGGACGTTGTCTACTTGATGTTTGGAGTGAGCTGGGTGGTCTGCAGGTGGACTGTAGTGCAGGTATATTATCAG
Organism: Megaleporinus macrocephalus; assembly: GCA_021613375.1. Taxonomy (NCBI): domain Eukaryota; kingdom Metazoa; phylum Chordata; class Actinopteri; order Characiformes; family Anostomidae; genus Megaleporinus; species Megaleporinus macrocephalus. Next base: position 30,958,491 of record CM038725.1, on the reverse strand, counting down.
ATTATTATTACAGCTATGAACAGATGCTGTCTCTGCCGCTGCTCCGTGATACGCTCTACAAGAAATGTACAGTAGTTTGGGAAAACCGGATCTCCTCCCTGTGTTTACTTTCTTGCTGGTACGCTAGACAGCTCTGACCAGTCAGAGGAGACGACGCGCTCACGTCCTGAGTCCATGCAATACTGGTTTTCCGCCTCTGAATCTTTTAAGTCCGAGCTCTTTAAATTCTTGGAGCTGGATTTTCCAGTTCAAATTGTCAGGTCGGTGAGATTAAGGGATACAGAGCTATGATAGAGATTGTACATAACATGGAAGATAACATCTCTATAAAACTATCGTTTCAGGCATGTTTTTGTATGTGTACAAGCCTACGTGTAGGTTTGTGTTTCTGCTGGTTCTGCTGGTTCTGGAGGTCAACATTAACTTTACTCTGCCTGGACTTTCACCGTCATTAGACATCACTGGACGCGCAACACAAAGACCAAAAGTGTACGCAAATTGTAAAAGACTAAAAGCAGAGGAAGCCGATGCTAATGATTTAAACTGGGTGCACTGAAGAGACCCTGTTATAGGATGTAATTGTAGCCTTTAACAATGTATAATTGATAATTAAGCACCCATTTACTCATTTAGCTCGCCAGTGGCACAATGGCCTTCTCCGTACTGAATCACGTATTCAGACATGTTCGGTGCAGTCTTGAAATCCCGCATTGTTGGGGTCGGCACCGGTTTTCTATAGATTTCAATGCACATCGCTGAGATGACAAAGTTATAACAAACGGCTCTGGCCATAATTGTGCGTAATTCATGAGGAACAGTACAATGTGAAGTAAAAGAACCTTTTTTTTTCTGTCTTGCTTTGTTTCTCTGGCATGCAGCTCCAGCACTTCAGCGTTTTCTTCAACTCAAATCTGGGTCTTTTTGGTCCAGTGCAGCAGATTGACGTCCTTTAATATCGAGTATCAGCTGATACAGTGTCTGCAAATGTGTTTTTGGAGATAATGGTGCACACTACAAGTACATTAAAGCTAGTAAAACCAATCCAGACTATGTAGGCTACGTTAAGCACACACAGGTGCTTTATTTACCTCCAATCAGATGCGCTACACTGAATTCTTTGGCGTCGTGTTGAGTTTTTGGAATACTTGATTAAAAAAAAAACATGATTTACTACTGTCTCAATGACCACTGTTTACTGTCTCAATGACCACTGTTTACTGTCTCAATGACCACTGTTTACTGTCTCAATGACCACTGTTTACTGTCTCAATGACCACTGTTTACTGTCTCAATGACCACTGTTTACTGTTCTGTTACAGTTGAGAGGGTTGGATGGACGGACTAATCATTTAGCCCGTCTGTGTTTGGTTGGTTTGGATGGACAGATGAATGGAAGGATCGTTCAGTCCATGGATGGCTGGATGGATGAACAAATTGATTGATCAATTCATAGATGGATGAATGGATCAATCTGTCTTTTAGTTGGTTCGATGGATGGGCCGATGGATGCATGAACAAATGAATGAACGAATGAATAAATAAATGGATGGATTGATCGTTTATCCTTTTAGGAGTAACTTGTTCTGGTACCAATATCAAATAAGTGCTGTGAGTTACCAATTTTTACCATAGTAAATATGACAACATGAGCAAGAATGTTAGTTGTGTTATTGTTAAACTACATGGTCTATAACAAATGACTGACTTTGTCTTTTGTTTGGTTGTTTTTTTTGTCATTCATTAAAGAAAAGGTTGCTGTTATAAAAAAATTAAAATAAATCACAATATAAATTTTATGTTGGTGTCAGACTGTTCATTGTTAATCATCAAGTCATCGATTATCTTGCTTGTCTTGTTTGAAGTACTTGACCACAAGATCCCTCGTCGGAACGAGTCCAGCAGACGTGGCTTTGTCCATTCAAGCAGCTCCCCCAGGCCGCTGTACCAGACCGTATGGTTGCTAGGGAAGAAAACATCGGATCTAAACCACGCACTCCAGTCTCCTGTAGAGAAATGGCTCACCCAGCCAGCGGCCCTTCAGACTCGACGGTCATTCCCATGGAGCGCCTTTTCTCCACTCCGCCACAATGGTGGAGGAATGTTAGTGTCACCGTCCGTCAGCTGTTCCACTAGCAGCTCACTTCATATGTTAATGAAGTGTCCTTATTATGTCAGGCTCGCCTAATTTACAGCGTTTGTTCTTTTGCTTATAATTTATTTAGCTACGCATTGACGGGAAACACACATCGCCGTATAAATGCGCCATGCGTAAATCCACGGAGGTTCACTGCATGTGTCTTGTAGACAGCCTATTAAAGTCACTCAAAAGTGCGTTAACTTTCAAAAGAGTGTTAAGACTGACCAGGCCGTCTCATTAGTCTGGGAGTTCTGATGGAAGACGACAGCAACAGCAGTAAAAAAGAACTGGAAAACCTACCTTTTCTCACAATACACAGAGTGTTGTTTCAAAAAAACAATCTATATATATATATATATATATATATATATATATATATATATATATATATATTAGTACTGACATTTAAAATACCAATAATGGCTATATTTAGCATATATATATATATATATATATATATATATATATATATATATATATATATATATATATATATATATATATATATATATATATATTTCCATTGTGGAAAGCCATCCATCCCATGTACAAGAGCTTGTTGGACATCCCATTCCAAATTATGCCAATTTAATAGGGGTGTAAGAAAATATTGAATATGGGGATATTATGTTTAGTGATACTGTATCGATTCTCAAAAACACAGTATCCATACACAGATTCCTGGCAGACAGAAAATCATTGTGTGTTGTGTTAAAACTTCTGACCACTAGATGGCAGTGTTGTAATACATTTTCAGCTCCACTCCAACATTAACAAGCAGCACAAGGGTGCAATGCTATTGTAAGCATTGATAAACCTGTTCATACAGTGGTGTGCTTTAAATAGTAGGATTAAAAAAATCACATATCACTTTACTTGAAATATCGCGATATATCAAGATATATTGTATCGTGACGGCTGTATCACAATATGTATTGTATCGCCAGGTTCTTGCCAATACACAGCCCTAGCAATTAATATGGAGTTGTCCCCTCTTCGCAGCTATAACGGCCTCCTCCCTTCTGGCGAGGCTTCCTACCAAATGTTGGAGAGCATCTGTGGGGAACTTGTGTTACTGTTAAAAGAGCATTTGAGTGGAAGGAGCTCGTAATCAACGTTGTCGTTCACACCAGAGGTGTTCAGTAGGGTTGTGGCCAGGACCCTGTGCCATTCCTCCATGCCAAACCATCTCCCACACAGGGGCACAGTGATGCTGGGACATTAACACCACCCTCCACTGGAACGAAGACCTGGATATCAGCCCCAACCTCCCCACCCCCCATTATCCTCCTCGAAGTGAGTTCACTGAGCATTCTGGTGTTATTCTCCTGGCATCCTCCAAACCCAGCTTCATCCATGAGAGTGCTGGGTAGTGCAGTGTGATACCTCACTCCAAATGAAATGTATCTACTGCTCCAGAATTCCGTGACCAAGTGCTTTACACCACTCCAGCCGGCGCTTGGCATTGTGCATAGTGAGCTTAGGCTTGCTTCCAGCTGATTCACGTTTCTTGTATCAATATTGCTTTCAGATGCGGGTTTTGGTGAGAAATGCGACGGGGAATTTTTATGCGCCATCGCATTTCAGCACCCAGCAGCTCCTAAATGCTTCCATTTCACAGTAGCAGGTCTTACAGGACAGACATTTCACAAACTGATTTGTGGCGAAGGTGACGTGCCGTATGAATGCCACGTTTGAAGTTACTGAGCTCCTCAGTACGACCCATTCCGCTGTCGGGTTTCAGGAGCATGACCGAAATGCATTAACTGAGTGGGAGATCTGTCCAAATACTTTTGGCCACCGTGAAGCTTCCCTTAATTTGCAGTGAAATACAAACATCTGGCTGCCCTGGAGAGAGAAACGAGGGATGTAGAAACTGGAGACGGATGAAAAGAGCACATAGAAGACAGAAAGTATCTCCAGATATCCAGGATATGGAGAGAAAGAAGGATTCAGAAAGCACAGAGAGAGAGAGAGAGAAAGGGAGAGAGGGGGTGAGGGACTATCCGAGGGAGAGAAGAAGAAATCAAGAGAGAGAAAGAGAGAGAGAGAAAACTGCAGAGGGCAGGGGACAGTCAGAGAGTAGAGAGAGGAATAGCCATACGCAGAGGTTCGTGGAGAGGAAGGGAGGAAGAGGGGGAAAGAAGTTGCAGGGGTGGGAGTCAGAGAGATGAGAGGAAGAGAGAAAATGGGAATTCAGAGTAAAAGAACATATACAGAGAGAGAGAGAGAGATGAAAGGAGCAAAGAACACAGAGAGAAGATAGATAGAATCCCGAGAGAGAAACAGGGATATGCTGAGTACATGGAGAGAAAGAATGAGTAGGAGAGATTCAGAAAGCAGAGAGAGGGATGTTGGAAGCGTATGGGAGAGAGACAGTACAATGCAGAGAGCACGGAGAAAGAGAGATTCAGAAGAACGAGAGACTAGCAGGTAGTACAGAGAGAGAGAGAGAGAGAAGGAAATAGGAGAGTGAAAGACAGGCAGAAAGTAAGAGATTGGAGCAAGAGACCGGTAGCGAGAGAGAGAGAGAGAGAGAGACAGTGAGGAAGAGGACTGAGAGAGGGAGATAGAGAGACACGCAGAAAGAATGAGTGACCGTTGTAGTCGAAGGACCGAGAAAGAGGTAGATAGAGAGAAAGACGAAAGTCATAGTTAAAGGTGGAGGATAAAGATAGAATGAGAGAGAGGAAGGTAGAGAGACAGATGCAAAGAATGAGTGTGATATGCAGAGGAAAAGAGAGAGAGAGAGAGAGAGAGAGAGAGGTAGAGAGAAAGATGCCCAGAGCAAGAGACAGGCTGAGAGTAGAGAGGGAACATAAGAGAAAGTACAGAGGACAGAGAGAGCGAGAGATGTGCATGAGATATGGAGGGAGAGAGGGAAGTGCACAGAGCAGAGAATGAGAAGAAAGGCAACTAGCAGTGGCCACAAAGTGAGAGCGAGAGGATGAAGTGAGAGACCAGCAGAAAGTAGAGAAGAAGAAAGTGCCGTTCATAAAATGGAAAGAGAGAGAGAGAGATTTATACACAGAGAGAGATGCAGGAAGAGAGAGAGAGAGATATAGATGAGAGAGAGAGGGAGAGACAGAGAGAGAGAGATGCAGAGAGCAAGAGACTAGCAGAAAGTATGGAGGGAGAAGTGGCAATATTCAGGGAGAGAGTGAGAACGTGTGATATGCAAAGGAGATGCAGAGAGAGAGAGAGAGAGCGCGATGAGAGAGAGAGAGAGAGAGAGATCCAGAAAATATGGAGAGAGAGAGAGATCTGGCTCCCGTCTCTCCTGGAGAATGAATGGCCCTTTGAGCACACACCTGCGCTCTCTCTCTCTCTCTCTCTCTCTCTCTCTCTCTCTCTCTCTCTCTCTCTCTCTCTCTCTCTCTCTCTCTCTCTCTCTCTCTCTCTCTCTCTCTCTCTCTCTCTCTCTCTCTCTCTCTCTCTCTCTCGCTTGGTATGCTGTGGTCTATCCTGGCCCGGTGCGGGGGCACCTGCTCAGATTTGCCCCCCCTCTGTTCTCCTCCTCTCTCCCTGGAGCTGTAGTGGGTCCAGGCCGGCCCAGCACATTAGCGTTTCTAGATGAGCGTGTTTGGCTGGGGGCGAGTTGGCCGGGTTATGAACGGTGGCGTGGCGGCTGATCTGTCTGTGTGCTCTGCGAGAACAGGACATTGACATGCAGGCGGCGACCAGGCCTCCCTGTGTTTGTGAGCTCTGGGAGGAGTCATTAACGTGACAGGCGGGGCGTCCGAAACGTTAGCCGCCGGGCTCTGAGGGGCCGAGAGAGAGGTTTGTCTGTCAACAGGTGCGTGTCAGAGACGACGTTGCCTGACTCTGTGGTTTAATATGTCATTTACGGTGTTCGGGAATGTGTGCAGTGCAGCATTTCGGCCCTCAGTCTCGTCACTTTGACAGAATTTATATTGTTTTCATTTAAAATGAATGTGCCCTCGCTAAAATATCCAGCATGAATTATGCAAAGGCTTCATACAACCACTGGGATTCTCTACGCTGTCGGCCACGCCTGACTGCCAGCCACTGATCTATAGACTAATGCTGTACACTATAGACTAATGCTGTACACTATAGACTAATGCTGTACACTATAGACTAATGCTGTACACTATAGACTAATGCTGTACACTATAGACTAATTCTGTACACTATGAACTAATGCTGTACACTATAGACTAATTCTGTACACTATGGACTAATGCTGTACACTATAGACTAATTCTGTACACTATAGACTAATGCTGTACACTATAGACTAATTCTGTACACTATAGACTAATTCTGTACACTATGAACTAATGCTGTACACTATAGACTAATTCTGTACACTATGAACTAATGCTGTACACTATAGACTAATGCTGTACAATATAGACTAATGCTGTACACTATAGACTAATTCTGTACACTATGAACTAATGCTGTACACTATAGACTAATGCTGTACACTATAGACTAATGCTGTACACTATAGACTAATTCTGTACACTATGGACTAATGCTGTACACTATAGACTAATTCTGTACACTATGGACTAATTCTGTACACTATAGACTAATGCTGTACACTATAGAATAACGCTGTACACTATAGACTAACGCTGTACACTATAGACTAATTCTGTACACTATAGACTAATTCTGTACACTATGGACTAATGCTGTACACTATAGACTAATGCTGTACACTATGGACTAATGCTGTACACTATAGACTAATGCTGTACACTATGGACTAATGCTGTACACTATAGACTAATGCTGTACACTATGGACTAATGCTGTACACTATAGACTAATGCTGTACACTATAGACTAACGCTGTACACTATGGACTAATGCTGTACACTATAGACTAACGCTGTACACTATGGACTAATGCTGTACACTATAGACTAATTCTGTACACTATAGACTAACGCTGTACACTATAGACTAATTCTGTACACTATAGACTAACGCTGTACACTATAGACTAATTCTGTACACTATAGACTAACGCTGTACCCTATAGACTAATTCTGTACACTATAGACTAATTCTGTACACTATGAACTAATGCTGTACACTATAGACTAATGCTGTACACTATGGACTAATGCTGTACACTATAGAATAACGCTGTACACTATAGACTAACGCTGTACACTATAGACTAATTCTGTACACTATGGACTAATTCTGTACACTATGGACTAATGTTGTACACTATGGACTAATGTTGTACACTATGGACTAATGCTGTACACTATAGACTAATGCTGTACACTATAGACTAATGCTGTACACTATGGACTAATTCTGTACACTATGGACTAATGTTGTACACTATGGACTAATGTTGTACACTATGGACTAATTCTGTACACTATAGAATAACGCTGTACACTATAGACTAATGCTGTACACTATGGACTAATGTTGTACACTATGGACTAATTCTGTACACTATAGACTAATGCTGTACACTATAGACTAATGCTGTACACTATAGACTAATGCTGTACACTATAGACTAATTCTGTACACTATAGACTAATGCTGTACAATATAGACTAATGCTGTACACTATAGACTAATGTTGTACACTATAGACTAATTCTGTACACTATAGACTAATGCTGTACACTATAGAATAACGCTGTACATTATAGAATAACGCTGTACATTATAGACTAATGCTGTACACTATAGACTAATGCTGTACACTATGGACTAATTCTGTACACTATAGACTAATTCTGTACACTATGGACTAATGCTGTACACTATGGACTAATGCTGTACACTATAGAATAACGCTGTACACTATAGAATAACGCTGTACACTATAGACTAATGCTGTACACTATAGAATAACGCTGTACACTATAGACTAATGCTGTACACTATGGACTAATGTTGTACACTATGGACTAATTCTGTATACTATAGACTAATGCTGTACACTATGGACTAATGCTGTACACTATGGACTAATTCTGTACACTATAGACTAATGCTGTACACTATAGACTAATTCTGTACACTATAGACTTATGCTGTACACTATGGACTAATGCTGTACACTATGGACTAATGCTGTACACTATAGACTAACGCTGTATACTATGGACTAATTCTGTACACTATGGACTAACGCTGTACACTATAGACTAATGCTGTACACTATAGACTAACGCTGTACACTATGGACTAACGCTGTACACTATAGACTAATGCTGTACACTATGGACTAATTCTGTCCACTATGGACTAACGCTGTACACTAGACTAATGCTGTACACTATAGACTAATGCTGTACACTATAGACTAACGCTGTACACTATGGACTAATGCTGTACACTATAGACTAATGCTGTACACTATGGACTAATTCTGTACACTATGGACTAACGCTGTACACTATAGATTAACGCTGTACACTATGGACTAATGCTGTACACTATAGACTAATGCTGTACACTATGGACTAATTCTGTACACTATGGACTAATTCTGTACACTATAGACTAACGCTGTACACTATAGACTAACGCTGTACACTATGGACTAATGCTGTACACTATAGACTAATGCTGTACACTATGGACTAATTCTGTACACTATGGACTAATGCTGTACACTATAGACTAATGCTGTACACTATGGACTAATGCTGTACACTATAGACTAATGCTGTACACTATGGACTAATTTTGTACACTATGGACTAATGCTGTACACTATAGACTAATGCTGTACACTATGGACTAATTCTGTACACTATAGACTAACGCTGTACACTATAGACTAATGCTGTACACTATGGACTAATGCTGTACACTATAGACTAATGCTGTACACTATGGACTAATGCTGTACACTATAGACTAATGCTGTACACTATAGACTAATGCTGTACACTATAGACTAATGCTGTACACTATGGACTAATGCTGTACACTATAGACTAATGCTGTACACTATAGACTAATGCTGTACACTATGGACTAATGCTGTACACTATAGACTAATGCTGTACACTATAGACTAATGCTGTACACTATGGACTAATGCTGTACACTATAGACTAATGCTGTACACTATAGACTAATGCTGTACACTATGGACTAATGCTGTACACTATAGACTAATGCTGTACACTATGGACTAATGCTGTACACTATAGACTAATGCTGTACACTATGGACTAATGCTGTACACTATAGACTAATGCTGTACACTATGGACTAATGCTGTACACTATGGACTAATGCTGTACACTATGGACTAATGCTGTACACTATAGACTAATGCTGTACACTATGCACTAATGCTGTACACTATAGACTAATGCTGTACACTATAGACTAATGCTGTACACTATAGACTAATGCTGTACACTATGGACTAATGGCGGGCGTTAACTCTTGAATAGAAGATGAGAGCTTCTTATTTACCAGCTTGTTATTCGCCAATTTGTTATTCACCAACTTCTTATTCGCCAACTTCTTATTCGCCAGCTTGTTATTCGCCAGCTTGTTATTCGCCAACTTCTTATTCGCCAACTTCTTATTCGCCAGCTTGTTATTCGCCAACTTCTTATTCGCCAGCTTGTTATTCGCCAACTTCTTATTCGCCAGCTTGTTATTCGCCAACTTCTTATTTGCCAACTTCTTATTTGCCAACTTCTTATTTACCAGCTTGTTATTCGCCAACTTCTTATTCACCAGCTTGTTATTCGCCAGCTTGTTATTCGCCAGCTTGTTATTCGCCAGCTTGTTATTCGCCAACTTCTTATTCACCAGCTTGTTATTCGCCAGCTTGTTATTCGCCAGCTTGTTATTCGCCAGCTTGTTATTCGCCAACTTCTTATTCACCAGCTTGTTATTCGCCAGCTTGTTATTCGCCAGCTTGTTATTCGCCAGCTTGTTATTCGCCAGCTTGTTATTCGCCAGCTTGTTATTCGCCAGCTTCTTATTTACCAGCTTCTTATTTACCAGCTTCTTATTCCTTGGCTTCCCATTTGCTGGCTTGATATTCGCCAGCTTCTTATTTGCGGGCCTCCCATTCGCCGGCTTCTTATTCGCCTAACTTCGTCATCACGTTCCGTTCCAGCTTAAATTCTTCAGCTGGTAAAGCTATACTATCTATACTAACAATAGCTTAGTAGCAGATAACATTACCCATACAAGCTATAGCCTGGACCAGGTACAGGATTCCTCCACCACCGTTTTCTTTGCTGTCTCTCCGTTAGTGTCGTATGGGAATGTAAAGAGCAATCACTGGACGTAACAGTCACCCTCTTGTTGATGGGGAATCAGGAAAAACACTTGAGAACCCGTGAAAGCCCACCCAAAAGTCTCTCTGTGGAGACGACTGCAGTCCCTTTACCAACAGATCAGTAAGCATGTCCACAGCAGGCTACACTTTAGTACCTTCACACAAGAGCATCCAGTGATGCACAAGGATTGTGGGAAGTTTTAAGTAGTTTATTTATTTATTTTAAATGAGTTCTCTTTCAGCTCGCACGCCCGGCATCAAACTACTGAATATGAACAGCAGCGTGTATTTGTAATGGACTGGATTTTGTAAGCGTACTTGCTGCTGGCTGATTCCTTCATTCCGTACCTGCTGCTGTAATATTTATTTATTTCTGACCTTTAACACCTCGTATTTGTTTTAAGGGCATATCATGTACCACACTGGCTGCTGGGCTGCATGTTCTAGAGCTTTATTATTTCAGATAAACAGTTTTTACTCCAGCAGAAAGACATGCCCTCTCTCTCACACCTGCCCTATGCGTCCACTCGCTGGCCACTTTATTAGAAACACCTGCCCTATGAGTCCACTCACTGGTCACTTTATTAGAAACACCTTGCCTATGAGTCCACTCGCTGGCCACTTTATTGGAAACACCTGCCCTAGGAGTCCACTCGCTGGCCATCTTATTAGAAACACCTGCCCTATGCGTCCACTCACTGGTCACTTTATTAGAAACACCTGCCCTAGGAGTCCACTCGCTGGTCACTTTATTGGAAACACCTGCCCTATGCGTCCACTCGCTGGCCACTTTATTGGAAACACCTGCCCTATGCGTCCACTCGCTGGCCATTTTATTAGAAACACCTGCCCTATGAGTCCACTCGCTGGCCACTTTATTAGAAACACCTGCCCTATGAGTCCACTCGCTGGCCACTTTATTAGAAACACCTACCCTATGAGTCCACTCGCTGGCCACTTTATTAGAAACACCTGCCCTATGAGTCCACTCGCTGACCACTTTATTAGAAACACCTGCCCTATGAGTCCACTCGCTGGCCACTTTATTAGAAACACCTACCCTATGCGTCCACTTGCTGGTCACTTTATTGGAAACACCTACCCTATGCGTCCACTTGCTGGTCACTTTATTGGAAACACCTGCCCTATGAGTCCACTCGCTGGCCATCTTATTAGAAACACCTGCCCTATGCGTCCACTCGCTGGCCCCTTTATTAGAAACACCTGCCCTATGAGTCCACTCGCTGGCCACTTTATTAGAAACACCTGCCCTATGAGTCCACTTGCTGGCCACTTTATTAGAAACACCTACCCTATGAGTCCACTCGCTGGCCACTTTATTGGAAACACCTGCCCTATGAGTCCACTCGCTGGCCACTTTATTAGAAACACCTGCCCTATGAGTCCACTCGCTGGCCACTTTATTAGAAACACCTACCCTATGAGTCCACTCGCTGGCCACTTTATTAGAAACACCTGCCCTATGAGTCCACTCGCTGGCCACTTTATTAGAAACACCTGCCCTATGAGTCCACTCGCTGGCCACTTTATTAGAAACACCTACCCTATGAGTCCACTCGCTGGCCACTTTATTGGAAACACCTGCCCTATGCGTCCACTCGCTGGCCACTTTATTAGAAACACCTGCCCTATGAGTCCACTCGCTGGCCACTTTATTAGAAACACCTGCCCTATGCGTCCACTTGCTGGCCACTTTATTGGAAACACCCACCTTGTACTTCCACTAACTGGCCATCTTATTAGAAACACCTACCCTATGCGTCCACTCACTGGCCACTTTATTAGAAACACCTACCCTATGCGTCCACTTGCTGGCCACTTTATTGGAAACACCCACCTTGTACTTTCACTAACTGGCCACTTTATTAGAAACACCTACCCTATGCGTCCACTTGCTGGTCACTTTATTGGAAACACCTGCCCTATGCGTCCACTCGCTGGCCACTTTATTAGAAACACCTACCCTGTGCGTCCACTTGCTGGCCACTTTATTGGAAACACCCACCTTGTACTTCCACTAACTGGCCACTTTATTAGAAACACCTACCCTATGCGTCCACTTGCTGGTCACTTTATTGGAAACACCTGCCCTATGCGTCCACTCGCTGGCCACTTTATTAGAAACACCTGCCCTATGAGTCCACTCGCTGGCCACTTTATTAGAAACACCTGCCCTATGCGTCCACTTGCTGGCCACTTTATTAGAAACACCTGCCCTATGCGTCCACTCGCTGGCCACTTTATTAGAAACACCTGCCCTATGCGTCCACTCGCTGGCCACTTTATTAGAAACACCTGCCCTATGCATCCACTTGCTGGTCACTTTATTGGAAACATCTACCCTATGCGTCCACTCGCTGGCCACTTTATTAGAAACACCTGCCCTATGCATCCACTTGCTGGTCACTTTATTGGAAACATCTACCCTATGCGTCCACTCGCTGGCCACTTTATTAGAAACACCTGCCCTATGCATCCACTTGCTGGTCACTTTATTGGAAACATCTACCCTATGCATCCACTTGCTGGTCACTTTATTGGAAACATCTACCCTATGCGTCCACTCGCTGGCCACTTTATTAGAAACACCTGCCCTATGAGTCCACTCGCTGGCCACTTTATTAGAAACACCTACCCTATGCGTCCACTTGCTGGTCACTTTATTGGAAACACCTGCCCTATGCGTCCACTCGCTGGCCATCTTATTAGAAACACCTACCTTGTACTTCCACTCACTGGCCACTTTATTAGAAACACCTACCCTATGCGTCCACTTGCTGGCCACTTTATTAGAAACACCCACCTTGTACTTCCACTAACTGGCCACTTTATTAGAAACACCTACCCTATGAGTCCACTCGCTGGCCATCTTATTAGAAACACCTACCCTATGCGTCCACTTGCTGGCCACTTTATTAGAAACACCTACGCTATGCGTCCACTCACTGGCCACTTTATTAGAAACACCTACCCTATGCGTCCACTTGCTGGCCACTTTATTGGAAACACCCACCTTGTACTTCCACTAACTGGCCACTTTATTAGAAACACCTACCCTATGCGTCCACTCGCTGGCCACTTTATTGGAAACACCCACCTTGTACTTTCACTAACTGGCCACTTTATTAGAAACACCTACCCTATGCGTCCACTCGCTGGCCATCTTATTAGAAACACCTACCCTATGCGTCCACTCACTGGCCACTTTATTAGAAACACCTACCCTATGCGTCCACTTGCTGGCCACTTTATTGGAAACACCCACCTTGTACTTTCACTAACTGGCCACTTTATTAGAAACACCTACCCTATGCGTCCACTTGCTGGTCACTTTATTGGAAACACCTGCCCTATGCGTCCACTCGCTGGCCACTTTATTAGAAACACCTACCCTGTGCGTCCACTTGCTGGCCACTTTATTGGAAACACCCACCTTGTACTTCCACTAACTGGCCACTTTATTAGAAACACCTACCCTATGCGTCCACTTGCTGGTCACTTTATTGGAAACACCTGCCCTATGAGTCCACTCGCTGGCCACTTTATTAGAAACACCTGCCCTATGCGTCCACTTGCTGGCCACTTTATTAGAAACACCTGCCCTATGCGTCCACTCGCTGGCCATCTTATTAGAAACACCTACCTTGTACTTCCACTCACTGGCCACTTTATTAGAAACACCTACCCTATGCGTCCACTTGCTGGCCACTTTATTAGAAACACCTGCCCTATGCGTCCACTTGCTGGTCACTTTATTGGAAACACCTACCCTATGCGTCCACTTGCTGGTCACTTTATTGGAAACACCTGCCCTATGCGTCCACTCGCTGGCCACTTTATTAGAAACACCTGCCCTATGAGTCCACTCGCTGGCCACTTTATTAGAAACACCTGCCCTATGAGTCCACTCGCTGGCCACTTTATTAGAAACACCTACCCTATGAGTCCACTCGCTGGCCACTTTATTGGAAACACCTGCCCTATGAGTCCACTCGCTGGCCACTTTATTAGAAACACCTGCCCTATGAGTCCACTCGCTGGCCACTTTATTAGAAACACCTACCCTATGAGTCCACTCGCTGGCCACTTTATTAGAAACACCTGCCCTATGAGTCCACTCGCTGGCCACTTTATTAGAAACACCTGCCCTATGAGTCCACTCGCTGGCCACTTTATTAGAAACACCTGCCCTGTGCGTCCACTTGCTGGCCCCTTTATTAGAAACACCTGCCCTGTGCGTCCACTCGCTGGCCATCTTATTAGAAACACCTGCCCTATGAGTCCACTCGCTGGCCACTTTATTAGAAACACCTGCCCTATGAGTCCAGTCGCTGGCCACTTTATTAGAAACACCTGCCCTATGCGTCCACTCGCTGGCCACTTTATTAGAAACACCTACCCTATGCGTCCACTTGCTGGTCACTTTATTGGAAACACCTACCCTATGCGTCCACTTGCTGGTCACTTTATTGGAAACACCTGCCCTATGAGTCCACTCGCTGGCCACTTTATTAGAAACACCTGCCCTATGCGTCCACTTGCTGGCCACTTTATTAGAAACACCTGCCCTATGCGTCCACTCGCTGGCCATCTTATTAGAAACACCTACCTTGTACTTCCACTCACTGGCCACTTTATTAGAAACACCTACCCTATGCGTCCACTTGCTGGCCACTTTATTAGAAACACCCACCTTGTACTTCCACTAACTGGCCACTTTATTAGAAACACCTACCCTATGCATCCACTTGCTGGTCACTTTATTGGAAACATCTACCCTATGCATCCACTTGCTGGTCACTTTATTGGAAACATCTACCCTATGCGTCCACTCGCTGGCCACTTTATTAGAAACACCTGCCCTATGAGTCCACTCGCTGGCCACTTTATTAGAAACACCTACCCTATGCGTCCACTTGCTGGTCACTTTATTGGAAACACCTGCCCTATGCGTCCACTCGCTGGCCACTTTATTAGAAACACCTGCCCTATGAGTCCACTCGCTGGCCATCTTATTAGAAACACCTACCCTATGCGTCCACTTGCTGGTCACTTTATTGGAAACACCTACCCTATGCGTCCACTTGCTGGTCACTTTATTGGAAACACCCACCTTGTACTTCCACTAACTGCCCACTTTATTAGAAACACCTACCCTATGCGTCCACTTGCTGGTCACTTTATTGGAAACACCTACCCTATGCGTCCACTTGCTGGTCACTTTATTGGAAACACCTGCCCTATGCGTCCACTCGCTGGCCACTTTATTAGAAACACCTGCCCTATGCGTCCACTCGCTGGCCACTTTATTAGAAACACCTGCCCTATGCATCCACTTGCTGGTCACTTTATTGGAAACATCTACCCTATGCGTCCACTCGCTGGCCACTTTATTAGAAACACCTGCCCTATGCATCCACTTGCTGGTCACTTTATTGGAAACATCTACCCTATGCGTCCACTCGCTGGCCACTTTATTAGAAACACCTGCCCTATGCATCCACTTGCTGGCCACTTTATTAGAAACACCTGCCCAATGCATCCACTCGCTGGCCACTTTATTAGAAACACCTGCCCTATGCATCCACTTGCTGGCCACTTTATTAGAAACACCTGCCCAATGCATCCACTCGCTGGTCACTTTTTTGGAAACATCTACCTTGTACTTCCACTAACTAGCCATCTCTCTTTCTCTCTGTCTCTCTATCTCTCTTTCTCTCTGTCTCTCTATCTCTCTTTCTCTCTGTCTCTCTCTCTTTCTCTGTCTCTCTATCTCTCTTTCTCTCTGTCTCTCTATCTCTCTGTCTCTCTATCTCTCTTTCTCTCTGTCTCTCTCTCTTTCTCTGTCTCTCTATCTCTCTTTCTCTCTCTCTCTTTCTCTGTCTCTACTATCTCTCTCTGTCTCTCTCTCTGTCTCTCTCTGTCACTCTTTCTCTCTCTCTGTCGCTCTCTTTCTCTGTCTCTCTGTCTCTCTCTGTCACTCTTTTTCTCTCTCTCTGTCGCTCTCTTTCTCTGTCTCTCTGTCGCTCTCTCTCTCTCTGTCTCTCTGTCGCTCTCTCTCTCTGTCGCTCGCTCTTTCTCTCTCTGTCTGTCTCTGTCGCTCTCTCCTGTTACTGTCTCTCTCTCTTTGTCTTACCATCTCTCTCTGTCTCTCTCTCTCTGTCAAGTTCATGTTCAAATAGCTTTATTGGCATGACTTGTTATTATCAATTGTTGCCAAAGCAATAGTAGAGTTATTAATAGTAGTAATAGAAAAATATGGAGACAAGTAAAGAAAATAAGTGGATAAATAAATAAATAAATAAATAAATAAATAAATAAATAAATAAATATACATATACAGTGTTGTGTTGGGTGTGTCCAGGTGTTCACTGCAGTGTGGGACGTGACAGCTGTGGACGTATTTAGCTGATAACTGAACACAGTCGGGGATTTCTCCTAAACACACCCTCAGCAGATCTTCATCTCTCTGCAGTTTATCTTCCAGTGATGGGAAGCTGGTTTTTATGGAGTGAAGGAACTCCAGTCTGAGGGAGGTGTATCTGGAACAGGAGGAGAGGAAGTGCTGCTCTGTTTCTATGTGTCCTGAGTTACAGTGACTACACACTCGCTCTTCTCTGGGCTTCCAGTGTTTCTTCTGACGCTCTGTCTCTCTCTCTCTCTCTCTCTCTCTCTCCTGACACCAGGCGACTCCTCTGCCGAAGTGCTCTTTAAACGAGATTCCCCGCATTATCACCGCTTTCTCCTCCTCTCTCTCTCCGCAGAGTTATTAAAAAACGTCCGTCACACCAGGACAGGCCGGCCGGATGCTAAGCTCTTTCTCTTTTGTCCCCTGGAAGGATGAGGAGGCCATAACTGCAGACAGCAATTAAGAGCCAAATCCCTTCCTGCATACCACAAAAAGCCCGTTCCGTTTGATCCGCCTGACCCTTACTTCTGAACCACAGCAGCTAGAAACCAGACACAGTCAGAGGAGCTGTGCTTAGTGCTCTCTCTCTCTCTCTCTCTCTCTCTCTCTCTCTGGTGTAAGTCTCCAGAGCTGGATACATTCATGATTCCGCTATGAAGTCCTGAATGAAGCAGCTCAGTTTGTATACATTTACAGCTCCTCAATAAAACATCACATTTAGTTTAGTTACTCTATTTAGGAAGGAGGTCAAAGGCCATACCACTGACATGGACAAGGACCTTGAAGAAAGAATTCAGTGTTGAACATGAGTAAAAAATCCAGCCTCTGAGCTGGATTATCGTTTTGTTTTATCATAGTTGGGGCGGTATAATATAATATTATTGGTTATTGTTCATTTGCCTCACATGTATATGGTGATGTAGTAGCAGATGTTTCGATGTTTTACAGGAAAACAAGAGTTTTGTCTTGAATCACATTTAATACCACACAAAGCTGTTGATCAAATCTTCACCTTTCGCTGTATTTGAACTGTTTTTAAAAAAAAAAAGCATTACAGAATCTGTCCAACCATGGTGGGTTGCTGTTTGCCTAATTGCTTGGTCTTCTATTTAAGCTGCAGTTCCACAATAAATCATTCATGTGATTAGTGGATTACTCAAAATAGCATTTGTTGTGTGCCTTAGTCGAAGTAGTAATGGTACAGCAGTGTAACCATTAACCTGGTGGTAAAGAATCTGTCCACATATGAGCGATAGTGCCCCTGTTTGATGTACAACCCCATTCCAAAAAGAAATTAGAATGCTGTCCAAAATGTAAATAGAAAGAAATGCAAGCATGCAAATCATTCCAACTAGGGCTGATGATACAATAGGTATCGTGATACAGCAGTCACGATTAAATTAATATTGTTATACTGCGATATTGCAAGCGAAGTGATATATTGTGATTTTTCAAATCCTACTATTAAAACACACCACTATATGAACAGGTTTATTAATGCTTACAATAGCTTTGCGCCCTTGTGCTACTTGTTAATGTTGGGGTGGAGCTGAAAATGGATTACACCACTGTCATCTAGTGGTCAGAGGTTTAAACACAACACACAATGATTCGCTGTCTTTTGAGAATCGAAACAGTATTACAAAACATAATATTCATACCTGATATTCAATATATCAATATTTTCTTACACCCCTAATTCCAACCCTATATTTAGCAAATTACATGTTGAAACTGAGAAATGTTGATGTGGGAGCAACAAAAAAAAACTGGTAAAGTCGTCACTAGTAGTCTCACTAGTACTAATGGATGGATGGATGGATGGATGGATGGATGGATGGATGGATGGATGGATGGATGGATGGATGGATGGATGGATGGATGGATGGATGGATGGATGGATGGATGGATGGATGGATGGATGGATGGATGGATGGATGGATGGATGGATGGATGGAACACTTTATTGTCAGATTCACAATCTGAAATTTGTTTTGCTCAAAAAACAGTAGCTCTGTTACAACATGGTACATTACCACCACAACATATAAGACACATACATTATAAGGAAAGAGGGGGAGAGTGGGGGGGATCTTTACTCGCATCCCTAGCCTCACAACCACCTTAAATAGTTATAAATTAGGCTCCTTGTTCAATTTAAGGCTTGACACAAACTCGTTGGTGCACAAACGAGTGCTTCAGTCTAACCTTATTGAACCGTGGGACACTGTATCGTCGTCCAGATGGGAGAAAGTACATATTCGCTGTTCAAAACATGATTTACATCAGAAGGAATGTTTTTGGCTAGCCGCATTGTGTTGTTATGATAAGCAGTTTCATTCAGACCTTCTAGACGCTGACCAACAATTTATGTCTTTGATCAAATGTTTCAATTTGAACTTCTCAGATGAAGACAAGCAACTGTACCACACAGCATTACAGTACTGCAGAACACTCGAAACCACATTCTGCATGTATTACACCAGCACGGCTCTGTACTATAAGATTCTGAGTGCTAAGATTCTTTATCACCCTCTGAAAACATCTGGCGCATTATGAAAGGAAACTATGATGAATCGTCTTTACAGTTCCAAATGCGTACAGAGCGTTGTTAAAAGAAGAGATGATGAACAGAGTGGTAACGATGACCCTCCCCCAATTATTTTTAAAAGTGTTGCTTTTCAATGGGGTTTTAATGATTTGCATATCATTGCATTCTGGTTTTATTTGTGTTTTGCACAGCATCCCAACTTTTTTGGAAACAGGCTTGTACACGAACAGGCTCACCTAGACTTTAGCTACGACCACTTAGAGCCTGTTTTACCAAAATTTGACTGTTTTGTTTGCTTTACCACGGTAACTCACGGCAAACGTTAGGAATATTGGAATCTCTGGCTTGCTGACATGTAAACACGCCAATACTGACTAGGTACAATTCGGAGTAATGAAATTACTTTCCTTAATAATGAGTTCCTCTTCTGTTCATCTTGCCCACACGTCTACTTGGAGAATGTAGTTGATCGTTGGCTTCAGTTTGAGGCCTAAACAGCAGGACTTCTCAGAGCCCACGGGATTCACTGAAAAGAAACTGAACGTTTCCATCCATCCAGCCCCCGTCCTCTGGTGTGGATGGGATTCGATAATATCTTGACTCCTGTGTTTGGGCTGTGTACCCCTGTAATCCTCTTTGCCCTGGATTCCGTCCCTCGCTGCTTGATGGGAATGACTTCTGGTGAGAATTCCCAGGCAGCTTCCGAGTGTGATCACCAGGGTCTCAGTCTCTCCAGCTTCCAGATTCCAGTGACGAAGGGGCTCCTTGCTGTTGTTTGTCCCTGTGGCACTCGCTATACCTGCCAAACCGAGTGGCTGCCCTGTACTGCTCGACGTGGTGTATGGATTAGCTCTGGCTTGATTATGTCTGGGGCTAAGAGCTGCTTAAATGTTATCACTGGGCCATCTTGGGAGGCCAAACAGTGGTGCCTGGGTGGAGGTGAACGAAGAATGCCGGCTTACCCAGCAGTCCTAAGAGAAGAAAAAGAGATTTGCAATACTTGAGATATGAGAAAGTGACCTATCAAACTGTGATGAGCAAATATTCATTATAATAAGTTGCTGTGATGATGCCAGAATTTTTGTTTGTTTGGGTTTTTTTTTTTTTTTTGTGGCAATTTCCTCTTGTTTCCTGCCCAGAAGCCTGCGGTCTGTTGACTGAGTGGCGAGATCGATGGGTCTTGCCTTGTTTTTGGCCGGGATCACTTTGGTTTGCCCCTATTGAGAGCAGAGGACTGTGGGAAACGGATGTCCTAATGATCTTTGCTGTACTGCAGAAGCGTGGCCCCTGGAGCGAGAGAGAGAAAGCAGGACTGAGAGAGAGGCTGTACTCTGAGCTTTCTTTGAGGCCCTCTCTCAGCTCTTGCGGTACGCTCTAGTTACAAAACTTGCACATTTCTGCACAGCCTTTAAATCAAGAACCTCTGTTTACTAATCGCTTAATTTGATCTGTTTATCATATACAGTCAGCCTTCCCTCAGCAGCTGTAGATGTGGTGACGGCGTTCCCGGGACTGAACCCTATCATTTGACACCAACTACCAATTAGGCTGTTTTGTTTAAGTTGAGCACCACAGCACTTACGGAGGGTGGCTGATACCCTGCTTGGCTAGAGTGCCTAGAAGAATCCTACAGAATTGAAGTTTGGCTGGTCGAGCTGCTGTGAAGTTTCCAACCTTTCTTGTTTCTTGACTAAATAAGGGCTTGATGACCTTATAGGTTGCATCAGGTGTGTTGAAGACCAAGCACTGTACTAAGTGAAAATCAAATAGGGCTAAGAATAGACCCTTGGGGTACACCACAAAGATAGCCAGCTGTAGTAAGGAAGGTCAAACAGAGATTAACATGTATTAGTGTTTTCTTTCCTAAAGTTTCTAGTGTTTTACTAGTTACTACATGAAAGGTTATTTATCTATGTTATTTATGTATATTTATCTATATACCCGTGGTAAAAACAAACCCACTGGACTAGAGGTTGGCTAGCCTAGAGTGCCTAGAAGAATCCTACAGAATTGAAGTTTGGCTGGTTGAACTGCTGTGAAGTTTCCAACCCTTCTGAACCTGAAAGGTTCTGTGAATTAGCTTAAGACAGGTTAGAACTTATAGGAGGCCATACTGCAAACCTGTGCTTACATCAACTTGTTATTTTTGTTCCAGAATTGCTGAGAATTAGTCTGACCTTTGAGACCTATTCAAAGAAACGGTCAAAAGTCAATTCCTCAAAGCAAGATATTGAATTTGTGGGGACCTTCTCATGAGCCCCACAAATGATTCATTTTGGAATTGATGGAACCGTCAACATGGACCTCTTCTCTTTCTTGCATCTCAAATTCTTTCTTCTTTGAACTGATAGATTCTTGCGCTGTCAGTATTAACACTTAAATTATGTTGGTACTGCACCCATTTACGAACACAGTGAGTGTGCTTACATACTGGAAATCTTAAGTGAAGCCTTATATGTTTTTTCTGTTGATTCTTTGGTCTTTGATCTAAAAATGAAGTTCAGAAAGGGTTCGAGGGCTTGATTACCTAATACTTTGCATCAGGTGTGTTAGAGGCGAAGCACTGTACTACACATGAACATAGGGGAAGCATATAAAGTGATAAAATGGGGCCAAGGATAGACCTTTGGGGTACACCACAAAGATGATCAGCAGTAGTATCAATACATTTTCCTAGTGTTTTGTTGCTAAACTGAAAGGTTGGACTAGAGGTTGGTGTCTAGTCAGGAATTGACAGCATGGTTATTTGAGGTAACCAGGATAGTAGACTGGACCAGTTGGTGTTGACCCTCCTATACATCTGCTGTATGGGTGAGTCCTTGGGAAAGCCTGATGGAGAGTGTTTCAATGAAACAAAAACAAAGCCAGTAAAACAAAAACAATTATATAATAACCAGCGACAACTGTCACCTTTTTCATGATGGTCGTTTTTCTCGTCCTCTGTGAGATTTGTAATAGTAAACATAAAAAAGGAATATACATTACCATTCTGTTTTTAATGTAGCCCTTTTTTTACTTCAAGTGAGAAAAAAAAAACATATATTTTTTTTTTAGTTTTTAACTATTTTTATTTAGTTTATAAATAATTTAAATGTAAATATACTGAAATATACTGAACAGTATGTGTGATGTGTTGGTGTTTCAGTAGCTGATGGTATAAGATGCTGATGCTAGACTACTTCAGTAAACAGGATTCACCACTGAATCATAACACACGTTAGAAATCATGATGGTCCAGACCTTGGCCTGAGGAAATCTCCTCTAACTGGATCTTACTTAACTCTGTTGGTCATTCTCTAGTCCTTCATCAGGACACTGTTGTTTGGATAGTTTTGGCTGGTGGACTATTCTTAGTTCAGCAGTGACACTGAGGACGTTTATAAACTCCAGCAGCACTGCTGCGTCTGGTCCACTCATACCACCGTACCAGCAGGGGGTCCTGACCACTGAAGAACAGGGTGAAGATAGAACAGTGAAGTATGCAGAGAATGGACAGATGCACTACAGTCTGTAATAGTAGAACTACACGGTGCTCCTATATGTTAAGTGAAACTGGTGGACAGTGGGTTTAGAAACAGTGAGGTGACGGCAGCTCCTTATATTCTGTAAAAGTTCCAGGATGAATGGACCAATGGAACCGCTCCAAAATCCCTTCTCCAGTAAAATTACTTTTTTGAAGAAACATGTTTATGTTTGGTCAATGAGAAGAATTCCTAATTTCTTAAACATCTAAAGTTCAACGTTCATCTACAATTCCACAAGTACATGTTGTTCCATCAAGCCGGATAGGTGGCGTGGATCAGGTATCCTCCACATCCCTACCAGAAGTCAACGTTCTCTACAGACTGAGGAGGCCTTGATGGCTTCAAGCGCTACAGGCTTCATCTTGCTCTGCTGTCAGAGACATGTTCTCCATCTTGGATGCTGGAACAGCATTTGAAGTCCTCCACTGTCCATGGTTATTCAGCCTTTCCTTCATAATATTGCTGTATCACAGAAGCACTGGAGCTGAAGTTCTACCTCCAGTGCACTGTTTTTAATACTGTGGCGCTGATCAAAATTGATTTTGGCTGCCACTGAGCTACGCGAGATTAGAAGGTCGGGTGTGAGAGAGAGAGGGAGGGAGAGAGAGAGAGAGAGAGAGAGTGAGTACATGTGCATGCATATGCTTGAAATACGATATGCTGTTGCAGCACCGCATGTACTGCAAACTTGCAGAACAGCAGCTTGCACGTTCCTTTCTGCTGATTATAACATTATAACATTGGACACACTATATGTGTGAGATTGGAGGATGGTGTTAGGCTGATGCGTGCATGAGATGAGGTCTCTTTCGGAATACATCATGTGTGTGAACGTGGGGAAGACCCATTAAAGCATAAATAAACATCTCACGACAGCAGGTGGCAGCACAACCTGAGCATGTCCGACGTTCTCAGAGCAGAGCGGAGCAGGATAGCAGAATATAGAAGTGAAAGGAAGGACGTTGAAAGGGGATGAGCAGTAAAGCTTAGTTCTGCAGCCATCGCAAAGCTTGTCAACTTCTTCTCAGTTCCTACAGCAGCACGTCCCAGCTGCTACATGGTCATTGAATTCAGGAGGCTTTTAGTAGGCCTGTTTACATTGAGCTCGGGTTTCATCCTCTGCTTATGAAGTTGGCTGTTTTTCTTCGGGTGCCTTTAGGACTGATGTAAGCATTAGTAAACTCTGTTCTGACTGTATGGCCCATTTAAAAGCAGTTCAGAAACATTCCTTATGAGATCAGCGTGGGTGGGTGAGGCCAAACTCTGGTAGCCCCAAAACAGTTGAGTTGCACGTATGGTTTTATATATATAATGTATGTTTTGTCATTTTCTTTTGTTTATCTTTTTTCCCCCACTGATCAACTAGTGCACAGGTAAATTGTGTTGTCGAAAATAGAAAGTGAGTGATTGCACAAGTTTGAGAGTTGATAGACGAAGGCTGGGTATGTGAGTGTGGTTACTGAGTGAAAGTATGAATGCTGGGTTAGTGGGCATGGTTACTGAGTGAAAGGATGAATGCTGGGTTAGTGGGCATGGTTACTGAGTGAAAGTATGAATGCTGGGTTAGTGGGCATGGTTACTGAGTGAAAGTATGAATGCTGGGTTAGTGGGCATGGTTACTGAGTGAAAGGATGAATGCTGGGTTAGTGGGCATGGTTACTGAGTGAAAGTATGAATGCTGGGTTAGTGGGCATGGTTACTGAGTGAAAGTATGAATGCTGGGTTAGTGGGCATGGTTACTGAGTGAAAGGATGAATGCTGGGTTAGTGGGCATGGTTACTGAGTGAAAGTAAGTAGGTGTGGTTTTTAAGTAAAGTTATAAAGGCTGGGTGAGTGGGTGTGGTTTTTGATAGACAGTATGAAGGCTGGATGAGTGGGTGTGGTTTTTGATAGACAGTATGAAGGCTGGATGAGTGGGTGTGGTTTTTGATAGACAGTATAAAGGCTGGATGAGTGGGTGTGGTTTTTGATAGACAGTATGAAGGCTGGATGAGTGGGTGTGGTTTTTGATAGACAGTATAAAGGCTGGATGAGTGGGTGTGGTTTTTGATAGACAGTATGAAGGCTGGATGAGTGGGTGTGGTTTTTGATAGACAGTATGAAGGCTTTGTGAGTTGGCGTAGTAACTGAGTGAAGTTGTGAAAACTGGATTAGTGGGCGTGGTTACCGAGTGAAAGCATGAAGGCGGGGCGAGTGGGTGTGGCTTTTGATTGTGTAAATACAGGGAGAGCGGGTGAAGTTACTGAGTCATAGGTGAGGGTGAGGAGGTAGCCTAACCAGTACACAGAGAGCTTTACTTCTTATGGAGAAGCTCCTTCTCCACCATTACTGTCCAGTATAGGGATCATATTACAGCCCCAGCATTTGGCTGAACTTACGATCATTCTTGTTACTCATGGACAAGATCTGAGATGATTAAACCCCTCTACCTGGAACATGCCATCCTTTTCTGGGAGATTCTAGTTTCTGTTTGGTCAGCAACAGTACACGTGAGCAGACGAAGGGAAGTGTGGTTCTGTTTACGGTTTTCTTTCTGAAAAGGATCGCATGGAGAACAAAGCGCTGCCACCAGCCCTTTCCTGCCCTGTTTCAGATGCTGACAGAAAGCTAGTGTGATGCAGAGGTTTGGTACTGCGCTCTTTCTCCTCACGTCCTGGAGCAGGACCGTCGGCTGGGGCTGAGCTTTCCCAGACAGCCTGATAATTGGCGAAATGTTTCATAAATGGGTAATCTGCGTCGTCTATAGTCTGCCTCTGTTTCTGAGAGGGGAAATTCCCATTGAGGAACACTGGCCTCATTCCAAAGGCATCACTCATAATTAAGCCCCGCGTTTATTTGCGTTTTCTGTGGCAACGAAGCAACAAAATGCAAAACACATTCAGCAGACACTCAGCTCTCAGTTAATGAGTGTGCAGTCTGTCTCCGGGTGGAATAGATGATGATGATGATGATGATGATGATGATGCTGACGATGATGTATTCTGAGGGTTCCATGGGCGCTCTACCTTTAGGCTGGAGACTAGAGACTACAAATCCGTATTCTACCATACTAAGCAGAATACTAATGTCTTAAACCACCAACACTGTTGGATGTAGCTTATATCTGAAACGATGCCCTGAGGCTGTTTGGAAGCTGAGTCTGAAACACAGTGGAGAATGTCCAGTGTACTTTAGTGTGTATGTGACACTCCGATGTAGGGAATGTAGTAGTAGTAGTGTTTCAGTGTAAAGGACAACATTTAGGACGGTTCTCTTTCCTATAATCTATACAGTGTTCCTGTTTGTCTAGTGTAGCGGATTATAGTTAGTGGCTCATTTTGCTTTCCTACAACAGTGTTCCCATAATGCTTCACTGTAGAGAATAGTGACTTCTGTTTCCTACAATAACATCCTATATAGAGCTCCACTGTAGGGAATAGTGATTAGGGTTCATTTCTGTTTCCTACAATAACATCCTATATAGAGCTCCACTGTAGGGAATAGTGATTAGGGTCCATTTCTGTTCCCTATAAGTGTCCTATATAGAGCTCCACTGTAGGGAATAGTGATTAGGGTCCATTTCTGTTCCCTATAAGTGTCCTATATAGAGCTCCACTGTAGGGAATAGTGATTAGGGTCTATTTCTGTTCCCTATAACAGTGTCCTATATAGAGCTCCACTGTAGGTAATAGTGATTAGGGTCCATTTCTGTTCCCTATAAGTGTCCTATATAGAGCTCCACTGTAGGTAATAGTGATTAGGGTCCATTTCTGTTCCCTATAAGTGTCCTATATAGAGCTCCACTGTAGGGAATAGTGATAAGGGTCCATTCTGTTCACTATAATAGTGTCCTATATAGAGAGCCCAACGATAGGGAATAGTGATTAGGGTCCATTTCTGTTCCCTATAAGTGTCCTATATAGAGCTCCACTGTAGGGAATAGTGATTAGGGTTCATTCCTGTTCCCTATAACAGTGTCCTATATAGAGCTCCACTGTAGGGAATAGTGATTAGGGTCTATTTCTGTTCTCTATAACAGTGTCCTATGTAGAGCTCCACTGTAGGGAATAGTGATTAGGGTCTATTTCTGTTCCCTATAACAGTGTCCTATATAGAGGGAATAGTGATTAGGGTCCATTTCTGTTCTCTATAACAGTGTCCTATATAGAGGGAATAGTGATTAGGGTCCATTTCTGTTCCCTATAACAGTGTCCTATATAGAGGGAATAGTGATTAGGGTCCATTTCTGTTCCCTATAACAGTGTCCTATATAGAGCTCCACTGTAGGTAATAGTGATTAGGGTCCATTTCTGTTCTCTATAACAGTGTCCTATATAGAGCTCCACTGTAGGGAATAGTGATTAGGGTTCATTCCTGTTCCCTATAACAGTGTCCTATATAGAGCTCCACTGTAGGTAATAGTGATTAGGGTCCATTCCTGTTCCCTATAACAGTGTCCTATATAGAGCTCCATTGTAGGTAATAGTGATTAGGGTCCATTTCTGTTCTCTATAATAGTGTCCTATATAGAGCTCCACTGTAGGTAATAGTGATTAGGGTTCATTTCTGTTCCCTATAAGTGTCCTATATAGAGCTCCACTGTAGGTAATAGTGATTAGGGTCCATTTCTGTTCACTATAATAGTGTCCTATAGAGCTCTACTGTAGGGAATAGTGATTAGGGTTCATTTCTGTTCCCTATAAGTGTCCTATATAGAGCTCCACTGTACGTAATAGTGATTAGGGTCCATTTCTGTTCCCTATAAGTGTCCTATATAGAGCTCCACTGTAGGTAATAGTGATTAGGGTCCATTTCTGTTCACTATAATAGTGTCCTATATAGAGCTCCACTGTAGGTAATAGTGATTAGGGTTCATTTCTGTTCCCTATAAGTGTCCTATATAGAGCTCCACTGTAGGTAATAGTGATTAGGGTCCATTTCTGTTCCCTATAAGTGTCCTATATAGAGCTCCACTGTAGGTAATAGTGATTAGGGTTCATTTCTGTTCCCTATAAGTGTCCTATATAGAGCTCCACTGTAGGTAATAGTGATTAGGGTTCATTCCTGTTCCCTATAACAGTGTCCTATATAGAGCTCCACTGTAGGGAATAGTGATTAGGGTTTATTCCTGTTCCCTATAACAGTGTCCTATGTAGAGCTCCACTGTAGGGAATAGTGATTAGGGTTTATTCCTGTTCCCTATAACAGTGTCCTATATAGAGCTCCACTGTAGGTAATAGTGATTAGGGTCCATTTCTGTTCCCTATAAGTGTCCTATATAGAGCTCCACTGTAGGTAATAGTGATTAGGGTCCATTTCTGTTCCCTATAAGTGTCCTATATAGAGCTCCACTGTAGGGAATAGTGATAAGGGTCCATTTCTGTTCACTATAATAGTGTCCTATATAGAGAGCCCAACGATAGGGAATAGTGATTAGGGTCCATTTCTGTTCCCTATAAGTGTCCTATATAGAGCTCCACTGTAGGGAATAGTGATTAGGGTTCATTCCTGTTCCCTATAACAGTGTCCTATATAGAGCTCCACTGTAGGGAATAGTGATTAGGGTCTATTTCTGTTCTCTATAACAGTGTCCTATGTAGAGCTCCACTATAGGGAATAGTGATTAGGGTCTATTTCTGTTCCTATAACAGTGTCCTATATAGAGGGAATAGTGATTAGGGTCCATTTCTGTTCTCTATAACAGTGTCCTATATAGAGGGAATAGTGATTAGGGTCCATTTCTGTTCCCTATAACAGTGTCCTATATAGAGGGAATAGTGATTAGGGTCCATTTCTGTTCTCTATAACAGTGTCCTATATAGAGGGAATAGTGATTAGGGTCCATTTCTGTTCTCTATAACAGTGTCCTATATAGAGGGAATAGTGATTAGGGTCCATTTCTGTTCTCTATAACAGTGTCCTATATAGAGCTCCACTGTAGGGAATAGTGATTAGGGTCTATTTCTGTTCCCTATAACAGTGTCCTATATAGAGGGAATAGTGATTAGGGTCCATTTCTGTTCTCTATAACAGTGTCCTATATAGAGCTCCACTGTAGGGAATAGTGATTAGGGTTCATTCCTGTTCCCTATAACAGTGTCCTATATAGAGCTCCACTGTAGGTAATAGTGATTAGGGTCCATTCCTGTTCCCTATAACAGTGTCCTATATAGAGCTCCATTGTAGGTAATAGTGATTAGGGTCCATTCCTGTTCCCTATAACAGTGTCCTATGTAGAGCTCCACTGTAGGGAATAGTGATTAGGGTCTATTTCTGTTCTCTATAACAGTGTCCTATATAGAGCTCCACTGTAGGTAATAGTGATTAGGGTCCATTCCTGTTCCCTATAACAGTGTCCTATGTAGAGCTCCACTGTAGGTAATAGTGATTAGGGTCCATTTCTGTTCCCTATAAGTGTCCTATATAGAGCTCCACTGTAGGTAATAGTGATTAGGGTCCATTTCTGTTCCCTATAAGTGTCCTATATAGAGCTCCACTGTAGGGAATAGTGATTAGGGTCCATTTCTGTTCCCTATAAGTGTCCTATATAGAGCTCCACTGTAGGTAATAGTGATTAGGGTCCATTCCTGTTCCCTATAAGTGTCCTATATAGAGCTCCACTGTAGGTAATAGTGATTAGGGTTCATTTCTGTTCCCTATAAGTGTCCTATATAGAGCTCCATTGTAGGGAATAGCAAATAGGCGAGCAATTGGAGTGTGGCTATGAGGGAGAGAGTGAGAGAGGCTAAGAAAAGAGAGAGTTCTGTAACTCCATCCACTGAGGCTCACAGTGTGCAGTATTGATCCGCTAGCATGCTAATGTCTGCACTTTTTCTGCCACTACACTCAAACACAGCGTAGCACTGAGACACGAAGGAAACACTGCAGTGTTTATTCACAGTCATTTATGCCATGGAGGGGGGTGGGGGGGTGGGGGGGGGGGTGGGGGGGGTGGGGGGGGGGGGGGGGGGGTTGAGAAAGATCACTTTTAAGAGGAATATAGCGAGTGGAAAGGAAGTAGGGAGGAGCAGAGGAAAACCTTTCCATCAGACACTCGCTCATCCATCCACACAGTCCCAGCGGGAGGCCTCTCCTACTGTGATAGTGATATAGTGAGAGAGAGAGTGAGAGAGAGAGAGAGAGAGAGAACGAGATTGGAAACAAGAAATTAGGAGGTATATATATATATATATATATATATATATATATATATATATATATATATATATATATATATATATATATAGGTTGAAAGGAGAAGAAGAGAGAAATGGAGAGGTGTGATTGAAAAGAGATAGAGGAAAGAAGGTGGGCTGGAAAGCGATAGTAAAAAGGTGTAAAAACAGCAAGTATGAGAGAGAATGGAAGCAGAATAGAGTGGCATCTACTTATTTCTTATCTTTAAACCGTCTCCAAATGTTACCGCAGTATACAGTAGGGGTGTAAAAAAATATCGAAAATATCGAATATCGGGATATTATGTATAGTGATACTGTATCGATTCTTAAAAAACACAGTATCCATACACAGATCTGGCAGACAGTGAATCATTGTGTGTTGTGTTTAAACCTCTGACCACTAGATGGCAGTGTTGTAATCCATTTTCAGCTCCACTCCAACATTAACAAGCAGCACAAGGGCGCAAAGCTATTGTAAGCATTGATAAACCTGTTCATACAGTGGTGTGTTTTAATAGTAGGATTTGAAAAATTGCAATATATATCTATGTTTGCAGTATCGCAATATATCGTGATATACTGAATCCTGATATATATATATATATATATATAGTGATATATAGTGAGAGTGATGCTGAAAACAAAGACATGAGGATGGTATGGCAGGTTAAAAAGAAAAGAAGAGAGAGATGGAGAGGTGGGATTGAAAAGAGATAGAGGAAAGAAGGTGGGCTGGAAAACGAAAGTAAAAAGGTGTGAAAGATGGCAAGTATGAGAGAGAATGGAAGCAGAATAGAGTGATTCTGTCTAACTACAGTACTGACACAAGGTTAGATGGTAACCATGAGTCGAGCATCTGGCTGAAGAGGCAGGAAGGTGGAATTAAACCCGTGCCGCCGTGTTTACATCTGTAGCTAACACTACGTAGCGAGCATAGCGAGCAGATACAGACCCAAACAGTGGGTCCTGACTGACTGGTGCTCTGCTGGTGTAGAGAGTAGAAAACTAATGAGAGAGCGAGTGAAGAGTGAAGTTACTGGTGTTGGAGTGGCAGAAAGGTGAAACTGAACTTGTTCTGTGGTGTTCAGGACTGTAGCGTTTCGGCTAATGAGGCCAGTCAGGACAAGCAGCAGGATAACTGGGAGAGTTTGAGTGACAGCTGGATTTGAACAAGACGAGTGTAGCTCTTAGCTGTCTCTAAACTGCTATCTTTGAATAATGGTAGCGATGGAGTGACATAGTAAAGGATAGAAAGAGTGAATGATGGTGGAGAGTGAAAGAGGGAAAAGATGGATGGAATGAATGAAAGGAAGGAGTAAGAGGTGGTGAAGAGTTAAGGGGAAAGGTTAGGGAGTGAAAGAGGAGAGAGAAGAAATGGAAGGAGTAAAGAGAGACTGAGGTGGTAGAGGGTGGAAGAGAGAGAGAGAGAGAGAGAGAGAGAGATGGGTGGGAGGAATAAAAGAAAAAACAGTGAGTGGTGGTAGACAGTGAAAGAGGAGAGAAGAGAAAGGGAACACGAGACTAGGAAATGGTGGAGAGTGGAAGAGGAGAGGGAGGGAAAGGACAGAGAGA
The DNA here is from genome assembly GCA_021613375.1 of Megaleporinus macrocephalus. NCBI lineage: Eukaryota > Metazoa > Chordata > Actinopteri > Characiformes > Anostomidae > Megaleporinus > Megaleporinus macrocephalus. The sequence continues at coordinate 30,926,848 of CM038725.1, read as the reverse complement.
GCAAGAGATGAAGAGTAGTAAATGAGAGAGATGGATGGAAGGAATGAAATGAAGTGTGAGATGGTGGAGAGTAGAAAAGGAGAGAGATGCAGGGACGAAATAAAAGGACTGAGCAAGAGATGGTGAAGAGTGGAAGAGGAGAGAGAAGAAAGGGAAGGAGTAAAGAGAGAGACTGAGATGGTGGAGAGTGGAAGAGGAGAGAGAAGAAAGGGAAGGAGTAAAGAGAGAGACTGAGATGGTGGAGAGTGGAAGAGGAGAGAGAAGAAAGGGAAGGAGTAAAGAGAGAGACTGAGATGGGGGAGAGTGGAAGAGGAGAGAGAAGAAAGGGAAGGAGTAAAGAGAGAGACTGAGATGGTGGAGAGTGGAAGAAGAGAGAGAAGAAAGGGAAGGAGTAAAGAGAGAGACTGAGATGGTGGAGAGTGGAAGAAGAGAGAGAAGAAAGGGAAGGAGTAAAGAGAGAGACTGAGATGGTGGAGAGTGGAAGAAGAGAGAGAAGAAAGGGAAGGAGTAAAGAGAGAGACTGAGATGGTGGAGAGTGGAAGAGGAGAGAGAAGAAAGGGAAGGAGTAAAAAGAGAGACTGAGACGGTGAAGGAAGAATACAAGCAGTCCACGAGCCGATAATGAACGAGAGAAGAAGAGATAGAGGGTAAGAGCAGAGCGATTGAGGGAACGAGTGGAAAGAGATAATGGAAAAGAGTAAGAGACGGAGGGAAGGAGTGAGAAGAGAGTGGGCAGATGACAGTGGAGATAGTAGAGGTGATGACAGAAGAATGAAAGAGGCTGGATTGACAGCGAGAGGAATTGACAGGGTGAAGGAGAGAGAGAGAGAGAGAGAGAGGGAGAGAGAGATAGACGGAGTGATAGGAGAGAGAGGGAGGCTGGGCTGGTATCAGGGGAGCGGGGATTGATTTCATCATGCTGTATGAGCTGAGCTGAGCTGGGGGAGGGGGAGGGGGCGGGGTATCTCTGGTTGCATGCGATTCAAGGGCAGAATGTGGTTCCTGCCTCCTGCACCCTGTAGGGGGGCGGCTAATCTGCCCTGTGTGTTTGTATTTAACTCTTTGCGGGGACCTGAGATTTGCTTTGGGGTTTTGAGGACGAGGTGATGTATCAGTTGCACTGCTTTAGAAAAATGTTGGCCATCAGCCAGCTATGAGCTATGAGGCTAATGCGGTTAGCAGGGAATGGCATCAGTATTAGGGTTGCACTGATTTGGGAACTGTGGGATGATGAAGATGAAGATGAAGATGCATAAAGATAATACTGAGAAACTGAGACTAACAGGTCACAAGTCCATCACATGGCCAACACACTCACACCTACAGGCAATGCAGAGTGTTTGTGTTTGGACTGTGGGAGGAAACTGGAGTACCCATTCAAGCATGGGGAGAACATGCACCCTCCACACAGAACCGCCCGGACCGGGAATCCAACCGGGATCCTGCTGTGAGACAACAGTGCTGACCACTACACCACCGTGACACCTTTGATCTATCCATCCATCCATCCAACCAACTAACCCCAACCAACCAAGCAAACCAAACCAAACCAGACCAAACAACCCAACCCAAACAACCAAACCAAACAACCAAACCAAACAACCCAACCCAAACAACCAAACCAAACCAAACAACCAAACCAAACCAAGCAACCCACCCAACCAAACCAACCAACCAACCAACCAACCAAACAACCAACCCAAACAACCAAACCAACCCAACCCAAACAACCAAACCAAACCAAACCAGACCAAACAACCCAACCAAACAACCCAACCAAACCAAACCAGACCAAACAACCCAACCAAACAACCCAACCAAACAACCAAACCAAACAACCCAACCGAAACAACCAAACCAACCAAACCAAACCAAGCAACCCAACCCAAACAACCAAACCAACCAAACAACCAAACCAAACCAAACAACCCAACCCAAACAACCAAACCCAACCAAACCAAACCAAACAACCCAACCAAACAACCAAACCAACCAAACAACCAAACCAAACCAAACAACCCAACCAAACTACCAAACCAAACAACCCAACCGAAACAACCAAACCAACCAAACCAAACCAAGCAACCCAACCGAAACAACCAAACCAACCAACAACCAAACCAAACCAAACAACCCAACCCAAACAACCAAACCAACCAAACAACCAAACCAAACCAAACAACCCAACCCAAACAACCAAACCAAACCAAACAACCAAACCAACCAAACAACCAAACCAACCAAACAACCAAACCAACCAAACAACCAAACCAAACCAAACAACCCAAACAACCAAACCAAACAACCCAACCGAAACAACCAAACCAACCAAACCAAACCAAGCAACCCAACCCAAACAACCAAACCAAACCAAGCAACCCACCCAACCAAACCAACCAACCAAACAACCAACCCAAACAACCAAACCAACCCAACCAACCAACCAAACCAAACCAACCAACCAACCAACCAAACCAAACCAAACCAAATAACCCAAACCAAACCAAACAACCCAACCAAACAACCAAACCAAACCAAACAACCAAACCAACCAACCAACCAAACCCAAACAACCAAACCAACCCAAACCAACCAACCCAAACCAACCAAACCAAACAACCCAACCCAAACAACCAAACCAAACCAAAACAATCAAACCAACCAAACCAAACAACCCAACCCAAACAACCCAACCAAACCAAACCAAACAACCCAACCCAAACAACCAAACCAAACCCAAACAACCAAACCAACCAAACCAAACAACCAAACCAAACCCAAACAACCAAACCAAACAACCAAACCCAAACAACCAAACCAAACCAAACCAAACCCAAACAACCAAACCAAACCAACCAAACCCAAACAACCAAACCAACCAAACCAAACCAAACCCAAACAACCAAACCAAACAACCAAACC
>CM038725.1:30908926-30918926 GCA_021613375.1 Megaleporinus macrocephalus | reverse complement strand
ATTTTTAATAGAGATGGAAGGATCGATCGGCTATGTATCGGTATCAGATGATTTTTAATAGAGATGGAAGGATCGATCGGCTATGTATCGGTATCAGATGATTTTTAATGGAGATGGAAGGATCGATCGGCTACGTATCGGTATCAGATGATTTTTAATAGAGATGGAAGGATCGATCGGCTATGTATCGGTATCAGATGATTTTTAATAAAGATGGAAGGATCGATCGGCTATGTATCGGTATCAGATGATTTTGAATAGAGATGGAAGGATCGATCGGCTATGTATCGGTATCAGATGATTTTTAATAGGGATGGAAGGATCGATCGGCTATGTATCGGTATCAGATGATTTTTAATGGAGATGGAAGGATCGATCGGCTATGTATCGGTATCAGATGATTTTTAATGGAGATGGAAGGATCGATCGGCTATGTATCGGTATCAGATGATTTTTAATGGAGATGGAAGGATCGATCGGCTATGTATCGGTATCAGATGATTTTTAATGGAGATGGAAGGATCGATCGGCTATGTATCGGTATCAGATGATTTTTAATGGAGATGGAAGGAACGATCGGCTATGTATCGGTATCAGATGATTTTTAATAGAGATGAAAGGATCGATCGGCTACGTATCGGTATCAGATGATTTTTAATAGAGATGAAAGGATCGATCGGCTACGTATCGGTATCAGATGATTTTTAATAGGGATGGAAGGATCGATCGGCTACGTATCGGTATCAGATGATTTTTAATAGGGATGGAAGGATCGATCGGCTACGTATCGGTATCAGATGATTTTTAATAGAGATGGAAGGATCGATCGGCTATGTATCGGTATCAGATGATTTTTAATAGAGATGAAAGGATCGATCGGCTATGTATCGGTATCAGATGATTTTTAATAGAGATGGAAGGATCGATCGGCTATGTATCGGTATCAGATGATTTTTAATAGAGATGGAAGGATCGATCGGCTACGTATCGGTATCAGATGATTTTTAATGGAGATGGAAGGATCGATCGGCTATGTATCGGTATCAGATGATTTTTAATAGAGATGAAAGGATCGATCGGCTATGTATCGGTATCAGATGATTTTTAATGGAGATGGAAGGATCGATCGGCTATGTATCGGTATCAGATGATTTTTAATGGAGATGGAAGGATCGATCGGCTACGTATCGGTATCAGATGATTTTTAATGGAGATGGAAGGATCGATCGGCTACGTATCGGTATCAGATGATTTTTCGGATGTAAGTATTTAACCACGGAAACATTAAGGAAATGATTTATGGGATGGATTATTCTTATTTTTACTGTTACACTAGCAGATTGTGGGCCATCTGTTTCTCTGCCTAATTACTAAACCCTCCTCTACTCTCTTCTTCAGTGGTTCCCCACAGGACCACCACTCCACAGGTACAGTCTAGGTAGTGAATAATGCACTGGTAGGAGTTGATCCGACACAGCAGTGCTGCTGGAGTTTATAAACACTGTGTCCACTCACCGTCCACTCTAGATGCTCCTGCCGTGTTGATCCACCTTGTAGATGTACAGGTCGAGAGGATAGCTCTTCTATCCATCCATCCATCCAGCCAGGCATTATCTCAGGCTTTATCCCATTAGTCGGGGGGCATGGGGGGGCTGGAGCCAATCCCAGCATCATCGGGTGAAGGCGGGGTACAGCATGGACTTACGCACACACTCACACCTACGGGCAGTTTAGAGTCAGGATCCAAACATGCATGAGTTTGGACTGTGGGAGGAAACCACTCAATCACAGAGAGAACATACACACTCCACACAGAACCACCCGGACCGGGAATCCAACCCAGATCATCTTACTGTGTGCTGACCACTACACCACCATACTGACCACTACACCACCATACTAACCACTACACCACCATACTAACCACTACACCACCATACTGACCACTACACCACCATACTGACCACTACACCACCATACTGACCACTACACCACCATACTAACCACTACACCACCATACTAACCACTACACCACCATACTGACCACTACACCACCATACTGACCACTACACCACCATACTAACCACTACACCACCATACTAACCACTACACCACCATACTGACCACTACACCACCATACTAACCACTACACCACCATACTAACCACTACACCACCATACTAACCACTACACCACCGTACTAACCACTACACCACCATACTAACCACTACACCACCATACTAACCACTACACCACCGTACTAACCACTACACCATCATACTAACCACTACACCACCATACTAACCACTACACCACCGTACTAACCTCTACACCACCATACTAACACTACACCATCATACTAACCACTACACCACCGTACTAACCTCTACACCACCATACTAACACTACACCACCATACTAACCACTACACCACCATACTAACCACTACACCACCGTACTGACCACTACACCACCATACTAACCACTACACCACCATACTAACCACTACACCAACCATACTAACCACTACACCACCATACTAACCACTACACCACCATACTAAACACTACACCACCGTACTAACCACTACACCACCGTACTAACCACCGTACTAACCACTACACCACCATACTAACCACTACACCACCACACTAACCACTACACCACCGTACTAACCACTACACCACCACACTAACCACTACACCACCGTACTAACCACTACACCACCATACTAACCACTACACCACCATACTAACCACTACACCACCGTACTAACCACTACACCACCACACTAACCACTACACCACCACACTAACCACTACACCACCACACTAACCACTACACCACCATACTAACCACTACACCACCACACTAACCACTACACCACCATACTAACCACTACACCACCATACTAACCACCATACTGACCACTACACCACCATACTGACCACTACACCACCATACTAACCACTACACCACCATACTAACCACCATACTAACCACTACACCACCATACTAACTACCATACTAACCACTACACCACCATACTAACCACTACACCACCGTACTAACCACTACACCACCATACTAACCACTACACCACCATACTAACCACTACACCACCGTACTAACCACTACACCACCGTACTAACCACTACACCACCATACTAACCACTACACCACCGTACTAACCACTACACCACCATACTAACCACTACACCACCGTACTAACCACTACACCACCGTACTAACCACTACACCACCATACTAACCACTACACCACCATACTAACCACTACACCACCATACTAACCACTACACCACCATACTAACCACTACACCACCATACTAACCACTACAACACCGTACTAACCACTACACCATCATACTAACCACTACACCATCATACTAACCACTACACCACCATACTAACCACTACACCACCGTACTAACCACTACACCACTATACTAACCACTACACCACCGTACTAACCACTACACCACCATACTAACCACTACACCACCATACTAACCACTACACCACCGTACTAACCACTACACCACCGTACTAACCACTTCACCACCATACTAACCACTACACCACCATACTAACCACTACACCACCGTACTAACCACTACACCACCGTACTAACCACCGTACTAATTGGTGCAGACATAAGGTACCTAATAAGGTGGTCTCTGAGTGTATAGAGGAGCTAATGTTCTTCCAGGACTTTGTTGTGACGTACCCAGTGCAGCAGGACTGTCCATAACTGTACCGGACAAGATGGTGCAGTACGTAATTATGCAATTATGCAGAGAAGCTAAATTAGCAATTATACAGATGGATGGCAGTCTGTACCTGTAAAAGGAATAAACCAAGCTTGAAAAACATTGTTTTTTTTTTCTGCAATGAAATATTTCAGGAAGAGAGATTTGCTTCACCCACCAAACTCTGGGGCTGGTTACCCAACATTACCAGCGAAGTCAGCTTCCACCCCCCACAAGCCAACCTGATTAGAAGCCAGCATTAGTGTAAAGACCTGTACCATGTATACATTCTCTCACTACCAGTTTATGGACCTACACGTTTAGCCAATACACGGGCCCATAAATATTCAGACAGTGACAAATATGTCGGCTGTTATCAGTTTAGACGATAATGATGAGTGGAGAGCAGTCGGTGCTGTTGTAACATCGCAGGGTCTGGTTCTCAAGCCTGTCATAAAGGCCCCCCACTGCCGAGGATAACAAAGCCCAGACCTTCCCGTGCTTTCCTGGCCACCTGTCTTTCCATACATTTCGAACAAGTGCTATAGTGTGTTTGCTTTTAAAATAAACTCCAACAGTGCTGATGGACTAAACCGAACGAAACCTGTTCTGTGGATCTGCAGCCTGATCATCTATTAGCGATTAGCTTAGCGAGCAGATATGGATGTAAACAGATCCACAGAGTGCAGGTCTGATTCAATCTGAACTTCAATCTGATTCAATCCGTCTCAGAGAGCAAAAGTCGAGTGACTGGTGATTAGAGACCGTAGTGTTTTGGCTAAGCTAACAATAGCTTAGTTAGCTAGATCATGTCAGATCTCCCATTTCAACATACTCAGCCCTTCATTCATGCGGATGTGCTAATATACCCAGTAATTTGGAGTGTGTTGTGATCAGTATGAGTGAGAAAGTTGGACATATGTGATGATTTATGTCTCGTTGAGAGACGTATGTTAGCGTTCACGCCGCGCTGGTGTTAATGGACTGATGTCTCACCCTGAGTGTGAACTGTAACAGCAGGATTCTCTCTCTCTCTCCAATTAGCGCCACATGTTTAGGCTCACGCTTATGCATCTGTGTCTCCAATATGAGGGCCTATTAACGAATGTGAGGCTGTGGATTGACCAGAAGTAGTAAAAGGCCTTAAAAGTCCTCTTCCCTGAACCTTTCTCAACTTTTCTTTTTCAAAAGTTAGAGACACGAGCCCAGCCGGCATCTCCTGCTTTTTTTTTTTCCCCCCCATCAGCGTTCCTTCGCTTCTTCTTTTCATCCTTCAGATTATCTTCCCTCAGCATCTCCAACTCGCTCACCTCTTTGCGAGGTTGTCCAGAGCGAGCGAAAGCGTGATTTTCATTCCAACGCGGCGCCTTTTCCTCACCTCCAGGCGAGGCTGCGTTCATTTACATCTCGCCCATCACCGCTTTAATAACGTCTGCCCAAGCGCCGCCGTTCCCCACTGCCTCCGGGGGGGGGCAAACGTTTTCCCACGTACCCTCGACCGGTCAGCTCTGTTTTTGATTTGCAGGAAGTGGATCAGAAAGTAATTAAAGTGTTTGACAAGTGACGTGACCCCAATTACCTCACGCCGCGATGGCAGTGACACCAAGAGGGGAAAATCTGGAGCTAGAAGATCATCTGTGTTTTGGGCAGTGGCGGGACAGATCTGGAGCTTATTTTCTTTAGCTTGTAGCTTAAGAGACTGCCGGTCATGGATCAAAGTTCTAGAATTGATGGAAATTTAATGCCAGTAAATGTCACTGGAATATGCTGTAGGCTAGCTGAGAGTAAAGCATAGCACAGGCTTGATTTTAGCCAAGAGTGAGGTTGAAGAGGTCTTCACATTACTTGCCATGTAGTGTATCTACTGTTTTCATAGTACTATAATATTTCATTATACTATAATATCTAATACTAGTAACACTATTTTAATTTCTCAATTTTTTTAATGACACCAATGAGACCGTTTGGGACCGACAACAACCATAAACTCAGAATTCTCGAGACAGTGGAAAGAATAAATAATTAAAATAGAAGAAACAAATGAATTAAATAACAATATTTGGACTAACATATAATAAACTGCTGGGAAAACATGTTATAATACTAATAAATGTTATGGTTTTATTTGTATTGGTTTACATCCATATTTAAATGCATGTGTTCATCTCTACTAGTGTTTATCTATATTTGGGGTGTGTGTGTGGACCCCACAGCCCAGCAACCACAGGCCTCACTCCAGCCATCTGTCCACAAAGCCCAAAAGTATCCATTCACCCAACTGCCAGGACCCTACGGGACTGCCACGGAGCAGGCACCACCACCACAAGGGATGGGGGCACCGCTCAGCATGTAACCGCGGTGTCCTATTAGCACCTTCACGGTCGTTGTCCTGCAACCACTGACAAATAATAATAGCAGCTCAGATTCGGGAGGCGGGGCAAAGTTCGTGTGCCCATCAGAGGGCACTGTAAGTTGGCACACTGGCCAAAAACTCCAGCTGTAGCGTTACGCCTGATCCACCCACACCAGCTCAGCCCATCGTCATAGTGCCAGTGCTGCCACATAGCCAGGCCCCCGCAGAGCCCCCCCGCAACCCAACCCCTGTTAAGCAGGGCTAATGGGGAACCAACAGTGTCCTTGATTATACAGCCCGTAACTGTGGAACCACAAAGAACAACCCAACAGTCAAAATGGAGGGCTTCCCTTTTTTGTACTATAGACCACTGAAGTTCATTGTATGTGTCTAAGCTATTTTGGTCCAGTGGGAATACGATAAACCATTAAGTTTCAAAGCCATTATGTTTTACTTCAAATATATTTTCAAAAGTTTGTGCTGTTTTGTTCGTCAAACTGAAATAAAACACTTGCTACTTAAGCACACTAGGTGGCGACATGCACCTATTACTCGATAGACAAGGACTGTGAAGACGTCTAGCCATTCACTTACAACAGCACAATAATGGGACAGTTGGACCGAGCTAGCCAGCAAGTTATGGACAATCAAAGAAGCACTGAGTTTGAGTGTTTTATTAATTAGATGTATTTAGCAGCTACTTAAAAAATAAGTTGTTAACAGCTTGTCCTGTTGCAGTGTTGCATACGTCAACTAGCTCACTCTCCGTAACTGCTTTGTTATCTTAAAATACAGCCCATTTTATATTAAACATTTTTCATCTACTCACACAAACATTCATCTCTATGTTAATTATCACCGCTTAAGAAAGAGAACAAAAACCTCCTTTAAAAGGAAGAGGAGCCATGAGCATACTGGCCCCTACATATAGAGAGGAGGAGGGTAGGAGGCATGAAGGAGGACCCAAAGATAACTGTTTCAGAATAACAAAGTTTGGTTTTATCACAAAACAGTTCATATAAAAAAACGATATAAAATATATATTTATACATTTTTGGCCATGTTTGGAGAAAAGCACTCAGGAACTTGCTGATGCTCGGCTTCTGAAAATCAAGGTCTAATGGATTCCTTCAAATATCTGGAGATTTCAGCCGTCCATCTATCTGCTTCTGCCAGAAGGCGGAACTTTGGTGGACTTTTCAGCAAGATAATGACCCCAAACACTCACTAAAATCCACAGAAATGATTGGAGGAACATGTCAGTTTCACAATGGCCCTCTTAAACTCCATATTAGACCACCCTCCCAAGAATATTAATAGCTGGAAGTGTTATGCTTGGAGAAGTGGTTCAAGATTACAAACAGTTCCTAACAGTTCTGGGGTTAACTGTAGCTTTTCTTATGAATAAGCACATAGTAAATATGTTAAAGTGCTATAACATTTATCTACATGAATGAATGAATTAATGTATTATATACTATTGCGTATCACTTACTGTAGCTCAAAATGATGGTCTACGTTATTTAGCTCTCAGTGAACAGAACCCCAGTTCATCTGAACACAGGCAAACATTATTAGTCGATTCATTTATATTAATAATTGAGTATCAAATGATTGTTTTCACCACCCTGGTTCATTTTCAGTATCGAGCTATATGAAAACCCACCATCGCCCAGCAGTGCAGTCCTCCTTCTCCTCTTCCTCTGGCTTCTACAGCTGAAGACAAAAAAAAACACAGCGAGGGAGGAAAAGAGACAGAGTGAGGAATTAAAGTTCTTCAGCCTTCCCCAGAAGAAATCCCATAAGTCTTCGCTCCAGCTGCCCCTCCGTGCATTCTTTTGATCCTTCGTGTTTCTCCCTAGGCTTCCAACAGCTCGATCCAAGCTTCTGCAGCGTCTGACCAGGTCAGCTTTTTCTCCGCCGAGCTCTGTCGAACTGTTTCCAGCAAGTCCCAATGTTATTTTGTAGAATATGTCAAGCCGTAGCCCCCAGGTATATTAGCCGCCACGGGATTTTCATGCTCATGGATAATCAGACTTTGACCCTAATGGATTTTCCAGAGATAACAGTAAAACTTACTTAAGAACAAGCCTCTCTTGGCACCTGCTTAATATTCCATCCGTACTTTCCACCGCAGCTGAAGGAGGAGCTCACGTTCATGAAGAAACACTGGCTTACGATCGCAGCAGGCCATGATTCCCAGTTATTCACTGTTGATAATAATGGTAACTATACTGGTATTCGTTTTCTTTAAAAGGAAGAGGAGCCATGAGCATACTGGCCCCTAAATATAGAGAGGAGGAGGGTAGGAGGCATGAAGGAGGAGTTTCAGAATACCAAAGTTTGGTTTTATCACAAAACCGTCCATATAAAAAAACGATATAATATATATATATATATATATATATATATATATATACATTTTTGGCCATGTTTGGAGAAAAGCACTCAGGAACTTGCTGATGCTCGGCTTCTGAAAATCAAGGTCTAATGGATTCCTTCAAATATCTGGAGGTTTCAGCCGTACATCTATCTGCTTTTGCCAGAAGGCGGAACTTGGGTGGACTTTTCAGCAAGATAATGACCCCAAACACTCACTAAAATCCACAGAAATGATTGTAGAAGCATGTCAGTTTCACAATGGCCCTCTTAAACTCCATATTAGACCACCATCCCAAGAATATTACAGATCTTCACTGCCTAACTCATCCCTCAGTTTTCCAAATATAACACCGTTCCAACTCCAGATCGTCCGGTCTGATTGTATGGTTCAAGCTTGTGTACAGCTTTTTGATCGAATTCTCAAATTTTTTCTCATAGAGAATGAATAGTATGAAAAAGTGCACGCCAATCTACTGAACCTCCGCTCAACCGACAGACACCGTTTCGCATACACCGACTCAGGGCAGACCCCCGACCACGACTGCAGTGTTGGTTTGACCCGCACTCGTCTGTTTGCTGTTTCTTTTCCATCCCTCTTTTTTCCCCTCCATAGAGTCCCATTCATTTTCAAGCACAGCCAAACCTCATGGTTTGGTTAAACCTACAGCCACCAGGGCAGGTCCTCAACCACACCGACCCACACTCTTGTACTTGTCGTTCCTCGCATTGCTCAAGCTGCACAACCATCCTGTGTTTCCTTCCATCCTTCCTTCCTTTCTTCCTTCCTTGTATGAATAGTATTTTGGACCCTACAAACAGAACAAGAGGTTACAGTCTACAGTACTGAGGCCGCCCGTCCAGCTGAGTCGGCCTCAGAACAGATAAGGAACATATCATCGTTTAAAAAACAGAGATGCCTCAACAACTAATCATAACACCAGACCTTGGAGTGTTTACCATGTCCACCCTTCACCTGCTTTACAGCTTCCATTCTTTTCAGGAGAAACCTGCAGCCAAGTTCAGTCTTGGAAGCTGCTTCTCACCATCCAGATAACCCCAAACACATTCAGAGATGTCAAGGTTCAAGGTGGTCACTGCCCTGAGAACACCAGCAGCTTCTTTTTGTTTGACGTATCTCCTCAGCCACACATCCTTCCAGATCCATAGCACTGAGGTGTCTTCTCACTGACTTCTCACTTTTACTCTTCATTAAGTAGACCAAAACCAATCCCAAATCTAAAGACCCACTACGTTTATATTCCAAGTGGATCAGACCTTCTATATGAAAGCCTGATTGTGATTTGATTGGGTTACGTTGTGCATCTACAGACAAACGAGTTACGTTGCTAACACGGTGTGAAGAAAAACTTCTAACAGCAATCCGGCTAAACAGGTTACTGGACATACAGCCCAACGAGGAGAAAGGTTTCATACACAGTGTGGACCACGCCTGGTTTACTTGAGCTCCATCACCAGGGATCACCAGGGATCACCAG
>CM038725.1:30831426-30903926 GCA_021613375.1 Megaleporinus macrocephalus | reverse complement strand
TATACACATATACTGACACGTATATTTAACCCATGAAGTTACTGGAAGAGGTTTAGGGTAGGAGGGGTGGAGCTGTACACACAAACACTCATCACATGACTTTATCCGCCAGTTAACCGTGGAAGACGACTCACTGTGTGATTATGAAACCCTGTTTGTCTGCTCGGCCGGCACAGTTCTTATCTCCTTTGTGTCCGTCTTCCAGTATACAGGCCGTAATTAGAACTAGTTCATGCCATGCCCTTCCTTTACCACTGCCGATGACATCATCTTCAAAGGAAAACTTGTTTTATCATCGGGTTCTGATATCAAAACATCCTGTTCCGTAATGTAAACAGTCCACAGGAAACAAAACCACAACTGTACGGATCTCCAAACCCTTACTTACACACACACACACACACGTACACTATATTGCTGGAGGTATCTGCTCGTCTGCCTATGAACTTGATATTTGCCGTTTCGTTCTTAATCCATAGGGTTTAATATGATGTCGGCCCAACCTTTGCAGCTATAACAGCTTCAACTCTTCATGGTGACGTTAGGCTTGAATGCAGCTGCTCGGCCATGGAAACCCATTCCATGAAGCTCTCTATGCTCTGTTCTTGAGCTGATCTGAAGGCCACATGAAGTTTGGACACCACGGATAGTCGCCTGTGGAATATTTAATAGTGAGGAAACTTCACGACTGGACTTGTTGCACAGGTGGCGTCCTATCACGGTACCACACTGGAGTTCACTGAGCTCCTGAGAGAGACCCATTCTTTACTAATGTGTGTAGAAGCAGTCTGCATGACTAGCCTGTGACCATGCAAGTGATTGGAACACCTGAATTCAATGATTTGGATTGTTATCCATTAGATATATTGGGAAGATGCTACTTATTATTGAAAACATTGATCTTACTACTATTTACTTTACTTCTACATACCTCTGTACTATATTATCTCCATTGTATTGATGTATTTAGAATGTTTTTTCTAGGCAATATATCTTATTCTTTTCTAGACAGATGTGCAACCCGAGGGCCTAAAGCCTCAACTGTTTAAAAAAAAAAAAAAAAAAAAATATATATATATATATATATATATATATATAATTTTTTTTTTTTAAACACACACACACACACATATATATATATATATATATATATATATATATATATATATATATATATATATATATATATATATATATATATATATATATATATAATTTTTTTTTTTCTTTAAAACACACACACACATATATATATATATATATATATATATATATATATATATATATATATATATATATATATATATATATATATATATATAAAATGTGTGTGTGTGCATCTATTCCTGTCTTTTTGCCTGGAGGCCTCGAAACCACTTACTCCACCCCTGAGCCTGCCAGTTCCATCCTAATGTCTGCTTTCCATCCAAGTCAGGTGCGGAGGTGGGTAGGCTCCCCGTCTCACTCTTGTCTCAGGGGTCTTCTCTTTAGTTCAGGCCGAGGCCACTATCTCCGTTTGTAGGACATGACACGCAGCGGCAACCGTGCTTGTGTTGAAATGTTGTCCAAAGCGCAGTCACCCATCAGTGGCGCGCACACAAGCCCACCGACCCATATGCCCATAACTCAGACTGCATTACTACACGATGAATGATTCCTTTGGGGGGTGTGAATTATTCACAGCTAACCCAACACAGAGCGGCTGAACCTTTTATAATGCCATTCGACAGCTGCCATGACAGCGGCCCTCAGATGGGTTTCTTTCTCTCTTTCAATTTAAACAAATGCTGACAAATATGAGCCAATCCCAGTGCAGCAAGCAAGACGCAGCTAACCTATGAAATGAGGGAGACTGGACGCTGTCCAACCCTACCGCAGGAGGCCATACCCTACTGTCTGGTACCATTACCTCCCAGTGAGAGAATCTTAGTGCAGGGAACAAGCCAATCCAAGCACAGGAGGCTTGACTGTACTAGCCAGTCCTAGTGCGAGAAACAAGCCAATCGAAGCACAGGAGGATTGACTGTACTAGCCAGTCCTAGTGCAGGAAACAAACCAATCCAAGCACAGGAATGACTGTACTAGCCAGTCCTAGTGCAGGAAACAAACCAATCCAAGCACAGGAGGATTGACTGTACTAGCCAGTTCTAGAGCAGGAAACAAACCAATCCAATCACAGGAGGATTGACTCTACTAGCCAGTTCTAGTGCAGGAAACAAACCAATCCAAGCACAGGAGGATTGACTCTACTAGCCAGTCCTAGTGCAAGAAACAAGCCAATCGAAGCACAGGAGGATTGACTCTACTAGCCAGTTCTAGTGCAGGAAACAAACCAATCCAAGCACAGGAGGATTGACTCTACTAGCCAGTTCTAGTGCAGGAAACAAACCAATCCAAGCACAGGAGGATTGACTCTACTAGCCAGTTCTAGAGCAGGAAACAAGCCAATCGAAGCACAGGAGGATTGACTGTACTAGCCAGTTCTAGAGCAGGAAACAAACCAATCCAAGCACAGGAGGATTGACTCTACTAGCCAGTTCTAGTGCAGGAAACAAACCAATCCAAGCACAGGAGGATTGACTCTACTAGCCAGTCCTAGTGCAAGAAACAAGCCAATCGAAGCACAGGAGGATTGACTCTACTAGCCAGTTCTAGAGCAGGAAACAAACCAATCCAATCACAGGAGGATTGACTCTACTAGCCAGTCCTAGTGCAAGAAACAAGCCAATCGAAGCACAGGAGGATTGACTCTACTAGCCAGTTCTAGAGCAGGAAACAAACCAATCCAAGCACAGGAGGCTTGACTCTACTAGCCAGTTCTAGTACTGGAGTCAGGACACTACTAGTCAGTCATAGTGCTGGAGTCAGGACACTACTAGTCAGTCCTAGTGCTGGAGTCAGGACACTACTAGTCAGTTCTAGTGCTGGAGTCAGGACACTACTAGTCAGTCCTAGTGCTGGAGTCAGGACACTACTTGTCAGTCCTAGTGCTGGAGTCAGGACACTACTTGTCAGTCCTAGTGCTGGAGTCAGGACACTACTAGCCAGTCATAGTGCTGGAGTCAGGACACTACTAGCCAGTCATAGTGCTGGAGTCAGGACACTACTAGTCAGTTCTAGTGCTGGAGTCAGGACACTACTAGTCAGTTCTAGTGCTGGAGTCAGGACACTACTAGTCAGTTCTAGTGCTGGAGTCAGGACACTACTAGTCGGTTCTAGTGCTGGAGTCAGGACACTACTAGTCAGTCATAGTGCTGGAGTCAGGACACTACTAGTCAGTCATAGTGCTGGAGTCAGGACACTACTAGTCAGTTCTAGTGCTGGAGTCAGGACACTACTAGCCAGTTCTAGTGCTGGAGTCAGGACACTACTAGTCAGTCATAGTGCTGGAGTCAGGACACTACTAGCCAGTTCTAGTGCTGGAGTCAGGACACTACTAGTCGGTTCTAGTGCTGGAGTCAGGACACTACTAGCCAGTTCTAGTGCTGGAGTCAGGACACTACTAGTCAGTTATAGTGCTGGAGTCAGGACACTACTAGTCAGTCATAGTGCTGGAGTCAGGACACTACTAGTCAGTCATAGTGCTGGAGTCAGGACACTACTAGCCAGTTCCAGTGCTGGAGTCAGGACACTACTAGTCAGTTCTAGTGCTGGAGTCAGGACACTACTAGTCAGTTCTAGTGCTGGAGTCAGGACACTACTAGTCGGTTCTAGTGCTGGAGTCAGGACACTACTAGTCGGTTCTAGTGCTGGAGTCAGGACACTACTAGTCAGTCCTAGTGCTGGAGTCAGGACACTACTAGTCAGTTCTAGTGCTGGAGTCAGGACACTACTAGCCAGTTCTAGTGCTGGAGTCAGGACACTACTAGCCAGTTCTAGTGCTGGAGTCAGGACACTACTAGTCGGTTCTAGTGCTGGAGTCAGGACACTACTAGCCAGTTCTAGTGCTGGAGTCAGGACACTACTAGTCAGTCATAGTGCTGGAGTCAGGACACTACTAGTCAGTCATAGTGCTGGAGTCAGGACACTACTAGTCAGTCATAGTGCTGGAGTCAGGACACTACTAGTCAGTTCTAGTGCTGGAGTCAGGACACTACTAGTCAGTCATAGTGCTGGAGTCAGGACACTACTAGCCAGTTCTAGTGCTGGAGTCAGGACACTACTAGTCGGTTCTAGTGCTGGAGTCAGGACACTACTAGCCAGTTCTAGTGCTGGAGTCAGGACACTACTAGTCAGTTATAGTGCTGGAGTCAGGACACTACTAGTCAGTCATAGTGCTGGAGTCAGGACACTACTAGCCAGTTCTAGTGCTGGAGTCAGGACACTACTAGTCGGTTCTAGTGCTGGAGTCAGGACACTACTAGCCAGTTCTAGTGCTGGAGTCAGGACACTACTAGCCAGTCATAGTGCTGGAGTCAGGACACTACTAGCCAGTTCTAGTGCTGGAGTCAGGACACTACTAGTCGGTTCTAGTGCTGGAGTCAGGACACTACTAGTCGGTTCTAGTGCTGGAGTCAGGACACTACTAGTCAGTCATAGTGCTGGAGTCAGGACACTACTAGCCAGTTCTAGTGCTGGAGTCAGGACACTACTAGCCAGTTCTAGTGCTGGAGTCAGGACACTACTAGTCGGTTCTAGTGCTGGAGTCAGGACACTACTAGTCAGTCATAGTGCTGTAGTCAGGACACTACTAGTCAGTTCTAGTGCTGGAGTCAGGACACTACTAGTCAGTCCTAGTGCTGGAGTCAGGACACTACTAGCCAGTTCCAGTGCTGGAGTCAGGACACTACTAGCCAGTTCTAGTGCTGGAGTCAGGACACTACTAGCCAGTTCCAGTGCATGATTTGGGATTCTGTTAGTGAATCCTAGCACAGATTTGAATTCATGCTAGCCAGCACTAGTGCAGGATTTGGGATTGTATTAGGCAATCCTAGGACAGATTTGGAATTCTGTTGGCCAATGTATCCTGGTCTTGTACAGGATACAGATTTATATTAGCCACTCCGAGTCCCAGATTTGGACTCATGCCAATGCAAGTGCAGGATTTGGCACTCTGCTTGCCAGTCCTACTGTAAAGTAATCCCAGTGCAGGAAGTGGGACTTGAATATAAGTACCAAAGAATCCACAGTAGGTCAAATAATGCAGGCCAATCTTGGGATACTACTAACCAGTCCCAGCACAGGAGAACACGACAAGCTACATAATCCCAGTGCATGATGAGGGACGATAGATAGATAGATAGATAGATAGATAGATAGATAGATAGATAGATAGATAGATAGATAGATAGATAGATAGATAGATAGATAGATAGATAGATAGATAGATAGATAGATAGATGCTATACAGTAAGATAGATAGATAGATAGATAGATAGATGCTATACAGTAAGATAGATAGATAGATAGATAGATGCTATACAGTAAGATAGATATATAGATAGATAGATGCTATACAGTAAGATAGATATATAGATAGATGCTATACAGTAAGATAAATAGATAGATAGATAGATAGATAGATAGATGCTATACAGTAAGATAGATAGATAGATAGATAGATGCTATACAGTAAGATAGATAGATAGATAGATGCTATACAGTAAGATAGATAGATAGATAGATGCTATACAGTAAGATAGATAGATAGATAGATGCTATACAGTAAGATAGATAGATAGATAGATGCTATACAGTAAGATAGATAGATAGATAGATGCTATACAGTAAGATAGATAGATAGATAGATAGATAGATGCTATACAGTAAGATAGATAGATAGATAGATAGATGCTATACAGTAAGATAGATAGATAGATAGATGCTATACAGTAAGATAGATAGATAGATAGATAGATGCTATACAGTAAGATAGATAGATAGATAGATGCTATACAGTAAGATAAATAGATAGATAGATAGATGCTATACAGTAAGATAGATAGATAGATGCTATACAGTAAGATAGATAGATAGATAGATGCTATACAGTAAGATAGATAGATAGATAGATAGATGCTATACAGTAAGATAGATATATAGATAGATGCTATACAGTAAGATAGATAGATAGATAGATGCTATACAGTAAGATAGATAGATAGATAGATGCTATACAGTAAGATAAATAGATAGATAGATAGATAGATAGATGCTATACAGTAATATAGATAGTTAGTTAGTTAGTTAGTTAGTTAGTTAGTTAGTTAGTTAGTTAGTTAGTTAGTTAGTTAGTTAGTATTAGCCCATCCCAAAGAGCAGGACACTACCGGCCAGTAGAAAGAGTAGAACAACGCTTTCCAAGCCCATTACAGTAGATGTAGGACACCACAAGCCGATCCCAGTGCAGGAGGCTGGACTTTACAAGCCAATCCCAGCACAGGAGGCGGGATTTTACTAGCCAGTCCCGGCGCAGCAAGCCGGACTTGTCAGGATACGGGCGGGGAACAAAACTCATTTCTTTAAATCTTCTTATGTCCACACACTGGCGTTTTAACCTCTGCTCAGGCATTCAGCCTTTATAGAAACCTTAAATCAGCTTATTTTTCTTCCCCTTATCGGCCACTTCTTGTGCCGTCAGCGCTTCCTGAAGAAGTGGGTTTTGACTCGGTTATTTAAAGACTTCTCGCGACCCTAAGCTCTATTTTACGAGACAGTAAAAGACGCGGCTCTGCTGTACAGCCGTCTATATATTAATGGCACGGCGGTATATTAAGGTCAGGCCTGATGCGGCGGGCTTTGAAGAAGCGCCGAAAGAGAGGTCTTCATATCCCCCTGCGGTTATTGCTTGAGCACAGGGCTACAAATGAATCCTCGCCGTAGCCTGTTTGTGGCCTGTGGTGGCTGAAGACATTCGTCCGTAAACTCCTCCGTCACTGTAAAATAGTGGGCTTTCAGTAATCAGATTGCTAAAAGCGGGTGGATGACCCCCAGCCTCCACCACTGTATGGCCTTATCTAAGTCATGATTAGGCACTGTTGCTCCTTCGCTCGGACCCTGTTCCCTCATTTGCTTTAAGGTTCCTCAGGAGGAAACATGGACATGTTGTGTATTTGCTGGTTTTAATGGGTCGTCCAATGTAGATGTAGCTAAAGATCTGTTTGTCAAACCCAGTCATTGTTTCATGGAACCTTTCAACTTTTTTTAAATGGGGTCAAATGAACAGGTTCGTGTGGAACATGTTTAGAGCATCTTTCATGAACTGCATGCAATGTTAACGGACACTAGAGGCTCCACTTACTAATGTAAGCCTACCTTCAAGTAGCTGATGGGCAATCAAGATGACAATCTTACTTAAATACTGTACCTGTTTCTTGGATTTGTAATCAAACAATCTGTTTTAATAGACTTTATGGAGATCACTCTTCAATAAAGTCTCTGAGACATTACCATTAGAAACCACTTCATTGGAACCAATAAAGTAGGAAGCCCTATATAATCATCTAACTATGAAATGCATGTAGTTTAATGTAAAGCATGTAAATGTTATTGTGTGTAAACGGTATGCTTTAGTTTTGTGTTTACATATTATTTCCTATATGTTCCATACTTGCGATACCGACGTTCACACCCTGGTCTAACCTGGTCCAACCTGGTCCAACCTGGTCTAACCTGGTCTAACCTGGTCTGAACCTGGTCCACCCTGGTCTCAAAGATGACTGTGCTTGCTTGGTCATAAAGGCCCCCCACTGCTGGGGATAACAAAGCCAGGACGTTTTTTGTTTTTTGTTTTTTTTATAAAATCCAACCTGTCCCAACTATTTTTGAATACATTGCTGGCTTCAAACTAAAAAGGACATATGTCCACCATCCATTACCTTCCACTTTATCCCGGTAGTCAAGGTCACGGGTTAGAGCCAACTCCAGCATCATTGGGCGAAGGCGGGGTAGACCATGGATAGGTTGACAGTCCATCACATGGCCAGCAAACACTCACACCTACAGGCAATGTAGAGGGACCAATCAACGTAACGTGCCTGTGTTTGGACTGTGGAAACCCACGGAGGAAACCCACTCAAGACACTCCACACAGAAGGACCTGGACCACGAATGCAACCCGGATCATCTTGCTGTGAGGCGACAGTGCTAACCACTACACCACCGTGTTGACCACTACACCACCGGGCCAGACATAGTAAAGTTAATATGTAACTGAGTTTTGGGAGCTGGACCATGTCCCGATTACCTCTACCAAACATATATACACATCCCCATTGCCATGTTGAACAACACCCTTATCCCTAAGACCGGGGGGGGAGGGGTAACAGAGGACTGAAGAGGGCAACAGAGGACGACTGAACAAGATCTACTGCTAATCCAGCAGCTCTCCATTTGTTCAGTAGAGGAACGTGAACTGCTTTCCTTGTTCTATTGGAATAATGAGGTGATGATGTGTCCTATATGTAACTTGTCCACCCACTTCTCTGCCAGGACAGTTGACCAGTCACTATAGTGCCTCCTTACTGCAGCGCTAATGCATACTAATGACCTGAAACCCTGTTTTGCATAGCTCCAAGCATCTGCATTCGCGCCTCCTCACGTATGTTTCTGCCCTATAACTTCTCGGGACCTCTCCTTATTAGATGTCGGTAACTAAAGGAAGGGTAGCGCATACATTTCCTACATCAGCGTATTGCTGCGTTTGCCGTCGGACATAAACGTCCCCAATGTCCTTGTTTATGTAAATGTAGGAGCGGGACAGCATATAAACAAATGGAAAACGAAGACAAACCACAGGGCCTCTATCAGTTGGCCTCTTGTGGCAATCCCTGACGCCACCTTAAGGACCATTCCATTGCTGTGTGAAGGCTAACAACAGTAAACCGAAGGGTTTAAGACCAAAGCTAACGGCTAGTCCAAGCAGTTCTTCATCGCAAAGTTTGCATGGCTAGTTGATTGGCTCACTGAGGATGACCCAGCCAAACCAAGTGCTGAAAAAGTGGTGAAAAAGTACTGTTTTCATCTCTCCTGTGATGTTCTTCACTGCTGTTGGGATGCTTAAGCTTTCATGCTACACATGTTATATCCATCCTTGATCATCTCTGAGGGTGATTTGACTGATCAGATCACAGTCCATCTCCAAGGCGCCCCCCATTCACACTTACATCTAGAGCTGTATACTTACAAGAAGGTCACCCACCGGTGAAGGGGCTACTCAACTGTCCCAAATACTTTGGCTGCAGATGACCTTCTGTGTTTTTGTGTGAAAGTGGCTTAGAAGTGCGCAAGCCCATCTCAACCCGGGGCCTGGATTCCCCAGTCAAGGCTGCGATCCGCTGGTCTACCAGGAACACCAGTGTTTTGGAGAGCCGGTACTTGGCTTGTCTTATTTGTGCTTGTTTTTGCTGGTGAATCTGCTGACGGACGGAGGCAAAACCAGGGCCAGTTTTCTTTTTTTTGAAGCGTTCTCGTCTTCAAACGTTCCACAGATGAAAGTAAACAGCCCCCCGTTCTTTTTGAAGCCGCGCGCGTGTGTTATTGGAATAGTTGGCACCGCCGGCCAAGCGGACAGGTGGACCAGAGGCTCGCCGGAGTTCATTTGGATTAGCTTCCTGGCACTCGGAGCGGCGCCGTTTTCACGCCCATTTAGCTCCCCGCACGTTTATTCATGGGGCTTTTAGTGTTGCCATGTCAACGCGGAGAGGCATGCGGGCTGGCAGACTCGCCCCAGAGCGGTCACAACAGGAGCAGAAAGCCAACAGGGACCAAGAGAACCAAGCCTCGGTCACTTTTATTCAGGGTGAATTAGGACCAAATGAAGTCACCCAAATGGAATTCCGCAGGTTCCAGCTTCGCCGGCACCGTTTCACCTTCCAGGCATCAGGCTTAAAGTGGACACTCGTTTTTCTCTGCTTTACTCGAGGTCAGGGAGAGGGCTGCAGCACTTTGGGTCCCATTTCTGGCCACAGAATTTAGCCCAGGGTTCAAAAAGAATTGCTAATGAAGAATCTTCACGGTAGTGCTGGACGATATGGCCAAAATTTATATTGCGATATATCTCTTAATTTCGGTCGATACGATATAATTCCGATATCGATATAAATCATTTGAAGGCCTCAGAAAAACTGCCAAGAATCTCTATAATGGAAGTCTGTATCTACTTTATCAATATAAATAACTTTGACTTTAATATATATAAAAAAACACAAATGTACAGAATAATGAATAATTACTAAATAATTTATTAAATTTTCATTTAATGACAGCAGTAGAAATGTTACTATATATATATATATATATATATATATATATATATATATATATATATATATATATATATATATATATATAACACTGTATTCAAACTATAAAAAAACACAAATGTACAGAATAATGAATAATTACTAAATAATTAGTTAAATTTTCATTTAATTGCAGCAGTAGAAATGTTACAACCCACTAAAGATTTTGTCTGGACATGAGCTGATATACTGCTTACTAGATAATGTTATGAAACCCAGTCAAGCACTTGTAGGCTAAAGTGTCTATGCTTATACAAGAACTATGGCTCGTATAAAACCATGAGCGTTAATCAACTCTGCCCTGTAACCCCTGGAAACGCAAGCATGTGATGTTATTGGACGACGCAAGAAGTACCTTTGTTAACATGCGGCCAGGTGGGTTGATGCGGCGGAGCAGTGTAAATACAGTGTTAGTGTTTTTTTGACGTAGCATCACTGACAGTCGTTTTTCTTTGTTTTGGAAGTAAATACAGAACTACCAGCTCATCCACCGTCGCCATGTTTGATTTACTCCCAACTGCCGTCTACTGGAAGGTTGCCTAACAACCATGTAAACGGAGCTGATGCAGAGAATGTATGTGGCAGTGACGGTTATATCGCTTGAAACGTACGCAGACATTTCTGAACATGGAGGGAGAATAAATCAGCCTTAAGTTTATTTAACTTCACCTTGATAACACAGCAACGTACCAACGTACCCTTGCAACGTAATGACGGGCCATTAAGGGTGATTCCGGGGGCCAATAAAAATCTGGCTGCACCCCTGCCGTAAATAATATATATTGAAATAAAGCAAAAATTAAATCACTGTTATTGAAACATATCGCGGTGTAGTGGTTAGTACGGTGGTGTAGTGGTTAGTATAGTAGTGTAGTGGTTAGTACGGTGGTGTAGTGGTTAGTATGGTGGTGTAGTGGTTAGTAGGTGGTGTAGTGGTTAGTATGGTGGTGTAGTGTTTAGTATGGTGGTGTAGTGGTTAGTATGGTGGTGTAGTGGTTAGTACGGTGGTGTAGTGGTTAGTAAGGTGGTGTAGTGGTTAGTATGGTGGTGTAGTGGTTAGTATGGTGGTGTAGTGGTCAGTATGGTGGTGTAGTGGTTAGTATGTTGGTGTAGTGGTCAGTATGGTGGTGTAGTGGTTAGTACGGTGGTGTAGTGGTTAGTATAGTAGTGTAGTGGTTAGTATGGTGGTGTAGTGGTTAGTATGGTGGTGTAGTGGTTAGTATGGTGGTGTAGTGGTTAGTATGGTGGTGTAGTGGTTAGTACGGTGGTGTAGTGGTTAGTATGGTGGTGTAGTGGTTAGTATGGTGGTGTAGTGGTTAGTATGGTGGTGTAGTGGTTAGTATAGTAGTGTAGTGGTTAGTATGGTGGTGTAGTGGTTAGTAAGGTGGTGTAGTGGTTAGTACGGTGGTGTAGTGGTTTCTGATGATGGATCCTGAAGGTATCTAGATGTTCAGGGGCTTGTGTTTTAGCTAGCTGGCTAATGCAGAAGGAGAGCAGATAACTACAGTTATTGTGAGGAAGCTAAATACCACATTTGTTTATTAGCTGGCTTCTCTAGCAGTCCAGAGTCCACGTTGGGGGGATTCCCAGTGACGCATTCGCTAATTGCCTGCTGAAAAACATCTTCTTACGTGGTGGCAGGTTCAGTCTCCAGGAGTAATGAGAGAGAGAGAGACGGAGAGAAAGGGAGATCAGTTACAGGTCCGTCATCCATCACTCCTCGCATCCATCAAATCCGCGCTCCAGCGAGCCTTAGCATTCATGTTTTGTACCACAGCCCATCCGAATCTCAGGAACGATGGAGACTGTACATCACACCATTACATCACACTTAGTGTCAGTGATCTAACGCGTCTCATAGCTACGAAGTCATTCAGTGAAGTTTCATTTCACCACTAGGACTAAAACCTAGCATTGTGTTTATATTGATATATACTGTGATCTCTGTCTACACTGCGGTGTCCCATCACTGTCCATAGAAAAACAAGCCCCTCCAAAATAAAGGCCGTAGACTTGCTCTTGATTGGTGGGGACCCTCGAGATAACCTGTTGCAGTAACTTCATAGCTGTGTAGCTGCATCTCCGCACTTGCATGCGATCTTTAAAGTCACTGCGTCCTTTGTGGCGTTTGTTTCTGTCATGCTGGGACCAGTAAGCTAGGGTCCAGTTTATGGAAATTATTATATATTAGATATATTCAAATATCTTGTTTTGGCAGCAATTTCAAGCCCACATATTATAAACAGTGGGTGTGTCTCAAATCCTAGTGAGCTCCTACATAGGCAGCATTTTACCTCATAGTATGCGCCCCCGACATGTAGACTGTCCCAATTCTTACATACCTTAAACATTCTGTCTACTGAGGAACCTTATTTAGACCTGATTTTAAGGAAGCATTGAACGCTTCCTCAGCCACTAAGACAATCCCATGATGCAACACAGGCTAATCTACGAGCAGTGAAGTGGTTTTAAAATGTGAGTTATTTTGATTCTCTCTGGAGTTTTAATGTGTTTCTGGTCATATAATCACACAAAACAGTTTTTTATTATCAACTCTGTAACGAGTCCTTCACCATTTAGCAGTTTTATACTCCAGATAGTGGATTTTTAAGCCTCGGGCTATTGTATTAGAGGCCGGTCGGTAGCTTAGCAACCAGCTAAACCACCGGTGGCGTGCGGCAGTGGGCGGGAACAAGCCGTGACGCAGTCTCTCTCTAACTAGAGTGTCTCAGTAATCTGTTTTATGAGGAGAGATGAGGAGAGAACACTGATACTTACACAGCTGCCTACCTAGACAGCCTACTTAGACACTCACTAGGATTTGAGACACATCCAGTTTTTCTTTTTATTATAGCCTTTTTTTTATAGTCTCTCAGCTTTTACATAAAGAAAGTTCACCTGATAACTGTGAGCTGAACTGCATGTAGGTGAGGTAGATTAATCAAAATGTATCGTGGTCAGTCTTAGGGACTATTTCCAGGCAGGATGTGGATATTGTGGTCATTTCGTCTGAAGTAAGAGTCACAGTAGTGGTCAGAGTGGAAAAATCACAATCAGATATTTTACTCAAATTGATAGCCCAGCCTGCAGTGGAGTGTGTATGTTCTCGCCGTGCTTGAGTGGTTTCCTCCAGGTACTCTGGTTTCCTCCCACAGTCCAAACACATGCATGTTAGGTTGATCACTTACTCTAAACTACCCGTAGGTGTGAGTGTGTTGGCCATGCAATGGACTGGTCCATGTTGTACCCCACCTTCGACCGATGACGCTGGGACTGGCTCCAGCCCCCTTCCCCGTGACCCCGAATAGCGGAACAAAGCGTTAGATCAGAGGTTCCCAACCTTCTGCAACCCACGGCCCCCCAGAATATTTTTTATAGCCGTTTAAAACCAAATACAGTGAACCATCCATACGACCTGACTGTATAATCACACAACAAAAGAAACAAACCATCTACAGCACTTCACGTCCCTCACCTGATGAGATGGCTGATGTTGTTTGACAGCTACCAAGTGGTGGAAGTCAGGTTGAAGTGCAGAACGTTGAAAACGGAGGTCTGGATCTTGAGTCCCACCAACAGAAGCTTCAACAGCATTAGCATTATCGGTTCCAGAGCAAGCCAGTTCAAGTCTTTTTCCTGCTTTGGTCTTCTTTAAGTTTGTTCTCAGAAAAATTCCACAGGTTTAGATTGATACTCGCTGAGTTTAGTCTCCAAATGTCGACATAACTTGATTGGCTTCAATGCTTCATTTGCCAAGACCTCCAAACACACCGCTCAGAGCGGTAGCAGCTCGTTTTCTGTTCCTGAGCTTGTGAAGCCTAGCGCTAGCTACTCACTGCTGTATTTACTTCTTTTGGATTTATACTTGCTTTTCTCGGTTCTCTCAGTAAGAGATACAGCAGCTGATTCACTTGTAGACGGTCCAGCTTCAGGGTCTTTCGTTGTCAAAGACCCTGTTTTTAAGCATTTATCCGTGATGTGTACACAAGACAACAGCTTCACTCAGACTGAAGTAGCTAACTGACTAGCTAGTTAATCCACCAGCTAGTGCTGCGTCATGTGTCTGTACTACACCAAACCAATCAGCAAACTCAAACTAAACACGTTTTGTTTTGCAGATGAACTAAATATGCTGAACTATGTATTTATTGGAGAAAAAATATTAAAAAAAAAAAAAAAAGATTTTTGGCCTACGGCCCCCTTGCAGTACGTCTGCGGCCCACTGGGTGGCGGCGGCCCACAGGTTGAAAAACCACTGCGTTCGATAATGGATGGAGGGATGGATTTTGTCCAGTAATCACTGTAATTGGTTTAAGAGCTCATTTGCATATTGCAGACTACTGCAATATCAGTATTACAGCTATTAGTATAGCAACACATTCTTAATTATCAAACGATATATCATGAAGTCATTGGGGTAAAACCCCCCAGCCCCTCTGCTAACCTACACCTATGCCATAAATCTCAGACCCCAAACACATTATTTTTCATGGATCATTAGCATGAAGACAAGTTTAGCATGAAGATAATTCTGTCCACCTCAGGGTCTCGTCTCAGATTGAAGGTGGTGGTGATGGTTTTGACGGAGAACCACCATGAGGTTTGACTTCCATGCGTCTGCTTGCTTTAGTTCTTGTACCAGAGCGGCGGGACGTGTGGTATTTCAGCACAGCGGAATTTCCCAGACGCTTGTATTTGCAGATTTGGGAAGTGGTTTCTTCTTTTCCAGGAGCGGCGGTTGATCCTCGGCGAGGCTTTTTGTTCCCTCCCAGCCGGCGCGTGCGAGTTTAATGCTCTATAGCGAGCGCGGTCCGTTTCTAAAGAAGACAAAGCCCTCACATCCCAGCAGTTCATCTCGTTCAGTGTCAATAACCGCGCTCGCCTTTGGGCCCGCCGCGCCAAGGTTTGTTTCCGAGACCTACTCAGCAAGGGCGCGTTCAAGAATAGCCATTGTTTGTCTGTGGTTGGTTGTGTTTATTTGTTTTTTTTGGTTTTTGCGTGGCACGGGGCTTTTATTTCTGTTTCTTCTCGGTGAGCTGAAGGGAAAGCGTTGAAGCGGTGCCCGATTTAACACCGCTTGCTTGCCTGCTCGCTCGGTTCAGCACAAAGAGCGGCGAGAAGAAGGACCAGTTCTGTGGGCTTGAGCGCTACAACCGTTCTTCAGGGTTCTGTCAAACAATCACAACTGCTTTGAACACATATTTGAAAAAGCCACTCAGGCAGCGTTCACAATTAACTCTGAGTAACTGTGAGGAAGCACAGCAAGAGTCTTGCAAACCACTGCTGGTCGCAAAGCAACCCACAGCTCTGTAAATTGGTTTTAATTTAATTTGCTCTAACCGTATCATATATAAGTTAAAGGGTCCCCTATATAGTGTGCTCACACCTTAACTCACCTACCAGTCAGTCTGAAGTGAGATAACAGTGAGGAACAAAGATATCAAAAGTATTCACATTGATTACTCAGGTAGAAGTATAGATACTAAGGTTTAAAAATACATCTGTAGAAGTTAAAGTATCAACTGAAGCTTTTTACTCCAGTAAAAGTGTAAAAGTACTGATTTTAATACTTCTAAAAGTAGTATAAAAGTAAACGTAATGTAAGAAAAAAAAATCAATTAAGACGAAAGCTTAGGCCGTACCACAGGGGTCTATAGTGCACTAGCCCACCTCCCCAAAAACCCCATTCTTCTAAAAGCCATACTGACTATAATGTTATATTAAAATGTTAATGTTGATAAATTTGGGATGCGCTAGGCTTCCTGTTTCAGCCGCATATACGCCCATTGAACAAGAATGTAGTTTAGTACAATGTAAATATATTAAAGAAGCATATCTATGTACTACTGAACATTAACATGTATTTCATGGAGCAGAAGATATGATGACTAGTTGTCTATTAGTATTGTAATGGAGCAGAAGATATAATGACTAGTTGTCTATTAGTATTGTAATGGAGCAGAAGATATGATGACTAGTTGTCTATAAGTATGGTAATGGAGCAGAAGATATAATGACTAGTTGTCTATTAGTAATTTAATGGAGCAGAAGATATGATGACTAGTTGTCTATTAGTAATTTAATGGAGCAGAAGATATGATGACTAGTTGTCTATAAGTATGGTAATGGAGCAGAAGATATGATGACTAGTTGTCTATTAGTAATTTAATGGAGCAGAAGATATGATGACTAGTTGTCTATAAGTATGGTAATGGAGCAGAAGATATGATGACTAGTTGTCTATAAGTATGGTAATGGAGCAGAAGATATGATGACTAGTTGTCTATTAGTATTGTAATGGAGCAGAAGATATGATGACTAGTTGTCTATTAGTAATTTAATGGAGCAGAAGATATGATGACTAGTTGTCTATTAGTATTGTAATGGAGCAGAAGATATGATGACTAGTTGTCTATTAGTAATTTAATGGAGCAGAAGATATGATGACTAGTTGTCTATTAGTATTGTAATGGAGCAGAAGATATAATGACTAGTTGTCTATTAGTATTGTAATGGAGCAGAAGATATGATGACTAGTTGTCTATTAGTAATTTAATGGAGCAGAAGATATGATGACTAGTTGTCTATTAGTATTGTAATGGAGCAGAAGATATAATGACTAGTTGTCTATTAGTAATTTAATGGAGCAGAAGATATGATGACTAGTTGTCTATTAGTATTGTAATGGAGCAGAAGATATGATGACTAGTTGTCTATTAGTATTGTAATGGAGCAGAAGATATGATGACTAGTTGTCTATAAGTATTGTAATGGAGCAGAAGATATGATGACTAGTTGTCTATTAGTAATTTAATGGAGCAGAAGATATGATGACTAGTTGTCTATTAGTAATTTAATGGAGCAGAATATATGATGACTAGTTGTCTATTAGTAATTTAATGGAGCAGAAGATATGATGACTAGTTGTCTATTAGTATTGTAATGGAGCAGAAGATATGATGACTAGTTGTCTATTAGTAATTTAATGGAGCAGAAGATATGATGACTAGTTGTCTATTAGTATTGTAATGGAGCAGAAGATATAATGACTAGTTGTCTATTAGTATTGTAATGGAGCAGAAGATATGATGACTAGTTGTCTATTAGTAATTTAATGGAGCAGAAGATATGATGACTAGTTGTCTATTAGTAATTTAATGGAGCAGAAGATATAATGACTAGTTGTCTATTAGTATTGTAATGGAGCAGAAGATATGATGACTAGTTGTCTATTAGTATTGTAATGGAGCAGAAGATATGATGACTAGTTGTCTATAAGTATTGTAATGGAGCAGAAGATATGATGACTAGTTGTCTATTAGTAATTTAATGGAGCAGAAGATATGATGACTAGTTGTCTATTAGTAATTTAATGGAGCAGAAGATATGATGACTAGTTGTCTATTAGTAATTTAATGGAGCAGAAGATATGATGACTAGTTGTCTATTAGTATTGTAATGGAGCAGAAGATATGATGACTAGTTGTCTATTAGTAATTTAATGGAGCAGAAGATATGATGACTAGTTGTCTATTAGTATTGTAATGGAGCAGAAGATATAATGACTAGTTGTCTATTAGTATTGTTATGAAGTCAAACTTCAAAGACATGTTATCAATAATCTTTACTTGAATGTAAATTTACATGAATGAAAACAAGCCGAAAATGAAATAGCAGACCTGCCAACCTGGGCACATCATGGCATGGTGTGGCGCAAGGTCAAGTACATCATGCTCATAAAAAACCAAACCACCCCAATCCAATACTCGAGCACCAAAATTCACTCGATTTTAAACTGTATGCCATATTTAATAGGAAGCCAGTGAAGATGTTGGAGAGCGGGACTGGGTGAGGAGAGGTCTGGACCAGCTGAAGTTTGTGATTGGAAGAGAAGCTGATGTCTGCTAGAAGAGAGTTACAATAATCCAAACGCCTGGAAACGAAGGCACGGATGAGATCAGATAAACCAAACCTTTAATCTAGCTCCCCTCTCGGCTCCTCCTCGCCCACCATGTTTGTAGTAGTTTGAGAGGCTGTTCGTACTGAGTGGTCAATTATGAAACCACAAAGCCGTCATCCAATAGCATTGGCCCGTGTTCCATACAGTTCTTCTTTTCACGAGTGGGAAATTTACACGTTCACACGTTCACACGTTCTCACGTTCTCGTATACCCTAGTTTGAACACTGATGTGGCGCCATAACTGACCCAAACATGAGCCAGTTTAGCTCACAGTTCTAGTTCTAGGTCATCACCCACATCCTCAAGAAACATCTGAAACCATGATTTACGATTAATTAACTACTTTGCTTGTTGGTTAGCCATGACCATATAGAGCGAGTTTGTTCAGCTCAGCTAGGGCTGGGCGATATGGGAAAAAATCAGATCACGATATTTTTTTCATATTAGTCGGTATCAATATATATCATGATATAAATCAAATCACTATTATCTTTTTACTTTAAGTGAGAAGTGAAGATATCAACATTAAAAAATATTGTTACATTGTTTTTATCTTCTGATTTTTTTTAAATGAAATTAATTATATAATAAATTAAACACACACACATATATATATATATATATCTTATTTTAGCAGATTATTTTAAGATTATTAACACGTGTAACATGTTTCTTTCAGTAGTAGTTTAACGTTTTCTGTCATTTTCTCTTATTTTATTCTCACTGCTCGACTGTGACGCCTGCAGTAACCAGATTACTAGCATGAGACTCTAGTTCAGCCACCTGATTGGTTTGGGGGCGGCGCTATTCTCATTCTCATTGGCTGTTCGTGTTGTCCCTCAAAACATGGACGGAACTTAATTCTATCGACTTTCTATCGACTTTCTACGTCTTATAGTTCTATGGAGGAAACGCTATTTCACAATAATTATCGTTATCGTTTTATTGCCCAGCTCTAAAACCAAAACACATTAAAATACCCAATGATTTTGTCTATGAATTACAAAAGCGTGAACACTTCCAGTTATATCTGTTTTCATTATGCTAACGGTTGTGCCGTAGTAAACTATGTTGAAGGCCAACAGGGATACATCTACCCCAGTATGAGCCCATAATCAATATTCATATGATCCTGTGGCTTTGGAAGAAATAGCCAGACTAAACTCGGGCTAGCTCCAGTTCTGAGCAGAGGCGGTCGCTATGAGCGCACACCATGTGTCTTTATATGGGTGGCTGAAAAAGTGTCGTAGTTGTAAACAGACTATTTGTTTTTTCTTAGGACTTTCTGGTGTGTTTATTATTCACAGGACAGACTCCAGGAAAACCAGGACGTCTGGTCACCCTACTTACCGTCGAGCTCTCAGCAGAGCAGCAATTAGCAAAACAGGAGTCGAGACACCAACATACTGTCCTAGTTTACGTTCTGGTGGACTTGTAATAGCGCCGGCGAATTCATCTTCATTTGGAAGAGTGAAGAAGTTGCTAATTTGTTGTCTGCTTAGCTACAAGCATTAGCCAAGATGTAGGGTCTTCAGTGGGTTTGTTGTAACTTCTAGCAGCTCTACTTTTAAACAGGTCAGTAAAATCCATTGCTTGCAGAGTTCCAAGAGTCACACCCCTCAACTACATCTGATAAGGTTATCTTTGTATATCTGTAAAAAATTAAAACTTAAAATAATTACTTAAATGATTGTATAACAACCTCCCAGCAACCACCCCTCCACCAATACCCCATCCTGCAATCCTCCCCTCCACCAATACCCCATCCAGCAATCCTCCCCTCCACCAATACCCCATCCAGCAATCCTCCCCTCCACCAATACCCCATCCAGCAATCCTCCCCTCCACCAATACCCTGCTTTTCACTAATAAACCCTACCCTCTTTATTACGGATTGCCAAAGTGATTCACAAATCATCAGAAAATGGTTCACAAATGGACACAAAGTGATTCATAAAATGCCAGAAAGTGATTTATAATCGACGGTCAGTTACTGACAGATGATTCAGAAAAAAATAACATACATTCTCAGCGATTCTCAAGTAATTAATGAATCAACAGAAAATGATTCACACGTCAGAAAGTGATTCATATATAGTCAGAAAAGTTATTAACGAATCAACACAAAGTGCTTCTCTGAACTGATTTACACACCGATAGAAAGTGATTCACACATCAGAAAGTGATTCATATGTAGTCAGAAAAGTGATTAATGAATCAACACAAAGTGCTTCTCAGAACTGATTTACACACCGATAGAAAGTGATTCACACGTCAGAAAGTGATTCATATGTAGTCAGAAAAGTGATTAACGAATCAACACAAAGTGCTTCTCAGAACTGATTTACACACCGATAGAAAGTGATTCACACGTCAGAAAGTGATTCATATATAGTCAGAAAAGTGATTAACGAATCAACACAAAGTGCTTCACAGAACTGATTTACACACCGATAGAAAGTGATTCACACGTCAGAAAGTGATTCATATGTAGTCAGAAAAGTGATTAACGAATCAACACAAAGTGCTTCTCAGAACTGATTTACACACCGATAGAAAGTGATTCGCAAATGAACAGAAACTGGTTTACAGATCATTTGGTGCAAAACCAGTTGGTAAAACTGATACATAGCTTGTTTTAGCTCTATATATTTGACGCTTCCTTCTGATTATTGAAGAAATTTGAAGGTTGAGAACTAAATTAGAGATGGATCGATCGGCCATGTATCGGTATCGGCCGATGTTTAATCAAGATAGCCGAACGATGGCGTTAAACCAATGAGCCTAATTTCTGTATTTCCAGCTAGTGCTTCCCACATAGACCAACTTCTAATTTAGTTACTAATATTATACTGTTTCACATGAACTCGTTAAAAATGATAATAAACCAGTTTAGACCATGTTTCATGACTTGCTTGCGCTAAAAATATGTAGCCCTGCCGTGACATATAGCCCCGCCCTCGATCGGTATCGGCTATCGGCTTCAAAATGCTGATCGGTCCATCTCTAAACTAAATTATTATATCTGGCAACCAGTAATTACCACACCGACCAGTAAAGAAGAGTTTCACTGTGTTAAATAATGTGGGTTAATGATATCAGTTATAAGAATCTTCAGCTTTCTCAGATTCAGATTTGGTATCAGTGACATTTTCTTATTAATCTGTCCCTCGTCTCTCCTCTTTTTCTCTTTCCTTCTTTCCTTCCACAGCTGCCACATCTGTCCGCACACCTACCATCTTAATCCTCCACTTTAATATCACATTGGCCTGCCAGACTGTATTAGGAAGTAATAATTCATAGTCTTACCATCTCATATCTATATGCCATGTGTGTGTGTGTATATATATATATATATATATATATATATATATATATATATATATATATATATATATATATATATATATATATAATGTGTGTGACAGATCTCTCTTATAATAAGTCATCCATGCTTCATTACAGTCATTGTCATGAAAGGAATTCATTTTTTATTATTATTTTTTTTTAATAATCATGATCTTCTCCTAGCTGCTATTCAGAATGCACCCTAGCACAGTGAAGCCTAGCACACTGTCAGGCAGGAAAACACTCTTATCACTCCATTTCATCAGCCTTGCATAAGACCTGTCTGCAGCCTCAGTGCTGTTTTCACCAATCACTTACAAAACGTAAGGACGGTTACTAGTTATTGAAGGGCGTTACTGGAGTTACTGAGTCCTGGATGTGGGCATGTTGTTTGGTTGAGGGTAGATTGGTACAGTCATTTGTTTCAACACCCCTGGTCAAGTTTGAACTTTATATTGTTTTTTAGAGTCAAAAATATGTTTACAGACAAACGATATAACGCACACGTATAGAAAATGTGGGGTTTGGCCTACATCAAGATTTTAGTCTGAATCCACAAACCACAGTATCAAGCTTTTAGGCCAAACTCGACCTGACCTGGCCTGACTCACAGCATCAAGTTTTGAGTCTGAACCCAATGTTATATGGTTATATGGCCTGAACCCGTCCCGCATTGTCAAGATCCTGATCTGACCTGCCTCAGAATTCAAGTTTTGTTGATTTTTAGAGTCAGAAATACACATACTGACAAAAGAATAACGCCCCCATGGAGAAATGGGGCACTGGCCCACCTCAAGTTTTCAGTCTGAATTAACATTACATGCCTCAAACCACATTATCAAGATTTTCCAGTCTAAATTCACCCTTAAGTCCAAGCTCAACCTGACCTGACCTGACTCACATCAAGTTTTGAGTCTGAACCCAATGTTTTATGGCTTAACCAGATCATCCAGACCTGATCTGACCTGTCTGAACCCAGTTTTGAATCGGAACCCACCCTGCAATGTCAAGAACGTCAAGAACCTGATCTGACCTGCCTCAAATTTCAAGTTTTGTTAATTTTTAGAATCAAAAATAGACATACTTCCCAAAATGAATAATGCCCCCATATAGAAATGGAGGCTGCTGTTGGGTTGCGTACTCTTGGTGTAAGATCTTCTGGACATCCTGCCTCTACGACTCACTTAGTCATTGTGCCCAGGACTAAGAGAAGCAGGATGGTCATTGTGACCAAGCTGTTGAAAGGTGTTGGGAGCAGTAGTTCCATGAGGGTACGCCACATGGTGAACAGACCCTGGACGTCCCAGACAGACCACCAGTAGAGAGGATCGTTTGATCTGTCAACAAACATAAGCAGCTCCCACAGTTTCCTGGACTGCTTCCGTCTGGATCCATATTGTCTTGAGCGACTGTTTTGGGAACCAACGATGGTCAGGTTTGAGCTTAGAGACCTCGTGCTGAGGATCTTCAGTCCTGCCTTTGCTGTAGACCCAACTGCTGGTTTGATGATTTAGGGAGTCGTCACATACAACTAGAGCTGGACCGTTTAGCGTTTTTAGGCCGATTCCGCGCCATCTGGCGATAGCCGATACTGATGAAGGGCGGGGCTATTAGTGCAAGCAAGTCATGAAACATGGTCTAAACTGGTTTATTACCATTTTTAACGCGCTCATGTGAAACAGCTTAATATTTTTAACTAAATTAACAGTAAATAAACAAAATAAATCAAACAAATATCCCCAAAACTGCAATCATTACATTTAGACCCTTAATTTAAAACTAAAAAAAGCTAATTAAATACATGCAGCCAAAACTGTAGTTATTAAAGACAGACTCTGATTATTTTAAATGAAAATCTACGATCATTAAATGTAGAATATTGAATTGTTGCTGCTGTTCTGTTCGTACTGGTCAGATCTGGTCTGTATGGTGTTCTGGGGTTATTAGTTTTGTGTTAGCTGCGCATGCTAGCTCTGCTGTTTACTGATACTCACTGTATGCAGCCGTGTGATGTACTATTAAGTAAGTCTGCGTCACAAACAATAAAGAACTGCCAGACGGACCATGAACTGTTCTTGCGAGGCCGCTGCTTTAGTCAGTCTGACGAAAAGGATATGTATTTCCACCTAGTGGTTCAGATAGGAATTGCAGGGAGCTGGCCGGAGGGGTTTTCAACGAAACACTAGCTGTAAATACAGAAATTAGGCTCATTTGTTTAACGCTATCGATCGGCTCTTGAGATCGGCTAAATTGAAAAAATATCGTCCGATCACATATTTTGTAAAAAAACCGTCCGATACCGATACATAGCTGATCGATCTTTCCATCTCTACATGCAACGGACCCCCTACTATTGATACAAGGGTCACTAACAGCTCAGCCTTATGTGCAAGACATACAGTTCCAGCAATTCCTTCTTGGGGTGCCATTTGTTTTGTCAATGAGTGTACATTCTGTATAGGGGACGCATATAAACAAGACATTTTCTTCATATTTTAGTTCACAATTGATCCACGTATTGACAGAGAGACGATTATTTAAAATAGCAAGC
Source organism: Megaleporinus macrocephalus (assembly GCA_021613375.1). Lineage (NCBI taxonomy): Eukaryota > Metazoa > Chordata > Actinopteri > Characiformes > Anostomidae > Megaleporinus > Megaleporinus macrocephalus. Next base: position 30,879,825 of record CM038725.1, on the reverse strand, counting down.
AGATATAAAGCTTTTCACACTTTCCATTTTAGTTACATCATCTTAAATTGGTTTGACCATGGACCAACCATGGACCACTACATAAAGCTACACCCAACCGAAGATACTTGATGGTAAAAAATGTCTGCTATAGATGATCTTAGCACAGTCTTGTCACGAGGGTGGGTATCCTAGTCGTGTTTATTGGGAAATATCAACAAATCTACAGGACAGTGCTATTCCAGACTTTAGGAGCTGTATAAGAAAAGGACATTACACCAACTAAGCTGTAAGAGAACAATCAGATGAGTGGGGTCTGGACAGCTACGATGCCAACTAAGCTTTAAATACGACCTAAACTAGGTCATTTAGAGGAATTTGATGTGAGCTCTTGAATTCTAGGAAAGAATGGGACGTCTAAAGAGTCGAACACCTCTAAAAGCACCCTCGCGGAAAGGCATGGTTACGAATACAAAGCTGGATGCCTAAAGTCATGTCATTGCTCAAGTATCAACATATTGTATTATTGCTTAAGTTTTTTGCTTATATCGAATCGCCGCTCAGATATTCAGTCAATCAACCTTTATTTTCACTCGGAAGTACATTGAGGGAGACCCTCATTTACAATGTCGCCGAGCATTACAATTGTTAAACAAAAAGGGATTGAAAATAAATAAAAATGAACTTAAAATGTAAAAGAAACAATAAGAACAGAGACAGAATTAATACATTTAAAGGTAAATCGTAAAAGAAAAACAAATAAAAAAAATCAGGAATAAGACAAAGATAAAAATAAGTCATTAAAGTAAATATAAAAATAGTAGTAAAACATAAAATAGTAAAAGAAATAATAATAATAATAGTGTAATAAAAAAAAATCAATCAATGGTAAAAGGAAATAACACTAAATAAAGAAACTGAATATCAAAACCATAAAACTGGTCGTGCGGAGGTGGTTAGAAATTAAGAGTTTAATTAAGAGCTAAAAGCAGATTTTCCCAGTTCAGTATAAGCGCTAGGAACCTGAAGGGTGATCCAATCACTGAATCATATTATGATACTGTATTGTAGTCCGGCATCATGGAATCATATGAGGCTCAGGCTTTGTGATGAACTTATTATGGTTGTTAGGTATCAATATGAAATTGTCATGGCTCTGGTATTGTGATGATTCTCTTGGTTTAGGTGTCCTAATAATACACCATGTAATTAATACATAACGATAATACTGTGTGTCGTGATAATGTATCGTGTCACATGGTATGGTAATTGCTTGAATCATGAATTCTAATAATACACGGTGGCTCGAGTTGAGTCATACCGTGGTTCAAGTGATGTAATGTCATATCATGGCTCAGGTATCGCCATACAGTATGTGGTGGTTGAGTATGGTTGCGGTTGCTGTTGACTTCAGTGTTTTTGTGTTTTGCAGATAAGCACATTCACTCAAGCACATTATTTCTTACCGCAAGCCTCATTAACTCTCGAATGTGAAATGAAACCCAAGTGCAGCCACGTATGTGTTAAGGGAAAAAAGAAATACTGCTGCTAATGACCACAGCAGTGATCAATACTAGGAGCGAAAGTAGGATTAACAGCCTAATTAGATGTTTGTCCCAGAACCGCAATGCCTTTGAACTGGGAGAATGCTGAGTGTTTTATTTGTTCATTGTTTATTTATTTATACGTCTACAGTACAGCTTTAATCAGGTCGATCATGTTGATCTAAACCTACAAAAAGACCAAGAAATTCTGTCAAAGCTCAACCCAACCTTTCCTCATCATCACCCGACCCGACCCATGTCATCAAGGTTCACGTCCAAACCCGACATTGTCTGGTCCGAGCCACATCAAGTTTTAAGTCCAAGCTCAACCTGACCTGGCCCACATCATCAGAATCTGAATTTGACCTGACCTGGCAGACGTTATCGAGTTTTCAGTCCGAACTCAATGTGACCCAGCCTGACCCACATCATCAAGCATTCAGTCTAAATCAGCATTACCATGGCTCCAACCACATGATCTGAGCTTGAGCTGACCCAGCTCAACCCTCATCATCAAGCTTTCCACCCAAACCTGACCTGACCCGCCCACATGAAGGTTTCCCATTTGACCCCAACCAAGACCCAGCCTGGCCCCGCCCACATGAAGTTTTCCATTTGAACCCAGTCTGACCCAGCTGGAATGACATTACAAAGTTTTGAAACCAACATGATCCGGTGGTTTCAACAAGGTTGTTATTCCAACTGATGTTGTCCCAAGTTTCAGGTGCAAACCTAGCCCTACTCAGCCTGACCCACATGAAGTTTAGAGTCTATACCCAACCTTACTCACTCGACCCACATGAAGTTTAGAGTCTATACCCAACCTTACTCACTCGACCCACATGAAGTTTAGAGTCTATACCCAACCTTACTCACTCGACCCACATGAAGTTTAGAGTCTATACCCAACCTTACTCACTCGACCCACATGAAGTTTAGAGTCTATACCCAACCTTACTCACTCCACCCACATGAAGTTTAGAGTCTATACCCAACCTTACTCACTCCACCCACATGAAGTTTAGAGTCTATACCCAACCTTACTCACTCGACCCACATGAAGTTTAGAGTCTATACCCAACCTTACTCACTCGACCCACATGAAGTTTAGAGTCTATACCCAACCTTACACACTCGACCCACATGAAGTTTAGAGTCTATACCCAACCTTACTCACTCGACCCACATGAAGTTTAGAGTCTATACCCAACCTTACACACTCGACCCACATGAAGTTTAGAGTCTATACCCAACCTTACTCACTCGACCCACATGAAGTTTAGAGTCTATACCCAACCTTACTCACTCGACCCACATGAAGTTTAGAGTCTATACCCAACCTTACTCACTCGACCCACATGAAGTTTAGAGTCTATACCCAACCTTACTCACTCGACCCACATGAAGTTTAGAGTCTATACCCAACCTTACTCACTCCACCCACATGAAGTTTAGAGTCTATACCCAACCTTACTCACTCCACCCACATGAAGTTTAGAGTCTATACCCAACCTTACTCACTCGACCCACATGAAGTTTAGAGTCTATACCCAACCTTACTCACTCGACCCACATGAAGTTCAGAGTCTATACCCAACCTTACACACTCGACCCACATGAAGTTTAGAGTCTATACCCAACCTTACTCACTCGACCCACATGAAGTTTAGAGTCTATACCCAACCTTACTCACTCGACCCACATGAAGTTTAGAGTCTATACCCAACCTTACTCACTCGACCCACATGAAGTTTAGAGTCTATACCCAACCTTACTCACTCCACCCACATGAAGTTTAGAGTCTATACCCAACCTTACTCACTCCACCCACATGAAGTTTAGAGTCTATACCCAACCTTACTCACTCGACCCACATGAAGTTTAGAGTCTATACCCAACCTTACTCACTCCACCCACATGAAGTTTAGAGTCTATACCCAACCTTACTCACTCGACCCACATGAAGTTTAGAGTCTATACCCAACCTTACTCACTCGACCCACATGAAGTTTAGAGTCTATACCCAACCTTACTCACTCGACCCACATGAAGTTCAGAGTCTATACCCAACCTTACACACTCGACCCACATGAAGTTTAGAGTCTATACCCAACCTTACTCACTCGACCCACATGAAGTTTAGAGTCTATACCCAACCTTACTCACTTGACCCACATGAAGTTTAGAGTCTATACCCAACCTTACTCACTCGACCCACATGAAGTTTAGAGTCTATACCCAACCTTACTCACTCGACCCACATGAAGTTTAGAGTCTATACCCAACCTTACTCACTCCACCCACATGAAGTTTAGAGTCTATACCCAACCTTACTCACTTGACCCACATGAAGTTTAGAGTCTATACCCAACCTTACTCACTCCACCCACATGAAGTTTAGAGTCTATACCCAACCTTACTCACTCGACCCACATGAAGTTTAGAGTCTATACCCAACCTTACTCACTCCACCCACATGAAGTTTAGAGTCTATACCCAACCTTACACACTCGACCCACATGAAGTTTAGAGTCTATACCCAACCTTACTCACTCGACCCACATGAAGTTTAGAGTCTATACCCAACCTTACTCACTCGACCCACATCGTCAGGTTTAGAGTCTATACCCAACCTTACTTACCCAAACCACATCGTCAGGTTTAGAGTCTATACCCAACCTAACTCACTCGACCCACATCGTCAGGTTTAGAGTCTATACCCAACCTTACTCACCCGACCCACATCGTCAGGTTTAGAGTCTATACCCAACCTTACTCACTCGACCCACATCGTCAGGTTTAGAGTCTATACCCAACCTTACTCACCCAAACCACATCGTCAGGTTTAGAGTCTATACCCAACCTTACTCACTCGACCCACATGAAGTTTAGAGTCTATACCCAACCTTACTCACTCGACCCACATGAAGTTTAGAGTCTATACCCAACCTTACTCACTCGACCCACATGAAGTTCAGAGTCTATACCCAACCTTACACACTCGACCCACATGAAGTTTAGAGTCTATACCCAACCTTACTCACTCGACCCACATGAAGTTTAGAGTCTATACCCAACCTTACTCACTCGACCCACATGAAGTTTAGAGTCTATACCCAACCTTACTCACTCGACCCACATGAAGTTTAGAGTCTATACCCAACCTTACTCACTTGACCCACATGAAGTTTAGAGTCTATACCCAACCTTACTCACTCGACCCACATGAAGTTTAGAGTCTATACCCAACCTTACTCACTCGACCCACATGAAGTTTAGAGTCTATACCCAACCTTACTCACTCGACCCACATGAAGTTTAGAGTCTATACCCAACCCTACTCACTCGACCCACATGAAGTTTAGAGTCTATACCCAACCTTACTCACTCGACCCACATGAAGTTTAGAGTCTATACCCAACCTTACTCACTTGACCCACATGAAGTTTAGAGTCTATACCCAACCTTACTCACTCGACCCACATGAAGTTTAGAGTCTATACCCAACCTTACTCACTCGACCCACATGAAGTTTAGAGTCTATACCCAACCTTACTCACTCCACCCACATGAAGTTTAGAGTCTATACCCAACCTTACTCACTTGACCCACATGAAGTTTAGAGTCTATACCCAACCTTACTCACTCCACCCACATGAAGTTTAGAGTCTATACCCAACCTTACTCACTCCACCCACATGAAGTTTAGAGTCTATACCCAACCTTACTCACTCCACCCACATGAAGTTTAGAGTCTATACCCAACCTTACTCACTCGACCCACATGAAGTTTAGAGTTTATACCCAACCTTACTCACTCGACCCACATGAAGTTTAGAGTCTATACCCAACCTTACTCACTCCACCCACATGAAGTTTAGAGTCTATACCCAACCTTACTCACTCCACCCACATGAAGTTTAGAGTCTATACCCAACCTTACTCACTCGACCCACATGAAGTTTAGAGTCTATACCCAACCTTACTCACTCGACCCACATGAAGTTTAGAGTCTATACCCAACCTTACTCACTCGACCCACATGAAGTTTAGAGTCTATACCCAACCTTACTCACTCGACCCACATGAAGTTTAGAGTCTATACCCAACCTTACTCACTCGACCCACATGAAGTTCAGAGTCTATACCCAACCTTACACACTCGACCCACATGAAGTTTAGAGTCTATACCCAACCTTACTCACTCGACCCACATGAAGTTTAGAGTCTATACCCAACCTTACTCACTCGACCCACATGAAGTTTAGAGTCTATACCCAACCTTACTCACTTGACCCACATGAAGTTTAGAGTCTATACCCAACCTTACTCACTCGACCCACATGAAGTTTCGAGTCTATACCCAACCTTACTCACTCGACCCACATGAAGTTTAGAGTCTATACCCAACCTTACTCACTCGACCCACATGAAGTTTAGAGTCTATACCCAACCTTACTCACTCCACCCACATGAAGTTTAGAGTCTATACCCAACCTTACTCACTCGACCCACATGAAGTTTAGAGTCTATACCCAACCTTACTCACTCGACCCACATGAAGTTTAGAGTCTATACCCAACCTTACTCACTCGACCCACATGAAGTTCAGAGTCTATACCCAACCTTACACACTCGACCCACATGAAGTTTAGAGTCTATACCCAACCTTACTCACTCGACCCACATGAAGTTTAGAGTCTATACCCAACCTTACTCACTTGACCCACATGAAGTTTAGAGTCTATACCCAACCTTACTCACTCGACCCACATGAAGTTTAGAGTCTATACCCAACCTTACTCACTCGACCCACATGAAGTTTAGAGTCTATACCCAACCTTACTCACTCGACCCACATGAAGTTTAGAGTCTATACCCAACCTTACTCACTCCACCCACATGAAGTTTAGAGTCTATACCCAACCTTACTCACTCCACCCACATGAAGTTTAGAGTCTATACCCAACCTTACTCACTCGACCCACATGAAGTTTAGAGTTTATACCCAACCTTACTCACTCGACCCACATGAAGTTTAGAGTCTATACCCAACCTTACTCACTCCACCCACATGAAGTTTAGAGTCTATACCCAACCTTACTCACTCCACCCACATGAAGTTTAGAGTCTATACCCAACCTTACTCACTCGACCCACATGAAGTTTAGAGTCTATACCCAACCTTACTCACTCGACCCACATGAAGTTTAGAGTCTATACCCAACCTTACTCACTCGACCCACATGAAGTTTAGAGTCTATACCCAACCTTACTCACTCGACCCACATGAAGTTTAGAGTCTATACCCAACCTTACTCACTCGACCCACATGAAGTTCAGAGTCTATACCCAACCTTACACACTCGACCCACATGAAGTTTAGAGTCTATACCCAACCTTACTCACTCGACCCACATGAAGTTTAGAGTCTATACCCAACCTTACTCACTCGACCCACATGAAGTTTAGAGTCTATACCCAACCTTACTCACTTGACCCACATGAAGTTTAGAGTCTATACCCAACCTTACTCACTCGACCCACATGAAGTTTAGAGTCTATACCCAACCTTACTCACTCGACCCACATGAAGTTTAGAGTCTATACCCAACCTTACTCACTCGACCCACATGAAGTTTAGAGTCTATACCCAACCTTACTCACTCCACCCACATGAAGTTTAGAGTCTATACCCAACCTTACTCACTTGACCCACATGAAGTTTAGAGTCTATACCCAACCTTACTCACTTCTCACCACCCACATGAAGTTTAGAGTCTATACCCAACCTTACTCACTCGACCCACATGAAGTTTAGAGTCTATACCCAACCTTACTCACTCGACCCACATGAAGTTTAGAGTCTATACCCAACCTTACACACTCGACCCACATGAAGTTTAGAGTCTATACCCAACCTTACTCACTCGACCCACATGAAGTTTAGAGTCTATACCCAACCTTACTCACTCGACCCACATCGTCAGGTTTAGAGTCTATACCCAACCTTACTTACCCAAACCACATCGTCAGGTTTAGAGTCTATACCCAACCTAACTCACTCGACCCACATCGTCAGGTTTAGAGTCTATACCCAACCTTACTCACCCGACCCACATCGTCAGGTTTAGAGTCTATATCCAACCTTGCTCACCCGACCCACATCGTCAGGTTTAGAGTCTATACCCAACCTTGCTCACCCGACCCACATCGTCAGGTTTAGAGTCTATACCCAACCTTACTCACCCGACCCACATCGTCAGGTTTAGAGTCTATACCCAACCTTACTCACTCGACCCACATCGTCAGGTTTAGAGTCTATACCCAACCTTACTCACTCGACCCACATCGTCAGGTTTAGAGTCTATACCCGACCTTACTCACCCGACCCACATCGTCAGGTTTAGAGTCTATACCCAACCTTACTCACCCAAACCACATCGTCAGGTTTAGAGTCTATACCCAACCTTACTTACCCAAACCACATCGTCAGGTTTAGAGTCTATACCCGACCTTACTCACTCGACCCACATCGTCAGGTTTAGAGTCTATACCCAACCTTACTCACCCAAACCACATCGTCAGGTTTAGAGTCTATACCCAACCTTACTCACCCAAACCACATCGTCAGGTTTAGAGTCTATACCCAACCTTACTCACCCAAACCACATCGTCAGGTTTAGAGTCTATACCCAACCTTACTCAGCCTGACCCACATGAAGTTTAGCGCCTATACCCAACCTTACTCACCCGACCCACATCGTCAGGTTTAGAGTCTATACCCAACCTTACTCACTCGACCCACATCGTCAGGTTTAGAGTCTATACCCAACCTTACTCACCCGACCCACATCGTCAGGTTTAGAGTCTATACCCAACCTTACTCACTCGACCCACATCGTCAGGTTTAGAGTCTATACCCAACCTTACTCACCCGACCCACATCGTCAGGTTTAGAGTCTATACCCAACCTTACTCACCCGACCCACATCGTCAGGTTTAGAGTCTATACCCAACCTTACTTACCCGACCCACATCGTCAGGTTTAGAGTCTATACCCGACCTTACTCACCCGACCCACATCGTCAGGTTTAGAGTCTATACCCAACCTTACTCACTCGACCCACATCATCAGGTTTAGAGTTTATACCCGACCTTACTCACTCGACCCACATCGTCAGGTTTAGAGTCTATACCCAACCTTACTCACTCGACCCACATCGTCAGGTTTAGAGTCTATACCCAACCTTACTCACCCGACCCACATCGTCAGGTTTAGAGTCTATACCCAACCTTACTCACCCGACCCACATCGTCAGGTTTAGAGTCTATACCCAACCTTACTCACTCGACCCACATCGTCAGGTTTAGAGTCTATACCCAACCTTACTCACTCGACCCACATCGTCAGGTTTAGAGTCTATACCCAACCTTACTCACCCGACCCTCATCGTCAGGTTTAGAGTCTATACCCAACCTTACTCACCCGACCCACATCGTCAGGTTTAGAGTCTATACCCAACCTTACTCACCCGACCCACATCGTCAGGTTTAGAGTCTATACCCAACCTTACTCACTCGACCCACATCGTCAGGTTTAGAGTCTATACCCAACCTTACTCACTCGACCCACATCGTCAGGTTTAGAGTCTATACCCAACCTTACTCACTCGACCCACATGAAGTTTAGAGTCTATACCCAACCTTACTCACTCGACCCACATCGTCAGGTTTAGAGTACTGGATTAATATCAGTCCACAATTAATATTGACAGACTGTAAACACTACACACACTGCAGATTCATACTGGATTAATATCAGTCCACAATTAATATTGACAGACTGTAAACACTACACACACTGCAGATTCATACTGGATTAATATCAGTCCACAATTAATATTGACAGACTGTAAACACTACACACACTGCAGATTCATACTGGATTAATATCAGTCCACAATTATTATTGTCAGACTGTAAACCCTACACACACTGCAGATTCATACTGGATTAATATCAGTCCACAATTAATATTGACAGACTGTAAACACTAAACACACTGCAGATTCATACTGGATTGAGATGCCTGTTTAGAAATATCCTGCAGTCAGCAGCTTCACTGAGCTGAGCTCTGGCCTCGCTGGATTGTCAGTGATGAGAGTAATGAATAACAATGATGACCATATATACTACAATAAACCAGCTTTGGTATAATGTGTTGTTATGGTAACAGACTAGCTGGGTTTGGGTTAGCTAACGTTTATATTAACTTTAGTCAGAAATCACTCTGAAACGTGAAGTTACATTACTCTCTGGCCACGCCCCAAACTGCAGACTGCTATTACACTACATACATAAACAAATAAAATATAATAAATATAATAAATTAATGAATAAATAAAGAAGTGCTTTCAGTAGTGCAGTATGTAATGTTCCAGAGGGTGCTGTTTGGGACACAGCCTTACATTAATGTTAGTCTTATCTAGTCAGGAAACCTTAACATATGCTTGTTTGTTATATTTAATTTTAGCAATGTGCCTACAAAGAAAATAATAATATTTTTGGTTATGTATGTATATAATAATAAAGTTTTCTGACAGCAGTACCATGTAATGTGGAGTATCTAGTTTATTTTGTAAAGTGATATTTAATTGGATTTATCTAATAATATACAGAAGTACAGATAATGTTGTATTTTATTTATTTATTTATTTATAATTTACTGTAATTCCACAAATGTTGTTCCACGTCACTACACATACAGTGATTTACTACCTTACCTACAGTGGAATCAGCTTATAGGTCATATTTTAGGGGGATAAGGTGGGCTTAGATTAATATTAGCAAAATGTTAAAGCCGCTCCTATGCCCTTGTTTGTGACTACTTCTTACTTTCTAACGCAAGTTAATAATAAAAGCAGATTTGAAGAGATTTTGGAGCATTTCTTTTGGTCCATTCATCACAACATCACGCGTTCAAATCATGTTGAAAACTAGAAATCTACAGTACTGTCCTAAATTTGGACAAAGAACTTTTGTCCACTAGTTTTACGGTGCATTGTGGGTAACAATATAGTGAACTATAGGGGTGGATTCAAATGAAATCCATCTTCATTTGAATAATCCGATATCGATTCATATAAACCCGTATTCAAGCGAATACGTTGATAGAACACTAAACAGTAACTAGGGTGTGATTTCAGACACACCCTTTGTTTGTGTAGCCTAAGTAGGCTGTCTAAGTAGCAGCGTTCTCTCCTCATAAAACAGATTACTGAGACACTCTAGTTAGAGAGAGAGCATTAGTGCTAATGTCTGGAGTATAAAAGTGTAAATGGTGAAGGACTCGTTACAGAGTTGATAATAAAATACTGTTTTGTGTGATTATATGACCAGAAACACATTAAAACTCCAGAGAGAATCAAAACAACTCACATTTTAAAACCACTTCACTGCTCCTAGATTAGCCTGCGGTGCATCATGGGATTGTCTTAGCGGCTGAGGAAGAGTTCGATATTCCTTAAAATCAGGTCTAAATAAGGTTCCTCAGTAGACAGCATGTTTAAGGTATGTAAGAATTGGGACAGTCTACATGTCGGGAGCGCATACTATGATGTAAAATGCTGCCTATGTAGGAGATCAGTAGGATTTGAGACACACCCACTGTGCCAACTGCAGCTCAACCAGCCAAAGAGATGTAAACCTCCACATGTGAGCTTGCGGTGGAGCCCTCACACCAAACCTGAAGTGGTTTTAGGTTGAACTCTTCTCTGAAAACACAATTCTAGAAGAGCTAGAGTTCCTCGAGTAGCAGCGATGAGCAATCAGTTATCTCTCTATATCTGTAAAATACAGGGGGTCCCCGGGGGGAGTGTGTGTGGGGGTGTTTGGAAGCCGGCAGTAATTTTTTTGGACCACTCGAACGTATCAGAATGGAGATTCTGGAAGGGGGGTCCCTTCATAAACGTATGATGTCATGGCGTCCATCTGGGTAAACAGACTCAGATACACATAGAGGGAACGCTTGGCCTCAGATATGAAGCGGTTGACAGCTGAACACTGTCTGCCGCTCCCGTCAGAATCTGTTCAGATAATAGAATAATTAGTCTAATTCAGCTAATGAGGCTTCTCTGTGTTTGTGGGCGTCTCTGAGAGAAGGTCTGGACTCTCGCCGCCCAAAGAAGAGCTGAAAGCTGCTCTCAGGATCTGCATTGTGCGAGTCTGGCACCGCCACAGAGCGTCTCCCCCCCCAGCCCCCAGCCAGACGCACCGTCTGGACCTCCGACTCTCAGACTGTCTGCAGAGTCTCTCTCTGTCTGATTCTTCATCTCTCTCTCTCTCTCTCTATCTCTCTGTCTCTCTATCTCTCTCTGTCTCTCTCTCTCTCTGTATAACTTTCATCTCTCTCTCTCTATCTCTCTCTGTCTCTCTCTCTCTGATTCTTCGTCTCTCTCTCTCTCTCTCTCTCTCTGTCTGACTCTCTCTCTCTCTCTCTCTCTCTATCTCTCTCTGTCTCTCTCTCTCTGATTCTTCATCTCTCTCTCTCTCTATCTCTCTGTCTGACTCTCTCTCTCTCTCTCTCTCTCTCTATCTCTCTCTGTCTCTCTCTCTCTGATTCTTCATCTCTCTCTCTCTCTATCTCTCTGTCTGACTCTCTCTCTCTCTCTCTCTCTCTCTGTCTAACTTTCATCTCTCTCTCCCTCTCTCTATCTCTCTCTCTCTCTATCTCTCTGTCTGACTCACTCTCTCTCTCTCTCTGTCTAACTTTCATCTCTCTCTCTCTCTCTCTCTCTCTCTATCTCTCTCTCTCTCTATCTGTCTCACTCTCTCTCTGTCTAACTCTCATCTCTCTCTCTCTGATTCTTCCACTCTCTCTCTCTCTAACTTTCATCTCTCTCTCTCTGTCTGACTCTCTCTCTCTCTCTGTCTAACTTTCATCTCTCTCTCTCCCTCTCTCTGTCTGACTCTCTCTCTCTCTCTCTGTCTAACTTTCATCTCTCTCTCTCTCTCCCTCTCTCTATCTCTCTCTCTCTCTATCTCTCTGTCTGACTCACTCTCTCTCTCTCTCTCTCTGTCTAACTTTCATCTCTCTCTCTCTCTCTCTCTCTCTCTCTCTATCTCTCTCTCTCTATCTCTCTGTCTGACTCACTCTCTCTCTGTCTAACTCTCATCTCTCTCTCTCTGATTCTTCCACTCTCTCTCTGTCTAACTTTCATCTCTCTCTCTCTGTCTGACTCTCTCTCTCTCTCTCTGTCTAACTTTCATCTCTCTCTCTCCCTCTCTCTGTCTCTCTCTCTCTGATTCTTCATCTCTCTCTCTCTCTATCTCTCTGTCTGTCTGACTCTCTCTCTCTCTCTCTCTATCTCTCTCTGTCTCTCTCTCTCTGATTCTTCATCTCTCTCTCTATCTCTCTGTCTGACTCACTCTCTCTCTCTCTCTGTCTAACTTTCATCTCTCTCTCTCTCTCCCTCTCTCTATCTCTCTCTCTCTCTATCTCTCTGTCTGACTCACTCTCTCTCTGTCTAACTCTCATCTCTCTCTCTCTGATTCTTCCACTCTCTCTCTGTCTAACTTTCATCTCTCTCTCTCTGTCTAACTCTCATCTCTCTCTCTCTCTGTCTAACTCTCATCTCTCTCTCTCTCTGTCTAACTTTCATCTCTCTCTCTCTCTGACTCTTTCTCTCTCTCTCTCTGATTCTTCCACTCTCTCTGATTCTTCCACTCTCTCTCTGTCTAACTTTCATCTCTCTCTCTCTGTCTAACTTTCATCTCTCTCTCTCTGATTCTTCCACTCTCTCTCTGTCTAACTTTCATCTCTCTCTCTCTGTCTAACTTTCATCTCTCTCTCTCTGTCTGACTCTCTCTCTCTCTCTCTGTCTGACTCTCTCTCTCTCTCTCTGTCTGACTCTCTCTCTCTCTCTCTGTCTAACTTTCATCTCTCTCTCTCCCTCTCTCTCTGTCTGACTCTCTCTCTCTCTCTGTCTAACTTTCATCTCTCTCTCTCTGTCTGACTCTTTTCTCTGATTCTTCCACTCTATCTCTCTGTCTGACTCTCTCTCTCTCTCTCTGTATAACTTTCATCTCTCTCTCTCCCTCTCTCTGTCTGACTCTCTCTCTCTCTCTCTCTGTCTAACTTTCATTTCTCTCTCTCTCTCTCTAACTTTCATCTCTCTCTCTCTCTCTCTCTCTGACTCTTTCTCTCTCTCTCTGACACTTTCTCTCTCTCTCTGATTCTTCCACTCTCTCTCTCTCTGTCTAACTTTCATCTCTCTCTCTCTCTCTCTCTCTGACTCTTTCTCTCTCTCTCTGACTCTTTCTCTCTCTCTCTGATTCTTCCACTCTCTCTCTCTCTGTCTAACTTTCATCTCTCTCTCTCTATCTGTCTGACTCTTTCTCTCTCTCTCTCTTTGATTCTTCCACTCTCTCTCTCTGTCTAACTTTTATCTCTCTCTCTCTCTCTCTCTCTCTCTCTCTCTCTCTCTCTGTCTGTCTGACTATCTCTCTGTCTGACTCTTTCTCTCTCTCTCTGATTCTTCCTCTCTCTCTCTCTCTCTCTCTCTCTCTCTCTCTCTCTCTCTCTCTCTCTCTCTCTCTCTCTCTCTCTCTCTGTCTGTCTAACTTTTTCCCTCTCTGTCTCTATATCTCTTTCATCTCTCTCTTTCTTTTATTGTCTCTCTTGCTTCTTTTTTTCTTTTCTCTCCTTCCTTTTTTCCCTCTTTTTCTGTGTCTTTCTCTGCTCTCTCCGTCCCTCTCTGCCTCTCTCTCTTTCTCTCTCTCTCTCTGTCTCTCTCTCTCTCACTCTCTAGGTCTTGGACAATGACAAGTAACTTAATTTTTACGTTCTTTCCCCTCAGTCTGTAGAGACTATTGTTACCTGTACCTTATCTGGCAGACTCTCTGCCTCCGTGTCCACCTTCACGTCCAGGTCCCAGGCTCTGCTGGGCGTACTGAGGAGTTCAAACAATCTACTCAGTTCTCAAACTAGCCCTTACCTTAAGATAAGAAAGAGCAGAGGGAGAAAGAAATGAAGAACAAGTTTGTAGCTAACCTAGCTAAAGTTAGCACCCACTGGTGAAAGCAAACTGGCCCTTTGCGGTTTTCACGTCTTCATGTTTTAATTGTCAGACTTGTTGGTCAGGCAGGGGCTGATAAAAGCTGAATACACAGTCGAATCACATTATTATGACCACCTCCTACGTTCGACAGTGGCTGTGGGGGGATGTTTTCATGGCATTCTCTGGGCCCACTCGTCCACGTGGAGGACATTCTCAACCGATTTGGGTCTGAATCCATCCTTGCAGATCACCATACATGCTGATCATCTTCTCTGGGACGGATGGGATCTTCCAGTGAGACAAAGAGACACATCACACGACTAGAAATGTCCCACACTCGTTGGAAGAGCTGACCAAGGCTTCCAAGTACTACCCTGGACCCCTAATTCCCCAGACTTGAACCCAGTTGAGCATCTGTGGGGCCACCTGGATGGTGGTGTTGGCTCTATGGATCCTCCCCCATGCTCCCTCCAGCAGCCGTGGGATGCACTGCAGTCAGCATGATACCTCCAGATACCTGTGACCACCTACCAGAACCTTATTGAGACTCCCAGCACTGAAAAAGCCCTGACAGCTAGAATACTAAGATGTGGGTACGGAGCGAGAAACGCCCTAAGAAACCCATAGACTGTAATAAGGATATCCACTAAGTGCAGGCTGGGGGCGCTGGCTTTATTTAAGAATTAGAACTTACCTTACTTCACCTTACCTTGCAGCCATTCCCTCTTCTCTTTCTCATCGCAAGGACAGCAGTATGAATGACAATTGAGTCATTTCTCGGAATCAGTTTATTCAAACAAGGAGAAAGGCAGCACAGTGGCAGTGGTTTGAAGCGGAAGAGTGGAGTTTGGAGGAGGTGCACAAACTTTTGCTCGTTGCAAGATGAAGAAATTGGTAAATTAAGACTGTTGCCTGTTCTTGTACCTCAACAGTATAAAAGCTTTGCTTGTCAAATGTTCTATTGGTCCATCATGATACTGTTAGCTCAGACAATGTAAGGCCAACGAAGGTTTCATTACTTTTAGCTGCACTGTTGTTCATTACAAACTGAACCAACTATTAAGCAGATTGCAAGCTCGCTGCTTTATTGTTTTCTTAATTAAATAAAGTGAGCAGTATGTGAGAGCCTGTTCACATAGACGCTGTTTCGGCAGCCTAACTTATACAAGACCAGACTGTGAGCTCTTTGAATGGGGACACATAACGTTAAAAATAGTCACATTAACGTTTTATAATTACACGTAAAATCTGACAACAGAAGCAAAAATGGATTGAAGCAATTGGCTGAAGTTTTTGTAGCTTTCTGTATTTTAGCCCTCAGGTTATAAACATTTTTCCCATTCATATGACCTGAAGGTGATAGTAAGTCACTGTAGTACAACTTTGTACCTGAAGAGGTGATAGTGAGTCACTGTAGTACCACTTTGTACCTGAAGAGGTGATAGTGAGTCACTGTAGTACCACTTTATACCTGAAGAGGTGATAGTGAGTCACTGTAGTACCACTTTATACCTGAAGAGGTGATAGTGAGTCACTGTAGTACCACTTTATAACTGAAGAGGCGATAGTGAGTCACCGTAGTACCAATTTGTACCTGAAGAGGTGATAGTGAGTCACTGTAGTACCACTTTGTACCTGAAGAGGTGATAGTGAGTCACTGTAGTACCACTTTATACCTGAAGAGGTGATAGTGAGTCACTGTAGTACCACTTTGTACCTGAAGAGGTGATAGTGAGTCACTGTAGTACCACTTTGTACCTGAAGAGGTGATAGTGAGTCACTGTAGTACCACTTTGTACCTGAAGAGGTGATAGTGAGTCACTGTAATACCACTTTGTACCTGAAGAGGTGATAGTGAGTCACTGTAATACCACTTTGTATCTGAAGAGGTGATAGTGAGTCACTGTAGTACCACTTTGTACCTGAAGAGGTGATAGTGAGTCATATGTATATATGTATGTGTGTGTATGTATATATATCTGAACAGGTTCAGCAGGTAATCTGACCACTGGCTACATTTACAAAAATAAATATAATAAATTGAACTGAAATCAAAAGGCTGAGAGTTCACATCCGAGTGCATTCGTATAAACGGAGCCACAAGGCCGGTTCCGTCCGGCACCGTTCCGCATGGCTCCGTGGCTCAGTTCTGACCTCTACAGCTGGGTCTTCATACGCGGCCGGTATTTAAAACGGCCCCTCGCCGTAAATTACTTTTCCAAATGAGCTGAAATGCCAACCAAATGGCAGCCCTGCACCACCCCGCGGGCCCGCAGCCGGTTTCCGCATGGCCTCCTATTTTAGGAACCTTTCCGAAGAAGTGCGTGAGTGGACGAGGGGAGGACTGGAATTATTTTTGGAGGCTTGTAGTACTTCTGCTTCAGAAATAAACCCCGAGCAGCTACTCAGTGAACCTAGACGCTCGCTCCCTCACACAGCTCGTATAATCACCATAAATAAAACAACAGCATTGCTAATAGAGTGAAGAACAGCACACGAGCCTGAGGTCACTGCTGAACGGCGGCCAGAGGGATATAAACCCCCCGCCAGTAATGGACTGTGGAGCAGTGGAACTAGGTTGTGCGGGGTAACGTAGCACCATCTGGTACCTTTTAGGATGAGTCTCGTTTGTGATCCAGAAATGAATGCTTCGTTATCTGTCTGTTATCCCAGGTGGTTGCTAAAGTGTTACTAGGCCTTTGGTATCCTAGACCAAGTGATTGCTAAGAACCATATGTGTGATCGGTCCCATGGATCCCACACTCTGAGAGGGTTAAGACTCTTACTGCTGATGTTTGCTTTGAGGCTAAGGTAGTGAACTGGTGAGGGTGTCAGGGTTATAGGGGTTAGACTGGAATTTGGAAGGTGGTAGCCACTTCATTTCTTCGTACCTGGACTGTGTTCTGACCTCGTTAGAGGAGTTCAGCAAAGAGGTGGGGGAACCTGCCTTGTGTCCAGAAGGTTCTACAACGTTTGGCTGGTAGTGTACTAAAACTTTTGATGGTAGTGTGTATGTGTGTGTGTGTGTGTATATATATATATATATATATATACATACATATATATATATATATATACACAGGTAAACACAAAATGCTATTTTTAAATGAAGGTGTTTATTATTAAGGGAGAATAAAAAAACAAACCTACATGGCCCTGTGTGAAAAAGTGATTGCCCCCTTGTTAAAATATACCGTCACTGTGGTTTCTGACACCTGAATACACCCAGGCCTGATTATTGCCACACCTGTTCTCAACCAAGACATCACTTACATAGGACCTGCCTGACAAAGTGAAGTCCACCAAAAGATCCTTAAAAGCTACACATCATGCCGAGATCCAAAGAAATTCAGGAACAATTGAGAAAGAAGGTAATTGAGATCTATCAAATTGGTTTGATGTTCCGAAACATTTAATATTTATATAGAAAGGGGGCAAACACTTTTTCACCCCACTGTGCATATATATATATATATATATATATATTTTTTTTTTTTTTTTTTTTTTGTTTTTTTTTTTGGCATGTTATATATATATGTGTGTGTGTGTGTATATCTCGTTGCTGTCCAATGAAAATCTTCATTTTTGTAGATTTTGAGTTTTCTATATCATTTGAACGCCAGTGGTCGTTTATATTGTGTGACAATTTAATGATAAATGGACCAACAGAAATCCTCCAAAATAGTTTTAAAAATTCTGGTTCCATTGACTTACATTGAAAGTAAAGTATGTTTTTGGTCTCTACTATAAAGTTGCAATTTTGGAGACACTTGTTTTTCATTGGACAGCGACGATATATATATATATATATATATATATATATATATATATATATATATATATATATATATATATATATATATATATATAATAAGGGTTTAAAATAAGGGTCTAAATGGAATGATTACAGTATTGGGGGTATTTGTTTGATTTACTTTGTTTATTTACTGTTAATTTTGTTAAATAATATTAAGCTGTTTCATGAGCTTGTTAAAAATGGTAATAAACCAGTTTAGACCATGTTTCATGACTTGCTTGCACTAATAACTACATGTAGCCCTGCTGTGGCATATAGCCCCGCCCTCGATCGGTACCGGAATCGGCCTTAAAAACACTGATCGGTCCATCTCTAATATATATATATATATATAAACCCAAGTTCTTACTTCATCTACAGTTACATTTGAAGGTCTGTGTGAGCTGTATACTAGTCCAATCACAGCCCACCAGTGGTTTTTATTGACTTGCCAGTATTTCAGTGTTCAGTCGTTGGGAAACTAAGTCCCAACTGCTTAAAGCTTTACGCCGCCAGCCAGACTTTAAGAGCAGAACTCTGTATTTCATAAAAAGACCTGCTATAAAACTTTGAATGGGAATTCTTACCTTTTAATACGGCTCCTGTCTGCATTTCACTGAACATGGTCAAGCTTCCAACGAGGAAGAGCTGACTGTAGACGCTGTGGCTCACTAAACCCTCTCATTCACCCTCGTTCAGCACTTTAATGGCTACCTACAGCCCCAAAACCGAAGCTCCAGACGGGAAACGATGTGGAGAATTCCTGAAAGACGTCTCTGTGGAGCTAACGCTAAAACAGGCCGATGGATTTCGTTGAAGATTAGCGACAACTGTGAGTTACACCAAGAAATACAGACCCTAATAAGGAAACCCCAATGAGAAGTTAGAGGAATACGGACTCGTGTTTGTCTTCCGGGTGGCAAATCCATTAGCTTCTTGGCTACGCGGCGCACAGTGTGTGGAACTGGAGTGCTAACGCTAACTGTTAGCCTTCACAGCTCCCACTGGAACTCTAAATGTCATCACCGTTTTATACACGCCGGCCTTTTATTTATTTATTTAATTTTTTCCTCACAGCAAATGAGTTTTTTTTTTCTCTCTCTTTCATTTCTGTCTTCGGCGCTCTGTTGTGTGCTAGACACTCATTACTGTTTGGTTTGACATCAGGAGAGAGGAACAGAGAATTAAACGATTTGGTACAGCGCTGCGATTCTTTTTTCTTTTTTTTCCCCCCCATATACTCCAGAGGATGTTAAGAGGTGTTAAAGTTTAATGGCCCACATGTCAGTCCAGGTTGTGCGCGAGTGAGTTTGTACTTGTTCATTCCAGGACCAAAAAAAAAAAAAAGACTTTAAAGATAACGAAAAAAGAAATGGAGCTCACAGCACCAACAAAATGGCTCTGACTCTAGTATGTAAGCTCTGTGTTACATATTTATAGTCAAATATAATATATTATATTTAATATTCCAAGTGATTTTGGAGAGTTTCTATTGGCAGTCGCTGAGGTAGCAGCTATAACACCAATAACTAAACACATCCATCCATTTATCCGTTATTTTCCACTTTGTCCCGCTAGTCGGGGTCACGGTGGGACTGGAGCCAACTGTATTGGCAAGAACCTGGCGATACAATACGTATTGTGATACGGGGGTCACGATTCAATATATCGTGATATATTGCGATACTGCAAACAAAGTGATATATTGTGATACTACTATTAAAACACACCACTATATGAACAGGTTTATCAATGCTTACAATAGCACTGCGTCCTTGTGCTGCTTGTTAATGTTGGAGTGGAGCTGAAATTGGATTACAACACTGCCATCTAGTGGTCAGAGGTTTAAACACAACACACAATGATTCACTGTCTGCACACACACTCATGCACACACTCACATCTACGGGTAATTAAGAGTGAGCGATCAACCTAACATATGTGTTTGGACTGTGGGAGGAAACCGGAGTACTCTGGGATGGTCAGTCCATTGTTTTGAGAGGACTCGTAGCTACTTAGTTCACATATTGCTGATGACTGCAGTAAGACTAAAGAAACAAACAGGAGTGTTTGGGAAAGACTATGGCTGTGTCTCAAATCCTAGTGAGTGTGTAAGTAGGCTGTCTAGGTAGTGAGTGTGTAAGTATCAGCGTTCTCTCCTCATCTCTCCTCATAAAACAGATTACTGAGACGCTCTAGTTAGAGAGAGACTGCGTCACGGCTTGTTCCCCCCACTGCAGCACGCTAGCGGTGGTTTAACTGGTTGCTAAGCTACCAGCCAGCATTCAAACAAATCTGCTAGCGTAAATGCTAATGTCTGGAGTATAAAAGTGTAAATGGTGAAGGAGTCGTTACAGAGTTGATAATAAAATACAGTTTTGTGTGATTATATGACCAGAAACACATTAAAACTCCAGAGAGAATCAAAATAACTCACATTTTAAAACCACTTCACTGCTCCTAGATTTATGTGTTGCATCATGGGATTGTCTTAGACGCTGAGGAAGCGTTCGATGCTTTCTTAAAATCAGGTCTAAATAAGGTTCCTCAGTAGACAGCATGTTTAAGGTAGACCCTCACTAGGTTTTCAGACAGACCCCTACATTAGGGTTCACACACCGGTTGCTAACGTGTTAGCTAGCGTTAGTGTATGTGTTAAGGGTGGAAAAGTGGCTTCTTGCTCACAACCAATCAAAAATCTTAGGTGTTTTACTTCAGCTTTTTGATATTGGCAGTACTCACTTGGGATCCCAACACAGCTGAAGCCATAAACGAGTACCTGATACTGGGTTTGTCTACTGGTTTGCCTTCAGACCCATAGTGTTGGGCTTATTCTCACAATGGATGGTTGGACGGCAACACCTGTAGATGTTCTCAGATCTGAAGGTGGAGCTCAAAGTTCTCCTCTCTCTCAAAGATGAAAGTGCTGGTGGGGACAGTTTTGGAGGTCTGCCGGGTCTTCCAGGTGGTTGTTAGGAGTTAGGAGTTTTTCTGAACTAAATAATGGGCCACGGTTGAGTCCTTTGAGCCTGTCAATGCTCAGTGTTGTCGAATTCCCTTTCACTGCCTCCTGTGAGCTCCGCCTTGACAAGGCCTTGGACTGGTTCAAAACCTTGAACACAATGAGTTTGTTCCCGCCCACATTTAGCCCACAATTCCCGTTGTTTGTCCTCACAAGTTCCTGCTATGAGATCACGTCTAGCCCCGTGGGAAGTCTTCTGCAAGCAGAATCTTCTGTTCCGTCCATTAATAAAGCCACACGATGCCCATACAGCAGCTGCCACTGACCTCAGCTCCGACACACCCAGCCAAGCCTCGGAGCTCCAGTTTCAGACGCGTTACTAAGCGCGCCGGGGGTGCGTGTTTGTGTTTTGTATGCAATATTTTTCTGTTATAGGGTTTTTAAATGCGTTTTATGACCCTGCCTGCACTTAAGCCTGCATTCCAGTAGTGCTCGCTGTAGAAGCAGCTCCATTACCGGATGAGTTACTGTGGAGGTTACGGGAGGGAGCTGCCAGCCAGCAGTGTCCAGGTCTAGCATCTCTCACGATGTTCGTACAGGTTGGACGGAGGTTGGGTTGGGTTTGTATTGAGTTACTTACAGTCGGTACAGTAGACCTGCTCCTTCCCAGTAAACAGTGGGATTAATATGGAGCCTCATACGTCTCAGTTACTGCACTCCTTCAGAAGTGTTTATGAACAGAGGGAGGGAGTGGAAGAAGGCGAGAGAGAGAGAGAGAGAGAGAGAGAGAGAGAGAGCGAGGGAGGGAGGGAAAGCCTCTTCATTTTGTAGCTCATTTATCACCCACTCCTCCTTCCATAAAGGAGGCTCTTGCTCTGAAGTGTCTCAGCAAAAGTAACACCGACTAAATTAAATCCAGCAATGTAGGAGCATTAATCCTGCCGCAGCCATCAGCTCGCTAACTGTGTGTAATATGCATCACAGTTACGCAACTGATCTAGGGTCTGTTACACACAAACATATATATATATATATATATATATATATATATATATATATATATATATATATATATATATATATATATATATATATATATATATACTCCACTGACCATATAGGAGCTACACTTACAGACTGTAGTTGATCTGATTCTCTGTATACTTCTGTATACTTTATAACCCTGTTCTTCAATCATCAGGACCCCCACAGGACCACCACAGGACCAGATACTATTTGAACGGTGGGTCATTCTCAGCCCTGCAGTGACACTGATGTGGTGGTGTGAGTGGATCAGACGCAGGAGTGTTTAACTGTGAGTGGACACCGAGTTTAGACACTCCTACTACTTGCTGGTCCACCTTGTAGATGTAAAGTCAGAGACTAGTCCTTCATCAGTGGACACAGGACGCCGCCCACAGGACACTGTTGTCTGGATAGTTTGGGTTGGTGGACGATTCTCAGTCCTGCAGCACTGCTGTGTCTGATCCACTCCCACCAGCGCAACACTAACACACCGCCACCACGTCAATGTCTCTGGAGTGCTGAGAATGACCCACTTCACTAATAGTACCAGCTCTGTGGTGGTCCTGACCATTAAAGAACAGGGGAACTTTGAATACCTTTGAATAAGCAAGTCAGAAAAGCAAAGGATCTGGAAACTTGGAAACTCAAGACGGTGGACTTTAGCATTAGCCGTCATGCTCCACGGTCAGCAGTACTAACTACTTCTAAGTGAGACTGTAGTAGTGTTTTCTTTATGTCAACATACATTAGATCAGAGGTTCCCAACCTTTTGCAACCCAAGGCCCACTTAACCCACCCCAAGACTTTCCACGGCCCCCCAGAATATTTTTTATAGCCGTTTAAAACCAAATACAGTGAACCATCCATACGACCTGACTGTATAATCACACAACAAAAGAAACAAACCATCTACAGCACTTCACGTCCCTCACCTGATGAGATGGCTGATGGCTGGCAGCTACCAAGTGGTGGAAGTCAGGTTGAAGTGCAGAACGTTGAAAACGGAGGTCTGGATCTTGAGTCCCACCAACAGAAGCTTCAACAGCTTTAGCAGTATCGGTTCCAGAGCAAGCCAGTTCAAGTCTTTTTCCTGGTTTGGTCTTCTTTAAGTTTGTTCTCAGAAAAATTCCACAGGTTTAGATTCATACTCGCTGAGTTTAGTCTCCAAATGTCGACATAACTTGATTGTCTTCAACGCTTCATTCGCCAAGACCTCCAAACACACAGCGCGAGTGGTAGCGGCTCGTTTTCTGTTCCTGTGCACGTGAAGCCTAGCGCTAGCTACTCACTGCTGTATTTACTTCTTTTGGATTTATACTTTCTTTTCTCGGTTCTCTCAGTAAGAGATACAGCAGCTGATTCACTTGTAGACGGTCCAGCTTCAGGGTCTTTCGTTGTCAAAGACCCTGTTTTTAAGCATTTATCCATGATGTGTACACAAGACAACAGCTTCACTCAGACTGAAGTAGCTAACTGACTAGCTAGTGCTGCGTGTCATGTGAATGTACTACACCAAACCAATCAACAAACTCAAACTAAACACGTTTTGTTTTGCAAATAAACTAAATATGCTGAACTATGTATTTATTTATTGGAGGAAAAATACTTAGCAAAATACTTACAGTACGTCTGCGGCCCTCTGGGACTATCTGACTAGCTTGTGGCTAACCACACTTGCTTTCATGGAGGTGTCTATGTTTTGCTTCTAGTAGATTGGTTTTTGGTGTAACAGTGACTGTTGTAACAGTGACTACCCCAGTATTCTCACTTTGTAGCAACAAAAAGTAGACTTGAGACCTTCAGTGTGAGAAGCCCTGTCCTACAGTACTGGACATGGCTTTGTAATGAGGTCAGTAGTGAGTGTACATTATATTATATATGTCAGACATTGATTCCTGAAGAATCTCTGGGAAGCATCTAGAGCCATGTTCTTGGGTATTGACAGAAGCAGAGCCTGGATGAGCTTGTTTTGCTTTACGAGCCCCAGGCCACAGCTGTACAAGAACTGTAAGAGTCTGATTTACTGAGCTGGTGTAGAGTGCTGACCCAGGCCAAGTCCGTTTCATGTTCATTAGGTTATTAAAACCAAAACACAGCAGATTCATTACGAGCCCTCATTGATCCGTTCTCATGTTTCTGTGCTTTTCAGGCGTGTTGTGTTCGTCCTGAGGCTCGGTCTGATGAGGGTCTGAGCTTTTATATGGGTGTATCTCTTCACACAGAGGTGAGTGAAGTTTACTCCGTCCCCACATTGACTCCTACATGTTCAGAGGCTGGCGGTTTGTAGCAACACTGCAGATCAGTTTGAAATCACTTCCATTGTTTTATATAGACAAACAACTTTGATCCCTTTTAAAAACGTGGAGCTTTTATCTTGCTGCTAAATACTGGAGTGTGTATATGTATGTTTGGATGTGTTTACTTGTGAATTATTCTGTTTATATGCATGTATATATGTTTATATAGGTTTTGGAATTGGGTTTTATGCATATGTTTATATGAATATACAATTTACTGGCCTCACTATGCAAGTCAAGTCACTTTATACTCACTTTATTCTTGGGTTAATGGCACTGAGCCTTGTTGTAAATCAGTTTTTGCCCAGTTTGGGGTTTTCTGCTCTAACTAGCCTCCATATATCGTTGCTGTCCAATGAAAAACATGTATTTCCATTTTTCTCGATTTTGAGTTTTCTATGTTATTTGAACACGCCAATGGTCATTTACATTGTGTAAAATTTTCATGATGAACGGACCAATAAAAGTGCTCTAAAATAGCTTGGGAAAAATTCTGGTTCCATTGACTTGCATTGAAAGTAAAGTAAGTTTTTGGTCTCTTCTGTAAAATTGCAATTTTGGAGATACTTTTTTTTTCATTGGACAGCGACGATATGTATGTTTGGATGTGTTTACTTGTGAATTATTCTGTTTATATGCATGTATATATGTTTATATATGTTTTTGGAATTGGGTTTTATGCATATTTTCATATGAATATACAATTTACTGTCACTTTATACTCATGAAGCCACTTTATCCTTGGGTTAATGGCGCTGAGCCTTGTAGTAGATCTGTTTTTGCCCAGTTTGGGGTTTTCTGCTCTAATAAGCCTCCATATATATGAGCAATAGTCTCAGGAGTACTGTTTCTATCCATCCATCCATCCATCTTTTTCAGAGTAGCTTAGAAGGCCTTTTCTAGACCAGACTAGGCCAGTAATATAAGTAGCATTTGTTTGTTTCTCTAAACAACTTTACCAATGGCTGCCGTTCTCTATGTAGATATCAATCCACACGTGATCTACTATGACTTTTAGTGGTCCAGGTTTTATGGTAATGCCGCCGTGGCACTTAAAGCAATTGAGCGGCGCTAAAAGTCGGCGATTGCCGCCGTGCATCAACGCTAACAATGGCCTTCAATACTATGGACACGCTTTGTGTTTAGTATTCTCACCAAATCGCTGGTAATTTTGTTCGCCCAAGAATGTGATGCCTTGAGGGATTATGGGGG
The DNA here is from genome assembly GCA_021613375.1 of Megaleporinus macrocephalus. Classification (NCBI taxonomy): domain Eukaryota; kingdom Metazoa; phylum Chordata; class Actinopteri; order Characiformes; family Anostomidae; genus Megaleporinus; species Megaleporinus macrocephalus. The sequence goes on along the minus strand of CM038725.1, from coordinate 30,853,948 downwards.
GGGCCATTAAAACAACATTGAAACAACGGGCCGCAATTTGCTAAAACGATACGCTGAATGCAGGACCGCCCTCATTAGGAGCGCCAAAGAAACGGAGCAGTTGATCTTCTTCATCGTGGCTTCGGAAAAAGATAGTCGTGACACAAGAAGAGTAATTGCTTATCCATAATGCACCGAATGCAGCATGACAAAACGCTATCTGAAGCGTCCAAATCAGATTAGGCGAGTGATGGGCAGAGCAAAGACGAGGCTTTGGGAAATCGATACGCGCTCTTATCCAAATTCACTTTGGACAGTCCTCTATAATAGTTATCAGGGCTTGCCGTGCATCCTTTAGCAGATGGGAATTGATCAGCTGAGTGGTATTCAGCAGTGTAGAAAACTGTCCTGATCTGTTTAATCTACTTCTGAAACGGGTCATTCAGTCGATAACCTGCATCATTCGCAAGATGTCCTGGCGATAAGAAGGCGCTATCATTTTATTAGCCCGAATATTGACCGGCGTGGCTTTTTTTATTTATGGTCGCGGTGCGCTCTTGTTTTTATAGGTTCTTCACTTAATGCAACTCTTGCACACTTTCTCTACAAACTCTTTCTCTTCCACAGCTTCCATTGCAACTCTTGTGCTCATCGTAACTTCGGAAGACTAGTTCAGACCAGTTCAGACCAGTTCAGAGAAAAAGCTTTTACTCGTAGGACTGTAGTACCAACGTTCTCTGAGCTCTCAAACCCTGGCCTCAATCGTGTCTCAGCTGCTTTGTCTTTTATAGGCCATCCTTCCTGCTCCTTCTGGCTCAGTGCAGTACACCTGGCCAAGTCCTTATCTCTGGGCGGACAGTGGTTCTCGAGTAGAAGTTCTAAAGAGAACGCTGCAGGGTCTTGTTCTTGGGCCTAGAGTTGCCTGCCATAAAAGCCCAAATCACAAAGCCATGAGCTTCCCGTGAGCTCTACAGCATTCAGTGGACCCATCTGTAAACATACACTTTCAGCAGATGCTATGGAACATAAAGAACTTCCAGATTTGCTGAAGTTCAAGGCTAGTTTGGGTGGTACCCTCTGATTCTGATACCCTTATTCAGCTTTACAGGGCATTGAATGTATTACAACATAACACACAATGGGTGGGACTATGTAGGTAGCATTCTATTGGGCATCTCTCCGCACAAGACACTCCAGTTAGAGAGCAACTGCGTCACGGCTTGTTCCCGCCCACTGCACGCGACCAGCGCTTTAGCTTAGCTACTGGCTACCTGGCTATGCTACCAACCAATATCTAAAACAATAGCCTGAGGCTTAAAAAGTCCTGGTAACACTTATACTAATATGGTGTATTGACTTTTAATTATTAAGACACGTTGTAAAAAAATCACAAAAAGTATCAGATTTATTTATAAATTAATGCTTTTATTCTAAATATTTATCATATGGACTAGGGGTGTAAGAAAATATTGAAAATATCGAATATCGGGATATTTTGTTTGGTGATACTGTATCGATTCTCAAAAACACAGTATCGATACACAGATTCCTGACAGACAGTGAATCATTGTGTGTTGTGTTTAAACCTCTGACCACTAGATGGCAGTGTTGTAATCCATTTTCAGCTCCACTCCAACATTAACAAGCAGCACAAGGACGCAATGCTGCTGTAAACATTGATAAACCTGTTCATACAGTGGTGTGTTTTAAATAGTAGGATTTGATAAATTCCAATATATCACTTTGTTTGCAGTATCGCAATATATCGTGATATATATTGAATGTATATATAGAATCGTGACGGCTGTATCATGATACGTATCGTATCGTCAGGTTCTTGCCCATACACAGCCCTAATATGGACGCAGCCATTATATCATATGTGCAATGCCTGCTGGGTAGATGAGGTCAAATGGTTGCTATGCGCTAAACTTGACTGCGGTTGGAAGGAGTGAGTGTTAGTTACTAACCTAGTTTAAAGAAAACCACATTGTGTTGTTGATGTTGTTTCAGTGAAAGGCAGTGGGAAGACTGATATTAGTCTAAACAGCTTCACAAACATAAACAAGGAGAATAGTTAGTGAAGCAGCGTGTGGACCAACACAGCTACCCAAAGACCCCCGCTCTGCTCTCCTCACTTCAGTCTGGATGAGTTGGAGTGGTTCAGTAGACCACCACTGGTGAGAGACTTGACGGAGGCTGTTGGTTTTAAGCGTAGACTAAAACACAATGCAGTGCCACAGTTTCCCCACACAGGAAGTCCAAAAGCTCCAGATTATGGAGAACCGCGAGAAGAACCGTGAACGTGAACATGAGCTGGACTCTCTCCTAGAACGTTTAGCGTTAGCGTCAGCTGCTTCTCCTCGTTTGTGGATCCTGAAGGTGAAAGTCCAGTCTTAGTAGTGAACATACTAGTTCACTAATAAAGGAGTGTGAAGCTCAGAGACACTCCCGTTCAGTGTATCTAGCTGTTTACTGAGCGTGAATGTTTGCTGCTAGAAAGCGGAGCTCCTTTAACAGACACTCTCCTTCTCCGTCAACACCAACACACAGTTTCACAACAACTCCAGCACTGTGTCCACTCTCTCCTCCACCCTCTCTGTTCACCATTTACACTAACGTGGTGTGTGATGTAACCGCTGATGTCAGAAATGTTGAGTTGTAGCTCAAACTAGCTCAGCTTGAGAGGAGAAGAAGCTTTATGACCCAGAGACATTGCTATAGTGAGGATGACAACCTACTTCATTCAATCAATCAATCAATCAATCAATCAATCAAGGGGTGACCCTCATTTTCAATGCAGCCGATCATATACATTTTAAGGGATTGAAAGCAAAATGAGCAAAAATAATAATAATAAATAAAATACAAATTTTTAATAAACATTTAATATAGATGCATAAAATATAATATAAAAAATGTTAGAAAAAATGTATAAAAGAATATAAAATACATACAACAAGATAATAAAAAGCTGAAATACTAATAAAAAAATATACTCATTAAAACAATCACGATAATAAAAATAGATAATAATAATAATAAAATAATAAAAATATTAAATAATAATAATAAAAAGATAATAATAATAATAATAAAAAAATAATAAAATAAAAAATAAAACAAACATAAAATACATAAAAATAAATAAGTCTGCACTTAATGGTGAGTTTGCTTATATGGGATTTAAAGGGGAGTTTTTCATCCAGCCAGATGCCGAGATATTTATATTCACTGACTCGCTCGATGCTAGATCCTGTCAGGGTATTAATATTTATGGAATCTGGAAAATCTGGAAAACAGCATGAATTTGGTTTTATCAGCATTTAAAACCAACTTAAGTTTATATAGAGCAGTCTGTAAAGAGTTAAAAGAATATTGAAGTTTTTCTAGTGCGGCGTGAGCTGAATCTGCTGAGCAGTATAAGATTGAATCATCTGCATAAAGGTGTAATTTGGAGTCTAAGGTAGAGACGGCGAGGCCATTGATAAAAATATTCAATAAAACCGGTAGCTACCACAGCCAGAGAAAGTAATTCATAAATAATGTTAAACTTTGTTAGCGTGTCCAACTTTACGTTTTGCCTAGCCCTATAGTAGCCTACGCAAGAGGCTAGCATGGCTTATTTACTCTATAAACAATAAAGCAGAGCGAAAACATGACTTGGTTGGTTTACAACGCCAACATCACATGACTAATGGCGTCCACTGTGCTGTCCATGGTGATGGTGTACACATTGGTAAGGACCAAGGTTATAATAGTTTTGGATTTTTAATTATAGTTTAGTTTTATTTCGTTGCGACTCTAATTCAGTTAGTTTTAATCAGTTTTTAGAGAGGGTTTGTTAGTTTTTAATGCTTAGTTTTAGTTTAGTTTTCATTAGTTCTAGTATTAGTTTTAGTTTTTTTATACTTTGTGTAATAAAAACTCAACAAAAGATACCATTTAAAAAAAAAATTATGATCTCCTTCAGTTTGTGCTTTGCCTTTTCCATCTTAGTTCCAATAAGATTATTCACTCTTGCAGTTCAATTTTGGTTCGAGTGAAATGTTCAACTTTTTGAAGGAGTCACATAGTCGTCCCAGTTTCAATAAACATATTTATCAGTGCATCCTCACGCTCGCGGTGCTCCTGCGTATTAACTAACCAGCAGCTTGGTCGCCGGTGAAAGCAGTCCGGTATGGTTGTTTCCTTCCCGGTGCTACCTGGCTGGGATGTGGCTTCTCTTCGGGGGAGCTACTCAAAGAGGCTTGCTCGTCAAGGTATCACCTGTTTCCAATACAAGACACTTGCTTTTATCTTTCTGGCAGTCATATTCAAAGAAATCCCGTATAGGACTCTGCCGCTTTCTAGCAACTGTTGCTATGCAACAGACTGTAAACAAGAAGTGTCGTCACGGTGGCGTACGGTGCCGGCAGCTAACGTTAAACGATTTAGTATCTTCAAGGCTTATAAATGAATGGACGAACACGAAAACGAAGGGCTTTCTATCTATATCTATATAATTTCAGTACGTTTTAGTTCGATTTGTAAGCACATAATACTTAGTTAATTATCGTTTTTGTCCTTTACTTGCCGTTTTTATTTATTTCAGTTAACGAAAGTGTTTTCTCAATTTCCGTTTTCGTTATTTCGTTCGTCTCCGTTAACGATAATAACCCTGGTAAGGACCACCGAGGACAGCTTTGGTGGAAATGAAGGCCTGAAGATATAAGAACATTGTGAAACATATTTCATCAGCATCCGTTGGCTTTTAAGTGAGGTGGTCTAGCCTCACGCGTATACCTGACACATTAACACGTAGAGTAAAGCCTCGGCTCGAGAACGTGACGTAAACTCCATTAGCTCGACAGCTAATGCTTGAAGCCCTTTAACGATTTTGCAGCCTTAGGAAGCCTCGCAAGCAGAACGAAGCCGACTTGACCCTCTGGCAATCACAGCCCTGTAGAAAAGAAGTTTCTTTAGACTTAAGACTCACGTTAAAGCTATTTCCTGGAGCGAAATGAGATGGTGTCTTTGCGCTAATGGGTTTTCTCCTTCGGCAGCTGAGAAGATAAAAACCTTATTCAAACTCCGACTCTCGGCAGCTCGCTGTGGCCATGGAGGACTACACCTGTTGAATTATGTAAGTAAGATATCATTGTTTTCTGGGGTTTTTTTTTGGAATAACAGTTCTTTGCCCCTCCCTCCGTGTGAACAGCCTCTCAGGTTACATAATGCAACCTTCAAGGAGCACAAATTTACTTGCAGACAAGCCTCGGCAACCAGAGGAACCTGTGATGGGAACTTCTACCGCATTAGAACACATGGTTTCAAGGAGAGTGGAGCGTCGCAAGGCAAGCTTTCTAGTCAGAACTTTTCAGACATGCTGCAAGAGAGAGAGAGAGAGAGAGAGAGAGAGACAGGCGGGAGAGGAAGACAAGGTCATTGCCGAACAGTTTATAAGACGGGGTGGACCTTAATTACCTCTCTGAAGTCTGAATATGAAAAGGCATTTTAATAGTCAGTTAGGAAGTCCATATTAATCTCTGGGCCGAGGGCCAGATACAACAGACGCGGGAGCGTGCCAAGAAGACCAGCTCACGTCTCCGACGCAGCCATTAAAGCCTAAACCATCTCCGGTTAGAGGTCAGCCTGAGTTCTGTTAGGCGTGAGTGGAGCCCACGCCGGTACAAGGAATCTCTCCTGCCTCAATGCCCTGTTTACATTTTAAGCCAACGTGTGGACACGCGGTGTTATCTGTGTTCATGCTATTTTCCATGACAACACTGAGGGGACATCTTCGTTTACTTTGTGTTAGAACTTCCAGTGCGCCCACGGATACGTTGATACTAATTACAAGCAAAACGACTACAAACTTATAAAATGAATAGCATAACATGTTCAGTTAGAGGCTTAAAACTTGGCTTAAACAGAGTTACAAACACAGCACATAAAGATCAGAGTGTTGGGGGGCCGCCTTTAGACGAGGACCTAAATTTAAAACATCCACCCAAACCTCCAAATGTCTGCTCTTACCATTCTCTGGAGGAGAACCAGCACCAGAGCTTCCTTATCCAGAGAAATGTCTCGCTTATGAAGCTTCGGGTGCTGGTGAGTCTATCAGTTAAGTAACTGTTTTCTGATCAGTGTCCACCGCGCTAGCCTATCTGGACTGTAACTAACACCCTCGGGCAGCTGACTGGAGTACACGGTCGACCTTCCCACTGTGCAGGTACTGATACGCTTCAGTACTTTTATAGTTTTTCATTGCTGAACCGTCTACACCTTCCGAGAGTACAGAGTAATTAAACATGTCTCCATAAGTAACCTCAGACCACCTTCTCATATCACCCACCCACTGTGTTATTAACCTCAGACCACCTTCTCATATCACCCACCCACTTTATGTTTAGGTTATTAACCTCGGATGAGACATTGTTGTCCCATTCAAACTTCTTACTGTCTCTCTGGTCTCCTCCCATGGAACTGTATTCATTTTGGTTAGCTGACAGGAAGTTCTAACACAATGCCGGAAGAAACATGCTCGAAAATGGGTGTGGCCAAATACGGTGAACTGCATGACCTCATGAAGGTACGCTGTGTCGTTGACCTTTATTCTGTAGGTGTAACTGGACGAATCCAGCCTGCACTTTGCTGGCACCTCTATGAGATATTCAGTGTTAGGTTGGTTCTACCTCATATGTGGATGTTTAGAGAAGAGCAACGTTGGTATTTACTCCATTGTTGGCTCAGTGCCCAAACCTGGTCTTGGAGATGCTGGAGTTTGGCTCCAGTCCTTATGGTCATCTGAATATTGGAGCCAGGTTTGTTGGATCTGAGCTATACAGGCTGGTAGATCTCCAAGACCAGACACCAAAGACACCATCTCATTTCGCTCCAGACAATAGCTTTAACGTGAGTCTCAAGTCTACGGCCTTCAGGACTTCAAAACCGTTTACATGAGGTCACAGCTCCAAAATCATTAAAGGACTTCAAGCATTAGCTGTCGAGCTAATGGAGTTCACGTCACGTTCTCGAGCCGAGGCTTTACTCTACGTGTTAATGTGTCAGGTACACGTGCGAGGGGGCCTAGTGGGGCTAGACCACCTCACTTAAAAGCCAACGGATGCTGATAAAAATGTTACACAATGTTCTTATATCTTCAGGTCTTCATTTCCACCATAGCTGTCCTCGGTGGTCCTTACCAATGTTCAGCGGACACAGTGGACGTCATTAGTCATGTGATGTTGGGGTTGTAAACCAACTCTACGGTGTAGACATGTGTTTGCTCTACTTGACTGTTTATGCTGTAAATAAGCCATGCTAGCTTCTTGCGTAGGCTACTACTAGGGCGCACATACGTTAAGCATGGCTGGAGCACAAGTGAAGGCGCCCCAGAACTTGAAAGCAGATGTCTGGCTACATTGTGGATTCAGAAACCAGGACGGTATATAAACATATCAACACTAATGTTTTTAGTGATGGTAGGTTGTGTGTTCCTTGTACGTTTACCACATTGGTTCTCTAAAAAAATCTCTTTTCATGTTCAAACAAAATGAATTGAATCGAATCGGAAATCGAGTTGAATTGGGACCTTCTGATATGATACCCACCCCTAATTTCTTTCTCTGGCTGTGGTAGCTACCATGAAGTAGGTTGTCATCCTCACTATAGCAGTGTATCTGAACTAGGTTATCAACTAGGTTGTCTGAGAAGTCAGTACTCAGAGAGAGACGTTTTTGAGATTCACCCAAGCTTGTATACGGAGCGGTTGAAACCACAAGGCCGTCTTTGGGGACTGCTTTGTCTTGCATGTGCGTCTTCGCTGTAAACAGATGTTTAAAACCAGAACCTTGACAAGACTATGGTGAGACCAATGTATCCCTAGGTGTTCACTAATGTATGTGGGTGTTCCTCTGTGTCCAAACACAATTGGCAAGTGGTTCTGAATTCGAAACCCCACCTCTCAGACATCAGGCTACGTACTTATAACCAACGTCCTTTAAAGGACGTTTTTGGAGGTGGCCGTCTGGTTCCATTCCCCACCACCTTGTAGCAAGTCATTCAGAAAGCTTAGCACTCACATATACATGTAGCCTACCTTTAACCACATACCTGCATAGCAGCCAGTCTAACTTTGGTATGCAGATACAGGATCCCGAGAAGACCTCATGTGCCCCCCGGTAAAAGTCCGAGCCACTTCTTTTCTCTGGAACCTGATCAGCGCTGGTAGCTCTTTGCTAATTCATGCATGGCTCTTTTAAGAGTATTTTTTTAGGTTTTGTTTACGAGAACAAGTTGACTTTCATTAGGCTAATATGTGCTGAAGCCGGGGGCGCCTCGGCTGGGCCGGCGTTCTCGAGGCCGTCGGCCTTATTGTTGGGAATTGTTTCTGGAATGTACAAATGAGGGAAAGTTGAATGGTTCGCTAAACCGAAGCCCATAATGACATGGCCGATCTTAATGGGAATCTATTATTCTCAATCCGAGGTGTCAAATATCATTTGGGCGCTTGTTTACCAGTGCGAGCCGAATAAAAGATGATGGATGGCCCGCTGTTCCGCGAGGCTCGTTAGATTGTTTGGCACATGTGGAGCATGAAGTCCCCGGCTTCTTCCCCGCCTCGCCTTGAGCGCCGGATTGTTGCCGAGGCGATTGTCGCCCCCGCCGATCTTTTTCCGATTAGGGCGGACGGACGACTCGCGCTACGCCGGCGGGGCGCTAGGAGTCCCTCTCTTCTGCCCGCACTTCTTCATTTCTCTATCTCACGCATGGAGAGTCTCATTCGGCTCATTATGGGGCATAACCTGAGCAGCTATTTGAATCCCGGCGCAGCGGTGATGCCTTTGTATGCACAGCCAGACACTTCACAGGCGTGCAACTGATAGCACACGTACACACGTCCTCAGTGTCTCTCTGTTACAGGCTTTAGTGAGTGTCAATCGCTACTTGACTGTTCTCAAAGGGAAGTAGATTACAGTGCTTGTACAGTTCCAGCTCCATTCACGCTGCCTTCCAACGCTCAGCGGACGATGATCTGACCTGTCCAGGCTCCTCCGCCCACGAGTGTGCAATATACACCGTCTATCAGCCCTAACTTCAAAACCCACCTCCTTGTGTACCTCCTATACGCTGTTATATCAGTCTATCAGCTCTACTGACCATACAGGAGCTCCACTTACAGACTGCAGTTCATCTGATTCTCTGTATACGTTATTACCCTGATGAGGACCCCCACAGGACCACCACAGAGCAGGTACTATTAGGGAGGTGGGTCATTCTCAGCACTGCAGTGACACTAACATGGTGGTGGTAGTGTTAGTGTGTACTGCTGCTGCTGGAGTGTTCAAACATCTCTGAGAATCGTCCACAGCTGTCTAGACAACAGTGTCCTGTGGGCAGCGTCCTGTGTCCACTGTCCACTGTCTCTGTCCAGCTGCCTTTACTTTAAACAGATGATCTCTTGTTTCGTTCCTGGTTTTGCTGTGTTATTATTATTATTGTTGTTGTTGTTGTTGTTATCTGTTTATCAGTTTGGTTTGGGGAATAATCAAGGTCAGGAGGTTCAATCAATCATATTTTAGGTCATATATAGAAATTGACTGAATGGTAAAGGGTTCACACACTTTCAAGCAGCAACGTATAGTAATAGTATATAGCAGGAGCGTCCAATCTCATACACTGAGGACCAGTGTGGCTACAGGTTTTTACTCCAAACAGGCTGGACCACATCTGATTCTACAGCTTGAATCAGTTCATCTCAGTCCTCCAACCACTGATCAGTTGAGTTCCTGCCGTGTTGGTATGAAAACCTGCACCGGCACTTAGTGGATAAGACTGGACTCCCCGGTTATACAGTGTAAGACCTCCCAGAAAACAAAACAAGCATCTCCAACAGAGTAACTTGACAGAAGAAGCCCAAAACATGTCTTACTTTCAATGCAGGTTCATGTAAAGAGGCTTTATTTAAGGTGATTTTGGAGCGTTTCTATTGGTCCATCCATCATGAACGTTCACAGGATGTAAAGAACAGCTGTCGTGTTCGAGTGATATACAGAAATAAGTATAGACTGAAATGGAGGCCCGTGTTTTACTTTGGAGCATCCCAAATCACCTACTTGCCTACTACTCTTAAGGCGACGTCAGTGGCGAATACTCAGTACCCGTATGACCTTCTGAATCGGGAGGCGTTTTTAAGTAGGCCACCTGCGCTATCCCATGATTCAACTGGAGCCGCAGAGCGTCAAAAGCGGAACGTCAACAGAAGTTGGCGCTACAGGTTGCAGGTCAGCGTCACGAACAGTGTCTAAAATGATGTCAGTAAACTGGGATTTTGATGAATAGCAGGAATAGTTCAAGAACCTGGCGATACAGTACGTATTGTGATATATTGCGATACTGCAAGCAAAGTAATATATTGTGATTTTTCAAATCCTACTATTAAAGCTCAGGTTTATCAATGTTTACAGCAGCTTTGCGCCCTTGTGCTGCTTGTTAATGTTGGAGTGGAGTTGAAAATGGATTACAACACTGCCATCTAGTGGTCTAGCTTTAAACACAACACACAATGATTCACTGTCTGCCAGGAATCTGTGTATCGATACTGTGTTTTTGAGAAACGATACAGTATCACCAAACATAATATCCCGATACTCGATATTTTCAATACTTTGCGTGGATACTAAACACTTGCGTAACTGCCTACTAGTCTACCGCTGGAGCTTGAGCAGCATGTACTGACTTCAATCTAGTACCTACTGACTTGTGATTTTGTATGTGCCCACAATGTTTAATATATAACTTACTATCAATCAGTGCAGCCACTGGGAAGAGGAAGAGTGTTTATAATGCGTAAGTCATCGACTCCCATGTATCACTGTGGAGTTTACACAGCCCAGTGCTGCCGTTCATTCCTTCGGCCATTTCTGGTCCTAAAAATAGTACAAACAATCAAACGCCCAGGCTGCAGTCCCAGACAGCTTGACTTTCACTTCTCGTAGCCCCTTTAAAGATTGCGCTTCCCGCGCTCATTTGTATGCATCAGGACACGCCGCGCGCCGCCGCCACCATGATGCAACCAGCAATAACACTTGGTTCCCACTGAGATTTGAGAACCGGGATGTTTTCCAACCGGTGCTAGTCGCCGCTGCTGTGGTTGCGTTGGTTACGGAGGTTCACGCGACATAACCCCGGACCGGACCGACCAAAACCGAGGCCCAAGAGAGGCGGGGAGCATTCCACCATTCATTCCTCAGGTAGAAGTATAGATAGTAGGGTTTAAAACGACTTTGGTAGATGTTGAAGTATCAACCAAAGCTTTTACTTAAGTACTGCTTTCAAAACTACTTAAAGTATAAAAGTATACAAATGCCATTAAGGACTAAAGATTAGGCCACAGGGGTCTATAGTGCACAAGCCCACCTCCCCAATAAAAGATAATTCTTCTAAAATAATAATAATTCTTCTATAATGTTCTTCTATGAAGTCTACTACATACATACATCCAGATCCAGATGTTCTTTCACTCTTCTTTCTCTGTACAGTCTACTACATACATCCAGATCCAGATGTTCTCTCACTCTTCTTTCTCTGTACAGTCTACTGCATACATACATCCATATCCAGATGTTCTCTCACTCTTCTTTCTCTGTACAGTCTACTACATACATACATTCATATCCAGATGTTCTCTCACTCTACTTTCTCTGTACAGTCTCCTACATACATCCATATCCAGATGTTCTCTCACTCTTCTTTCTCTGTACAGTCTACTACATATATACATCCATATCCAGATGTTCTCTCACTCTTCTTTCTCTGTACAGTCTACTACATACATACATTCATATCCAGATGTTCTCTCACTCTTCTTTCTCTGTACAGTCTACTACATACATACATTCATATCCAGATGTTCTCTCACTCTTCTTTCTCTGTACAGTCTACTACATACATACATTCATATCCAGATGTTCTCTCACTCTTCTTTCTCTGTACAGTCTACTACATACATACATCTATATCCAGATGTTCTCTCACTCTTCTTTCTCTGTACAGTCTACTACATACATCCATCCAGATCCAGATGTTCTCTCACTCTTCTTTCTCTGTACAGTCTACTACATACATACATCCATATCCAGATGTTCTCTCACTCTTCTTTCTCTGTACAGTCTACTACATACACACATCCATATCCAGATGTTCTCTCACTCTTCTTTCTCTGTACAGTCTACTACATACATACATCCATATCCAGATGTTCTCTCACTCTTCTTTCTCTGTACAGTCTACTACATACATACATCTATATCCAGATGTTCTCTCACTCTTCTTTCTCTGTACAGTCTACTACATACATACATCTATATCCAGACGTTCTCTCACTCTTCTTTCTCTGTACAGTCTACTACATACATACATCCATATCCAGATGTTCTCTCACTCTTCTTTCTCTGTACAGTCTACTACATACATACATCCAGATCCAGATGTTCTCTTGCTCTTCTTTCTTTGTACAGTCTACTACATACATACATCTATATCCAGATGTTCTCTTGCTCTTCTTTCTTTGTACAGTCTACTACATACAAACATCCATATCCAGATGTTCTCTCACACTTCTTTCTCTGTACAGTCTACTACATACATACATCTATATCCAGATGTTCTCTAACGCTTCTTTCTCTGTACAGTCTACTACATACATCCATCCAGATCCAGATGTTCTCTCACTCTTCTTTCTCTGTACAGTCTACTACATACATACATCTATATCCAGATGTTCTCTCGCTCTTCTTTCTCTGTACAGTCTACTACATACAAACATCTATATCCAGATGTTCTCTCACTCTTCTTTCTCTGTACAGTCTACTACATACATACATCCAGATCCAGATGTTCTCTCGTTCTTCTTTCTCTGTACAGTCTACTGCATATATACATCCAGATCCAGATGTTCTCTCACTCTTCTTTCTCTGTACAGTCTACTACATACATACATCTATATCCAGACGTTCTCTCACTCTTCTTTCTCTGTACAGTCTACTACATACATACATCCATATCCAGATGTTCTCTCACTCTTCTTTCTCTGTACAGTCTACTACATACATACATCCAGATCCAGATGTTCTCTTGCTCTTCTTTCTTTGTACAGTCTACTACATACATACATCTATATCCAGATGTTCTCTTGCTCTTCTTTCTTTGTACAGTCTACTACATACAAACATCCATATCCAGATGTTCTCTCACACTTCTTTCTCTGTACAGTCTACTACATACATACATCTATATCCAGATGTTCTCTAACGCTTCTTTCTCTGTACAGTCTACTACATACATACATCCAGATCCAGATGTTCTCTCACTCTTCTTTCTCTGTACAGTCTACTACATACATACATCTATATCCAGATGTTCTCTTGCTCTTCTTTCTCTGTACAGTCTACTACATACAAACATCTATATCCAGATGTTCTCTCACTCTTCTTTCTCTGTACAGTCTACTACATACATACATCCAGATCCAGATGTTCTCTCGTTCTTCTTTCTCTGTACAGTCTACTGCATATATACATCCAGATCCAGATGTTCTCTCGCTCTTCTTTCTCTGTACAGTCTACTACATACATACATCCATATCCAGATGTTCTCTCACTCTTCTTTCTCTGTACAGTCTACTACATACATATATCCATATCCAGATGTTCTCTCACTCTTCTTTCTCTGTACAGTCTACTACATACAAACATCTATATCCAGATGTTCTCTAACGCTTCTTTCTCTGTACAGTCTACTACATACATACATCCAGATCCAGATGTTCTCTCACTCTTCTTTCTCTGTACAGTCTACTACATACAAACATCTATATCCAGATGTTCTCTAACGCTTCTTTCTCTGTACAGTCTACTACATACATACATCCAGATCCAGATGTTCTCTCACTCTTCTTTCTCTGTACAGTCTACTACATACATACATCCATATCCAGATGTTCTCTCACTCTTCTTTCTCTGTACAGTCTACTACATACATACATCCATATCCAGATGTTCTCTCACTCTTCTTTCTCTGTACAGTCTACTACATACATACATCCATATCCAGATGTTCTCTCACTCTACTTTCTCTGTACAGTCTACTACATACATCCATATCCAGATGTTCTCTCACTCTTCTTTCTCTGTACAGTCTACTACATACATACATCCAGATCCAGATGTTCTCTCACTCTTCTTTCTCTGTACAGTCTACTACATACATACATCCATATCCAGATGTTCTCTCACTCTTCTTTCTCTGTACAGTCTACTACATACATACATCCATATCCAGATGTTCTCTCACTCTTCTTTCTCTGTACAGTCTACTACATACATACATCCATATCCAGATGTTCTCTCACTCTACTTTCTCTGTACAGTCTACTACATACATCCATATCCAGATGTTCTCTCACTCTACTTTCTCTGTACAGTCTACTACATACATACATCCAGATCCAGATGTTCTCTCACTCTTCTTTCTCTGTACAGTCTACTACATACATACATCCATATCCAGATGTTCTCTCACTCTTCTTTCTCTGTACAGTCTACTACATACATACATTCATATCCAGATGTTCTCTCACTCTACTTTCTCTGTACAGTCTACTACATACATACATCCATATCCAGATGTTCTCTCACTCTTCTTTCTCTGTACAGTCTACTACATACATACATATCCAGATGTTCTCTCACTCTTCTTTCTCTGTACAGTCTACTACATACATACATTCATATCCAGATGTTCTCTCACTCTTCTTTCTCTGTACAGTCTACTACATACATATATATCCAGATGTTCTCTCACTCTTCTTTCTCTGTACCGTCTACTACATACATACATCCAGATCCAGATGTTCTCTCACTCTACTTTCTCTGTACATTCTACTACATACATACATCCAGATCCAGATGTTCTCTCTCTCTTCTTTTTCTGTACAGTCTACTACATACATACATATCCAGATGTTCTCTCACTCTTCTTTCTCTGTACAGTCTACTACATACATACATATCCAGATGTTCTCTCACTCTTCTTTCTCTGTACAGTCTACTGCATACATACATCCATATCCAGATGTTCTCTCACTCTTCTTTCTCTGTACAGTCTACTACATACATACATCCATATCCAGATGTTCTCTCACTATTTTTTCTCTGTACAGTCTACTACATACATACATCCATATCCAGACGTTCTCTCACTCTTCTTTCTCTGTACAGTCTACTACATACATACATCTATATCCAGATGTTCTCTCACTCTTCTTTCTCTGTACAGTCTACTACATACATACATCCAGGTCCAGATGTTCTCTCACTCTTCTTTCTCTGTACAGTCTACTACATACATCCATCCAGATCCAGATGTTCTCTCACTCTTCTTTCTCTGTACAGTCTACTACATACATACATCCATATCCAGATGTTCTCACGCTCTCAAACTCCTTGTATGTGTGAGCTAGGGCTGGGCGATATGGGAAAAAATTGTATCGAAATAATTTTTTCATATCAGTCGATATCGATATATATCACAGTATAAATCATAAATGTTTTTATTTTTTTTATTTATTTTCTGTCAAATCCATAAAATAAATTAAACACACACATACACGCGTATATAATATAGTATCGTAATACATTTTGTCTGTCTATGTTTGCCAGAAAAAGAGTGGTAGAGGCAACATTACTCTCAGTGTTGGACTACGCTGACGTAATTTATAGACAGGCTTCTGCCAGTGCCCTGAAACGGCTAGATTCAGTCTATCATTCGCTCTCCGGCCATATGCCATCTTATATTTCTTCCTTAATATTTTTAAACAGCTGTAATTATCAGACTCGCTCTGCTGATTGGATTACCTGTCAGGTTCCTAGAGTTTTTACTGAGCTGGGAAAATCTGCTTTTAGCTACGGTGCACCAGTGAGCGGGAATTCACTGCAAGAAACTCTAAAACTCTCGCTGGTGTCACTAAATCATTTTTAGCTTTTAGTTTCTAACCACCTTCCAACAGCCTGTACCTGTTTTAATTGACTTTTTCTTTTGACTCTTATCTTTTTTATTTTTTCTGTCCTTTTATCTCTCTAATTTCGGTTTTACATTTTGTTTTATTTTCATCATTCATACATTTTCTTCATTTTTTTATTTATTTGTATTTAATTTACTTAATTTTTTAAAAATCTCAGTGTTTTATATTTTTGGCTTGTCCACTTAAACTTTTATTTTGAATTATTTATTTCTTAATTAAATTCTTATAATGTCTGCCTTTTTTTCTTATATTTTTATCATTTAATTTTTATGTTTTACTCATGAAGGTCTTTATTTTAGCTTTCTTGATTAAATATTGATTCTAATTTTTATGTATTTTCAGTACCTTTAATTTGTAAATGCTCGGATGCCTTGTAAACGAGAAAATGAAGGTTGATTGATTGATTATATATATATATATATATATATATATATATATATATATATATATATATATATATATATATATATATATATATATATATATATATATATATATATATAGTAGGGGCTACTAAACACTCATGAACAGTATTCACCCACAGACACTGTGTTAAGCAGGCTGTTGCGGTGAGTCGACTCTCTGTCGGCTCTAATGAAGAGTTGGTTTGGCGATTCTGTTTTCAGTAGAAAATAAAGTTTCCTACTCGGGATTTTTGGTTATTTTAACGTTGCCTCGATTATGAAAGTACGTCGATTAGCATAACGTGCGTCGATGCGTCGCAAATACGGCCGCGACCACTAAAAGCCTGGATTTATCCGGAGCTGCAGCTACAAACAATAACTCGCGTCCATCTAAAGTTGTGGGAGTGTTTCACACAGAAACACAACAGTGTGGTGCTCTGTCAGCTCTGCACAGTGGAGATGATCACAACAGTACAACTGCTCTACACGAGACCTTGAAGCTCAAACATCCCGTAGAGCTTCATCAACACAGCAGCAGGACAGCACCTGTTCACCTGTTTATCTTATCTTATAGATTATTTATAGATTATTAACACGTGTATCATGTTTCTTTCAGTAGTAGTTAATGTTTTCTGTCAGTTATTATTATTATTATTTTGTTCTCTCTGCGATGCCTTTGCTTCAACCAAACTTGAAATGCCTGGAACTTTAGTTCCGCCACCTGATTGGTTTAGGGTGGCGCTATTATCATTCTCATTGGATGTTCATGTTGTTGCTCAAAACACGGATGGAACTTATCGACTACGTCTTATAGTTCTACCGAGGAAACGTTATTTTGCGATAATTATCGTTATCATTTTATCGCCCAGCTCTAGTGTGAGCATACTTGGCCTATAAAGTTTGATTATGATTTTGAGTAGAAGTAAAAAGTCGTCCACTGGGATTATTACTCCAGTAAAGTTAATAATCTACTTAAGTAAGGTAACTAAATATTTGTACTTCATTGCTTAACACCTCTGCTTCTCATGAAGGATGGAATCGGCCTACAGCATAGTCCAGCTCCAGGATTCATTAAGAAGAAGAGACGGCGCTTAAAACGAGATCATTACTGGAGAGTTCAAACAGCCCAACAGACGGCACAAATAACTCAATCGATACCCTCCGCGTCCTGAATTGAGTTTTTCGGCGTCGGCTGAGAATATTTGATCACTTTGCTTCTACGGCGGAGTTGTTTACGCGCTCGGTTCGAACTTTGTTGCGCCGGAATTGAAGTCGCTGAAGTGAGTCAGGTCTCTTCTTCAGACGGCAGCGAGTTGCACTCGGTTGTGTTTTCATCCTCCGTGCTAAAGCTATTACAGTTTGATGCGGTGAGTTGCAGTTGTATGTTCTACTGCTGTGGTCTCTTAGCAACAGTTTTGGCAGCCAGGTCCGGCCTCAAACTCCAGCACCACTCGGAGCGGAGCCGCTCCGGCCAGCACCGGAGCACAACAGCTGTCAGGTTTAGCACAGACTGACCCCGGCAGAACTACTTACAAATAAACTCTCATGCTCAGAACAGGTCTTGTGGGACAGAACCAGGTTTCCATCCAGCCAGACTTCTGTCTAGGCCTATACATTATATATATATATAAATATATATATATATATATATATATATATTCACACGCATAACACATCTAATTCTTGCTCAAGCTGGATAGATTCTCTCCAGTAGTAAAGAAATGTGATCATTTTCAGTGTTTGCCAGTCTCAGGTGGTCCCATAGAGTCCCAAGGCAGCAAGTTCTGATGGTGAACTAATGTGTTTTTATGTTCTCATGACCTCAAATACAGCCACAGACTGAAACGATGGGAGGTTGCTGAGCGTTCTCCATGTTCTCAGAAGTGTTGTAATGAATGTGGTGAAGAACGATTAGTTGGCCTGCACAGAGTTGATGGAAGGGCCTAATTTGCTGGTTCCTCAGACTCTTTAGTCAAGAATATGGTTCTCTAAGGAAACATGAACCCTCAATGAGCCATTTGCACGCCCACTGGTTGCTACCTCAGTAGCTACTATGGTCCTATACTGTATATACACCATGCTTCCTTCTTTGCACTGTACTGTATCTGTACTGTGTAGCGTTTATTCTGTCTTTTGTATTTATGGCACTCTGTTTGTCTGCACTGTGGGTATATATACTGTATTGTTTTGTCCTTGTGGGTTTTGTGTTGCACCATATGGTCCTGGAGGAACTATGTACTTGTGTAAAGCTGAAATGGCAATAAAGCCTGATATGGGCCTTTGCATGGCAGAATGGTTCTTCAACTTGATTGTGAATGTGCTGTATATGGTTCTATAGAACCAGTTCCAGCAAGAAAAAAGGGTTCTGCTGTAGTTATGATATCAAGTTTAGAATAGAACAAATCACTTGTACACACATTCTCTGTTGATATGAAGAACACTTTTCTCTTCATGCAGAGGGACCTTTGAGTGTTCATAGTTCTATACAGAGCTGGTTTCTTTGCTAAAGAACTCTTGAAGAACCATCTTGACCATTGCAATGAACAGAATTTAGAACTATTTGCAATTGAACCCATGTGTGTAGTGAAACACCTATATATATATATATATATATATCAGTCTTGTCCACAGTGCCCGGGGAGCAGTCAGAGGTGAGGTGCCATGCTCAAGGGTACTTCAGTCGTGTCCTGACGGTTCATGGGATCGAACCAGCAACCTTCCGGCCACTATAGCAGTTGTGGACTGGAGATTAAGATGTTTACCAACCCTCGTCCTGGAGATCTACTCACATTTGGTTCCAACCACTATTTAAAATGCTGCCTCCCCCTTACTTTAACACGACTGTATGGTCTAGGTAGGCAGCTGTTTAAGTAGTTAACGTTCTGTCTGACATCTCCTCTTATTAAACTACTGATTACTGAGACCCTCTAGTTAGAGAGCAACAGCGTCACGACTTGTCCTCGCCCACCGCTGTTTTAGCTTAGCTGCTGGCTACCTGGCTAAGCTACCAGCCGGCTGTCAATAAACAATAGCCCGAGGCTTAAAAATCTGCTAGCATAAATGCTAATGGTTTGCGTATAAAACTGCAAAATGGTCAAAGACTTGAGCAGAGTTGCTAATAAAAGGCTGCTGTGTGTGGTTATACGATAGGAAACAAATGACCACTGCTTTGCTGTGGTTTGGGCTCTAACAGCTTTACAGACCGATATTGATTCATTTTGTTGTCCATCTTGTTCTTCATGATTAGGTGCCTGATATTATTTCTTTCTTCTTCTTCTTGTTTTGTATTGACTCTACCGGAGGCCGAAAGCTAATATGGCTACAATACTGATGAAATGGCTGCAAGACGGCTGCTACTACTGTTTTTCGCTATGCTAACATGCCTATGTTTACTTTAATAGATAACAGTTTGTCATGCAGTGTCAGAAACCAAAGAAGTGAAGCTATTAGAGATTATCAGTTAAATGAATGCAGTGAGTGGGATATTAATGAGACACTCTTACAAGCTTACAAGTTGCTTGTGGGCTACGTTAGCCTCGTAGCTCCTGTAGGCCTATGAAACCACTACCTCCAGCTAGGGTTGTGCGATATTGATATCTAATATCTGGATGAACTAAAAGACAAATGCTTGAAGAAATAGAGAAAAAACTAAAAATACTCTTTTCCAAAGCTCTGGGAAGTTCTACAAATAAAGAGAAGAAGCCGAAATGGGAGGAGCTTGCCGGAATATATGTGCCTGAGGTGTTCATTACATACGCTCCATTGTAGTGTCCATGCTCAGAACAATATGTTATAAAAGGATGATAAGCGCCCTCTTTCTGTTTTAAAACTGAACTGCACATGAACTTAAGAAGTTAAGAAGAACTTGGAGAGTTAGCCTACTCTTACAAACCACTTTACGTACTACGTTGAGTGTACTCGATAATGTCAGCTCGTGCATTGTTAACACAGCAAATCAGATATTATTGTAAACAATATATATCACAGTGGCACGCTGGTGTTAGTACGGTGGTGTAGTGGTTAGTACGGTGGTGTAGTGGTTAGTACGGTGGTGTAGTGGTTAGTACGGTGGTGTAGTGGTTAGTAAGGTGGTGTAGTGGTTAGTATGGTGGTGTAGTGGTTAGTATGGTGGTGTAGTGGTTAGTACGGTGGTGTAGTGGTTAGTACGGTGGTGTAGTGGTTAGTATGGTGGTGTAGTGGTTAGTATGGTGGTGTAGTGGTTAGTGTGGTGGTGTAGTGGTTAGTGTGGTGGTGTAGTGGTTAGTGTGGTGGTGTAGTAGTTAGTACGGTGGTGTAGTGGTTAGTACGGTGGTGTAGTGGTTAGTATGGTGGTGTAGTGGTTAGTATGGTGGTGTAGTGGTTAGTATGGTGGTGTAGTGGTTAGTATGGTGATGTAGTGGTCAGTATGGTGGTGTAGTGGTTAGTATGGTGGTGTAGTGGTTAGTATGGTGGTGTAGTGGTTAGTATAGTGATGTAGTGATCAGCATGGTGGTGTAGTGGTTAGTACGGTGGTGTAGTGGTTAGTACGGTGGTGTAGTGGTTAGTATGGTGGTGTAGTGGTTAGTGTGGTGGTGTAGTGGTTAGTGTGGTGGTGTAGTGGTTAGTACGGTGGTGTAGTGGTTAGTATGGTGGTGTAGTGGTTAGTATGGTGGTGTAGTGGTTAGTATGGTGGTGTAGTGGTTAGTATGGTGGTGTAGTGGTTAATATGGTGGTGTAGTGGTTAGTATGGTGGTGTAGTGGTTAGTATGGTGGTGTAGTGGTTAGTACGGTGGTGTAGTGGTTAGTACGGTGATGTAGTGGTTAATATGGTGGTGTAGTGGTTAGTATGGTGGTGTAGTGGTTAGTATGGTGGTGTAGTGGTTAGTACGGTGGTGTAGTGGTTAGTTCGGTGGTGTAGTGGTTAGTATGGTGGTGTAGTGGTTAGTACGGTGGTGTAGTGGTTAGTATGGTGGTGTAGTGGTTAGTATGGTGGTGTAGTGGTTAGTATGGTGGTGTAGTGGTTAGTACGGTGGTGTAGTGGTTAGTACGGTGGTGTAGTGGTTAGTACGGTGGTGTAGTGGTTAGTATGGTGGTGTAGTGGTTAGTATGGTGGTGTAGTGGTTAGTACGGTGGTGTAGTGGTTAGTGTGGTGGTGCAGTGGTTAGTGTGGTGGTGTAGTGGTTAGTGTGGTGGTGTAGTGGTTAGTACAGTGGTGTAGTGGTTAGTGTGGTGGTGTAGTGGTTAGTGTGGTGGTGTAGTGGTTAGTACGGGGGTCCTGCACAGAGGTGATGTAGAGCATCCAGCCCGTACGTGGACGTGTTTACTCTGCTTCTCTTAATGGCTGCTTTTAAAATGTCGGCTGTTGTCTCGACGGTACGGCAGCGATTTATCTGATGTTCTGCGTCTCACAGCCCGGCTGTAAATTGCTGCTCGGCCGTCTCCGAGGGGCCGCGGAGGCTTCTTTAACATTGCCGCGCCGTCCGTAGCGTTCTCAGCGCGGTTATTTAGATGCAGAGTAAAGAGGCAGGGTTTACTCCCAGCCTGTCTGCGGCATGTTTACCGTGACCTTTCTTAGAGGTGCTGATAGATAGCAGAGAGAGAGAGAGAGAGAGAGAGAGAGAGCTGGACAAGTGTGACTAATCCCCAGGATCTCCTGTGCAATCTGTGTGAGGCACCGGCTGTCCTTCATGCCTGGCTGATGAAATGCCACCCTCTTCCCCTTCAGCGTTTTGGTAATCAAAGCGCGTCACAGCCCACAACCGGGGGCTCCTCGGACCCTTTACCTGTGTGAAAGTCATCCAGCTCTGGGTTGGTGCCGAATGACCATTTATTTGTTGCTCATGTGACTCCAGAGGCCATTGCTGTGGAGAAGAATTGGCTAAATAAGCTGTTTTGAACTAAGGAAGGAATAGATTCAAACATTCAAAGGACCGCCGGGCCATTAAAGGTCCCCTATGCATATTGCAGGAAGCTATTTTAACATCACCTGGCACACGGATAACGTGGCAAACTGACACTTCAGCATTCTTTAAAACACATCATGACTTGATCATGCTGATTGATTATAGACTGTTCACAGTGGAAGTGGTGTTGG
>CM038725.1:30657560-30830427 GCA_021613375.1 Megaleporinus macrocephalus | reverse complement strand
TGTGAAGTGGTGTTGGACTGGACTGCAAGCCTATAGACTGTTCACAGTGGTAGTGATGTTGGACTGGACTGCAAGTCTATAGATTGTTCACAGTGGTAGCGGTGTTGGACTGGGCTGCGAGCCTATAGACTGTTCACAGTGGTAGCTGCGTTGGACTGGGCTGCAAGCCTATAGACTGTTCACAGTGGTAGTGGCGTTGGACTGGGCTGCAAGCCTATAGACTGTTCACAGTGGTAGCGGTGTTGGACTGGGCTGCGAGCCTATAGACTGTTCACAGTGGTAGCGGTGTTGGACTGGGCTGCAAGCCTATAGACTGTTCACAGTGGTAGTGGCGTTGGACTGGGCTGCAAGCCTATAGACTGTTCACAGTGGTAGTGGCGTTGGACTGGGCTGCAAGCCTATAGACTGTTCACAGTGGTAGTGATGTTGGACTGGACTGCAAGTCTATAGATTGTTCACAGTGGTAGCGGTGTTGGACTGGGCTGCGAGCCTATAGACTGTTCACAGTGGTAGCTGCGTTGGACTGGGCTGCAAGCCTATAGACTGTTCACAGTGGTAGTGGCGTTGGACTGGGCTGCAAGCCTATAGACTGTTCACAGTGGTAGCGGTGTTGGACTGGGCTGCGAGCCTATAGACTGTTCACAGTGGTAGCGGTGTTGGACTGGGCTGCAAGCCTATAGACTGTTCACAGTGGTAGTGGCGTTGGACTGGGCTGCAAGCCTATAGACTGTTCACAGTGGTAGCGGTGTTGGACTGGGCTGTAAGCCTATAGACTGTTCACAGTGGTAGTGGCGTTGGACTGGGCTGCAAGCCTATAGACTGTTCACAGTGGTAGCGATGTTGGACTGGGCTGCGAGTCTATAGACTCTTCACAGTGGTAGCGGTGTTGGACTGGGCTGCGAGCCTATAGACTGTTTACAGTGGTAGCGGCGTTGGACTGGGCTGCGAGTCTATAGACTCTTCACAGTGGTAGCGGTGTTGGACTGGGCTGCAAGTCTATAGACTGTTCACAGTGGTAGCGATGTTGGACTGGGCTGCAAGTCTGTAGACTGTTCACAGTGGTAGCGGTGTTGGACTGGGCTGCGAGCCTATAGACTGTTCACAGTGGTAGCGATGTTGGACTGGGCTGCAAGTCTGTAGACTGTTCACAGTGGTAGCGGTGTTGGACTGGGCTGCGAGCCTATAGACTGTTCACACTGGTAGCGATGTTGGACTGGGCTGCGAGTCTATAGACTCTTCACAGTGGTAGGGGTGTTGGACTGGGCTGCGAGCCTATAGACTGTTCACAGTGGTAGCGGTGTTGGACTGGACTGCAAGCCTATAGACTGTTCACAGTGGTAGCTGCAAGTCTATAGACTGATCACAGTGGTAGTGGTGTTGGACTGGGCTGCAAGCCTATAGACTGTTCACAGTGGTAGCGGTGTTGGACTGGGCTGCAAGCCTATAAACTGTTGACAGTGGTAGCGGTGTTGGACTGGGCTGCAAGCCTATAGACTGTTCACAGTGGTAGCGGTGTTGGACTGGGCTGCAAGCCTATAGACTGTTCACAGTGGTAGCGGTGTTGGACTGGGCTGCAAGCCTATAGACTGTTCACAGTGGTAGTGGTGTTGGACTGGACTGTAAGCCTATAGACTGTTCACAGTGGTAGTGGCGTTGGACTGGACTGCAAGTCTATAGACTGATCACAGTGGTAGTGGCGTTGGACTGGGCTGCAAGCCTATAGACTGAAGGCTCTGTGCGTATCCGTATTTAACGTTGAACGTAAACAAGACTTTAACATTGCTAACCGCTTCTTAATCGTCCAGTGTAGAACCTAAGACTGTTCTAGATACCACGGGAGCTTTAAAACACACTTAGGTTCACACACTGGTTCTAAAACGTGTGTGAGGCGTGTAGGCTACGTGTCATTTGTGCCTCTATAAGTCGAGTCAGAACGTAGACTCTTAACCATTTAATACACATATATATCTACAAAATGTAAACATTTGTCATTAGATTAATCGACTAATCGAAAAAAAAATAATTGTTAGATTAATCGATTATGAAAGTAATCGTTAGTTGCAGCCCTACTAGATATTTAGTCAGGGTTCCCCATGCTCTTATTCAGGCCCGAGGCTGGAAACTCTTCAGGTAAGTCAGGTAAGTCTGATCCCAGAAAAAGAAGGAGTGGAAAAGAGTTGTGTAAAAACGAACGCAGTCCATATTTGAGAACCTGGACCAATCAGAACAGAGCTCATTTACATATATATCAGTGTTACGGGGGCAGTTAAAACCAAAAACCCTAAAACCCCAGTTTCATCATTCAGACGAGCAGATGGAAGCTGCTTTGGTACATAACATGACACAGAGGTTGAAAACCATGCGAGTAAATATGTAGGACGTTCGGCCTTTGCCCATTTCAGAAGGTTCTGTGGCCACGTTCTCTGTGGAGCACTTCCATAGCAAGCCTTTCCAGCGCTGCTAATTAGCTTAATCATTGACAATAGCTCTAATGTGCCTAAACCTTCTACTGCTTTCCGTGCACGTTGGATATGGACAATAATTCCTCTCAAATAGCCTCAGAAGATCCTGCTTACAAAACACTGAGCAGTGTTTACAAGAATAGAGCAATAAAGGGATTTTCCATCACTTTTTTTTTTTCATCCCAGCTTCCTCAGCGTTCTAAACAAATCTCATTAATTGTTATTCTTTTTCTAAAACGAAGAATGACTTGCATTGTTTGGCGGGGCTTCATTCAGAGAGACGCATGGGCTTCTAATGGGTGCTGCGAACTAGGCTTCTAGGAAGGTCAGCACTAGTTTGGAAACTTCTTCTGGAAAGTCCTACACAAATGGCAGAAGATCTGTATAATAGGACCACAGAACAGTGGTTCCCTGTGCACGTACTCAGTGGCACTGATTGCTTTCATCATTCTCCGTGGACCAGCTGTTTTCCGCTACACCTGCAGTGTGAAACGTAGCTGCCACCGTTGTCCTTGGTTAGCCAAGCACAACGGAAACAGCTTTTTCTTTGAAACAGCCAACCATAAAGTTTCTCCAACGGCTCGTCTCGGCACTGCGGCTGAACATCCCTGGACGTTTCTGGCCTCATTCAAAAGATGAAGGTGCGAAGTCATCATCTTGTCCAGGAATGAGGGTTCAGTGGAGATGCCCTCAATGATTTGTAGATCAGGAGCATTGAATTCTAGATGTGGGACTCATTCAACTGAAGTCCAACAGTGTAAGAAATGTCTTGTTTAGGTTACCCAACAGTGATAACAACACATGAATCAGTAAATGAACTTTTTCTATTCATCGTCCTGTGTCGGTATTGACCCGCGGCATAAACAAAGCGTCATTAGTCGTATGAGTGATGCCGAAGCTCGTATGCCAGAAACATTCTCAATGCAAGGACACAAATGCAAATGACAGCCAGAGCTCTGCAAACGCACAGGCAAACGCAAGACTTGTGCCTCATGGCCCAGTTAAATTCCAAAATTGTGATGTAGAATACTAGTAAAGCTGCAAGGTGCAAGAAAAGATTTTGTGCCTGGGACATGACCCAGTCAAGGTCTATGGGCTTGCAGCCCAGTCCAACAGCTCTACCACTGTGAACAATCTAGGCCTGCAAACCAGTCCAGCACTGGTACCACTGTGAACAATCTATTCCACATTCATCATGAAAAGTCAAACGTTTTAGTACACTACCAGTCAAACGTTTTAGTACACTACCAGTCAAACGTTTTAGATACACTACCAGTCAAACGTTTTAGATACACTACCAGCCAAACGTTTTAGATACACTACCAGTCAAACGTTTTAGATACACTACCAGTCAAACGTTTTAGATACACTACCAGACAAACGTTTTAGATACACTACCAGTCAAACGTTTTAGTACACTACCAGTCAAACGTTTTAGATACACTACCAGTCAAACGTTTTAGATACACTACCAGTCAAACGTTTTAGTACACTACCAGTCAAACATTTTAGATCACTACCAGTCAAACGTTTTAGATACACTACCAGTCAAACGTTTTAGATACACTACCAGTCAAACGTTTTGGATACACTACCAGTCAAACGTTTTAGATCACTACCAGTCAAACGTTTTAGTACACTACCAGTCAAACGTTTTAGATACACTACCAGTCAAACGTTTTAGATACACTACCAGTCAAACGTTTTAGTACACTACCAGTCAAACGTTTTAGATACACTACCAGTCAAACGATTTAGTACACTACCAGCCAAACGTTTTAGATACACTACCAGACAAACGTTTTAGATACACTACCAGTCAAACGTTTTAGATACACTACCAGACAAACGTTTTAGATACACTACCAGTCAAACGTTTTAGATACACTACCAGACAAACGTTTTAGATACACTACCAGTCAAACGTTTTAGATACACTACCAGACAAACGTTTTAGATACACTACCAGTCAAACGTTTTAGTTACACTACCAGCCAAACGTTTTAGTACACTACCAGCCAAACGTTTTAGATACACTACCAGCAAAACGTTTTAGATACACTACCAGTCAAACGTTTTAGATACACTACCAGCCAAACGTTTTAGATACACTACCAGTCAAACGTTTTAGTACACTACCAGACAAACGTTTTAGATACATTACCAGTCAAACGTTTTAGATACACTACCAGACAAACGTTTTAGTACACTACCAGTCAAACGTTTTAGATACACTACCAGTCAAACGTTTTAGATACACTACCAGTCAAACGTTTTAGATCACTACCAGTCAAACGTTTTAGATACACTACCAGACAAACGTTTTAGATACACTACCAGTCAAACGTTTTAGTACACTACCAGTCAAACGTTTTAGATACACTACCAGTCAAACGTTTTAGATACACTACCAGTCAAACGTTTTAGATCACTACCAGTCAAACGTTTTAGATCACTACCAGTCAAACGTTTTATATACACTACCAGTCAAACGTTTTAGATACACTACCAGTCAAACGTTTTGGATACACTACCAGTCAAACGTTTTAGATCACTACCAGTCAAACGTTTTAGATCACTACCAGTCAAACGTTTTAGATACACTACCAGTCAAACGTTTTAGTACACTACCAGTCAAACGTTTTAGATACACTACCAGTCAAACGTTTTAGATACACTACCAGTCAAACATTTTAGTACACTACCAGTCAAACGTTTTAGATACACTACCAGTCAAACGATTTAGTACACTACCAGTCAAACGTTTTAGATACACTACCAGACAAACGTTTTAGATACACTACCAGTCAAACGTTTTAGATACACTACCAGACAAACGTTTTAGATACACTACCAGTCAAACGTTTTAGTTACACTACCAGCCAAACGTTTTAGTACACTACCAGCCAAACGTTTTAGATACACTACCAGTCAAACGTTTTAGATACACTACCAGCCAAACGTTTTAGATACACTACCAGTCAAACGTTTTAGTACACTACCAGACAAACGTTTTAGATACATTACCAGTCAAACGTATTAGATACACTACCAGACAAACGTTTTAGATACACTACCAGCCAAACGTTTTAGATACACTACCAGTCAAACGTTTTAGTACACTACCAGACAAACGTTTTAGATACATTACCAGTCAAACGTATTAGATACACTACCAGACAAACGTTTTAGATACACTACCAGTCAAACGTTTTAGATACACTACCAGCCAAACGTTTTAGATACACTACCAGTCAAACGTTTTAGTACACTACCAGACAAACGTTTTAGATACATTACCAGTCAAACGTATTAGATACACTACCAGACAAACGTTTTAGATACACTACCAGTCAAACGTTTTAGATACACTACCAGTCAAACGTTTTGGATACACTACCAGTCAAACGTTTTAGATCACTACCAGTCAAACGTTTTAGTACACTACCAGTCAAACGTTTTAGATACACTACCAGTCAAACGTTTTAGATACACTACCAGTCAAACGTTTTAGTACACTACCAGTCAAACGTTTTAGATACACTACCAGTCAAACGATTTAGTACACTACCAGCCAAACGTTTTAGATACACTACCAGACAAACGTTTTATATACACTACCAGTCAAACGTTTTAGATACACTACCAGTCAAACGTTTTAGATACACTACCAGACAAACGTTTTAGATACACTACCAGTCAAACGTTTTAGATACACTACCAGCCAAACGTTTTAGATACACTACCAGTCAAACGTTTTAGATACACTACCAGACAAACGTTTTAGATACACTACCAGTCAAACGTTTTAGATACACTACCAGACAAACGTTTTAGATACACTACCAGTCAAACGTTTTAGATACACTACCAGCCAAACGTTTTAGATACACTACCAGCCAAACGTTTCAGATACACTACCAGTCAAACGTTTTAGATACACTACCAGACAAACGTTTTAGATACACTACCAGTCAAACGTTTTAGATACACTACCAGCCAAACGTTTCAGATACACTACCAGTCAAACGTTTCAGATACACTACCAGTCAAACGTTTTAGATACACTACCAGTCAAACGTTTTAGATACACTACCAGACAAACGTTTTAGATACACTACCAGTCAAACGTTTTAGATACACTACCATTCAAACGTTTTAGTACACTACCAGTTAAACGTTTTAGATACACTACCAGTCAAACGTTTTAGATACACTACCAGTCAAACGTTTTAGATACACTACCAGACAAACGTTTTAGATCACTACCAGTCAAACGTTTTAGATACACTACCAGTCAAACGTTTTAGATACACTACCAGCCAAACGTTTTAGATACACTACCAGTCAAACGTTTTAGTACACTACCAGACAAACGTTTTAGATACATTACCAGTCAAACGTTTTAGATACACTACCAGACAAACGTTTTAGATACACTACCAGTCAAACGTTTTAGATACACTACCAGCCAAACGTTTTAGATACACTACCAGACAAACGTTTTAGATACACTACCAGTCAAACGTTTTAGATACACTACCAGCCAAACGTTTTAGATACACTACCAGTCAAACGTTTTAGATACACTACCAGACAAACGTTTTAGATACACTACCAGTCAAACGTTTTAGATACACTACCAGTCAAACGTTTTAGATACACTACCAGACAAACGTTTTAGATACACTACCAGCCAAACGTTTTAGATACACTACCAGTCAAACGTTTTAGATACACTACCAGACAAACGTTTTAGATACACTACCAGACAAACGTTTTAGATACACTACCAGTCAAACGTTTTAGATACACTACCAGCCAAACGTTTTAGATACACTACCAGTCAAATGTTTTAGATACACTACCAGCCAAACGTTTTAGATACACTACCAGCCAAACGTTTTAGATACACTACCAGTCAAACGTTTTAGTACACTACCAGTCAAACGTTTTAGTACACTACCAGACAAACGTTTTAGATACACTACCAGACAAACGTTTTAGATACATTACCAGTCAAACGTTTTAGATACACTACCAGACAAACGTTTTAGATACACTACCAGTCAAACGTTTTAGATACACTACCAGCCAAACGTTTTAGATACACTACCAGTCAAACGTTTTAGATACACTACCAGTCAAACATTTTAGATACACTACCAGACAAACGTTTTAGATACACAACCAGTCAAACGTTTTAGATACACTACCAGACAAACGTTTTATATACACTACCAGTCAAACGTTTTAGATACACTACCAGACAAACGTTTTAGATACACTACCAGTCAAACGTTTTAGATACACTACCAGTCAAACGTTTTAGATACACTACCAGTCAAACATTTTAGAACACTACCAGTCAAACGTTTTAGATACACTACCAGTCAAACGTTTTAGATACACTACCAGTCAAACGTTTCAGAACTGTTCTAAAACTTTTGACCGCTAGTGTATATAAATTTAACTTTGTGGCTGTTTCATGAATTAATACTTGAGGGCTCTTTTTGACTCAGCAGTCTGAGATTTCGGAGTGTGATTAATCGGCGAGCGTGGTGATGAAGGATTAAGAAATTACTTTTTTAACAGTCCTTCATCATCAGTCATTCGAGAAGGCCTCTACGGCTAAGAGCAGCTGTCTGCTCCGAGCTGCACAAAGCCAGTGAAACGGGGTTTCCTTTGTCCGCGCGCTCGCTTTGTGTGGCTGCCGTTTGTTTCTGATTAACGTGGAAGCGTTTCAGTCACCTCGTCCGTCGCGCAGTCCCGCTTGGATCGGGCTGGAAGACGTTCCATGTTGCCATTGGTATGCTAATGTTCCAATTAGCGGCTGGCGCATGCGGGGACAGGGCCTGGAATAGCGTTGTATTTACGGTGGAGCTGATTAGATAATTACCATCTTTTTTCAGAAGAAGATTCCAATTACGCCTAATCATCTCTCCGCGCGTTCCCCTTCCACGCCACCAAGAATCCTTGAGATTTTAGCACGCAGCCTCTTTGCGTTAGCGGGGGGGACGTTAGCCGGGCTAATTCTGTGCCGCGTTCCGTTTTG
This sequence comes from Megaleporinus macrocephalus, assembly GCA_021613375.1. Classification (NCBI taxonomy): domain Eukaryota; kingdom Metazoa; phylum Chordata; class Actinopteri; order Characiformes; family Anostomidae; genus Megaleporinus; species Megaleporinus macrocephalus. The sequence continues at coordinate 30,821,910 of CM038725.1, read as the reverse complement.
TTGCCGTCACCACCGGGGATGTCTGTCTCTCAGGTTTTTTTAGAGTTGTTATTATTTTTTGCTCCTGGTTTTGTGTTCCTCAGCCTCCAGCTGAGGAGAATTATGGCAGAAATGAGCTCAGCGGCGTGTATTTTAGGCCTGGAGCTTCATGAAAACGCACTCTGCTTATTCCCAGCATTAATATGCAGCGTAAGAACAGTCGAGTTCTGAAGGAGCTCTTTCCTTTCTCATCTCATTCCAGGCTGGAGACAAAGGCCGTGTAGGTGTATATATGTCAGGCTCTGAGTGGGTTTGTTGTGAGGTATCGTAGCTTAAAGAGAGGCTGTTCGGAGACTGCATTAAGACCTATAGAATGTAATTCGTCTGCTTGAACTGTTAAAGTGAAGTTATTTTTATTTCTTTTTTTAAATATTTTTTATTGTCATTTTTCTTTTCCTCAAATAGACACAACAGTACAACACCTACCTACATCAGCCCCTTCAATACCGCATCACATAATTCAATTAAGTTAAAAATTATATTAATAATACACAAAAGTACATAATACACAGTAATAATAATAATAATAATAATAATAAAATAAATATAAATAAATGAATAATAATAATAGATAAAATACCACAATACATACATACTCACAAAACAGCACTTCCACAATGTCCATAGTCCACAGATTCTTATTAAATTAAATTTTGTAGTTTTATTCATCATTATAATCATGTTTGGTTCTCAAAGATTAATAAACTATCCTTGTTTGCCCCTAACAATATATGTTAGTCGCTCTAGTCCAATCGAATTTGAGAGTTCACTTATCCACATTTTCAATGTAGGACCTTCCATGCTCTTCCAGCACAGTGCAATGACCCTCCTGGCCTGAAGAAGTTCCAGTAATGGATATTGTTTTGGTGTTTGTAAAAAGTTGGCATTTAAGGGGACTCTGGCACTAAACATCTCTAGTTACGGTCAAAGTTTAGTTTTCACTGTAACCGCTAGTCCTATACATATACACTACCGCTCAAAAGTTTAGGATCACTTTAGAATTTCATTTCATGCAATTCACAAACAATATTGTCCATTTCACAATTAATGTAAGTGTATCAGATGATTTTTAAAGAATAAAAATGTTTGTATTAAAGTCTATTTTTGTATAGAGGCTTATTTTTCATATAGTCCTATTATCAGTAATTCTCAGTCCTCTGTCTAAATCTCCTGGTACGGCCACCAATCCAAGTTAAGGATGTTATTGGACTAATTGGTTGTTAGGACACTCTTGCTCAGTTGTGATCACAGCTGAAAAACATTCTACTAATAAGTGAGTATAAAAGGGAACAACATTCTAGGTTAGTTTAGTATCTGAAGATCAGCAGTTGATGGCTTGCTGACCGACTCACAATGACCAGAAAGAAACAACTTTCTTTAGAGACCCGTCAGTTCATTGTTGTGTTAAGGAAGAAGATACTCCATTAAAACAAGAACATTTCAGTGAGATCCCAAACTTTTGAGCGGTAGTATATATATATATATACTAAATTGACCAAAAACATGCCTTACTTTCAATGTAAGTCAATGGAACCAGACTTTTTTCCAATCTATTTTGGAGCACTTCTATTGGTCCATTCATTATAATATTTTCATACAATGACCTTTGGTGTACAGCGACAATATATATATCAGCAGTGTTTACTTTCTGAGGTGCCAGACGGGAGCATCGTCACTAAAAATGGATTGAGATGGAGTTTTAGTTTTTAAGCTGCCTGATGAATCAGAAACAAGATGTCGCTAAAGAGGGGAACATCTCTGGAAAGTTAACCAAGCTTGGCACTGACCCTGCTCGTTACACGGTCCCAGCCACGAGGCTACTTCCGTTTGAACGTCTGCCCCGCGCAGCCCCCAGTCTACGAAGAGTGGTCACGGTTTGAAAATGTTCTGGCAAAATTACTTTAAGCACTTTAAGCACAGCTCAGCAAACGCACATGAATTTAAAAGAACAGGAAGTTATACTTGGACAGAATAAGAAACACTTGTTCAGGACGTTCAGGCCCGCCTCAGTAACCAGCTAAATATAAAGGAGGACTAAGCTAAACTGTTACGATGCAGAAAAACAAAAAATCAACCATCTGACTCTAAGAACAATCAATTTTTTTAGTTTTCTGATACATAAATGGCTCCTGAAAATAATTCACAAAAGGCAATGTGTTTAAGGTTTAAGATACAATTGAACATTTAAATAAAATATAATTCCACTGTGCTGCTCGAATCTATTATTAAAAGCTTCAGGTTAAACATTTGACTAATTGCAACTAATCACAGCATATATATATATATATATATATATATATATATATATATATATATATATATATATATATATATATATATATATATATATATATATATAACACACACACACACATATATATATATATATTATATGCTGTTGAACATTTGAACCACAAGAGATATTGCAAATCTGATTACATCAATCGATTTCTGAGACAATTCTGGTCTTCTTTGATCTGCTCCATGACCACCTAACCATTGCAAAAACGTGCCCTTGATCCAATATGGCGGCGTTGGAGATGGCAGCCATGTTCAGAACATGTCCTAAAAGATAGGCCACCCCACCCATTACTTCATTACTTGCTGAGCTATTTAGTAAGGGTGTGTTTAAAAACTCGATTTTTCAATTCAAATCAATCTTCATTTGAATAATCCGATATCGATTCGTATAAACCCGAGATCGACCTTTAAAATTAGCATTACAGCCCCCCCATAGTTTGTCGAAAATGAAAGGGTGTGTATATCCACCTAGCGGTTCAGATAGGAATTGCAGGGAGCTGGCCGGAGGGGGTTTTAAGGAGATCTCCTCTTCTTGGATGAAACGATAGGTGGAAATACAGAAATTTAGCTCATTTGTTTATCGCCATCGATCGGCTACATTGGAGAAATATCGGCCGATCACTGATCACATATTTTGATTCGAAATCGGCCAATACCGATACATAGCCGATCAATCCTTCCATCTCTGATATAAACACTAATGTTTTTAGTAATGGTAGGTTGAGTGTTCCTTGTACGTTTACCACATTTGGTTTCTGCAGTTTCGTAGCAGAGCTAAAAAGCTAATGCAGCTAACAAGTTATGGATGCGCATGGGCACAAACTGCAAGTACATCCTCAAGGGCCATTTGGAGGGCCAAACTAATGTCCTACTTGAGGGCCCAAATACTAGGCCTTACCATTATTTTACATGCAAGGACAAAAGTTAACTAATTCTTAATTCATTTTAGCCAAAGTCTTTGAAGCACTGTGCAAAAGCTTGAGACCACTTTTCGCTGAATTCGCTTCCAGTGAAACGGCTATACAAGTCATTCATAAAACGATATTTACTTTCAGTGCAAGTCAATGGAACCAGAATTATTTCCAAGATATGGTGAACCATTTCTATTGGTCCATTCAACGTTTCCACACAAGGTAAATGGCAGCTGTCTTGTTCATTTCTCTGAAAATCTCTTTTAATTTTCAAACAAAACATATTATTGTAACTAAAATATCCCTAAATGAATCCATATTGAATTGAATCGAATCGGAAATCGATTTGAATTGGGACCTTGTGAAACGGGATCGAATCGATCCGGGAAATCAGTGGCGATACCCAGCCCTACTATTTAGAGAAGTCTGAGACTTTTGATAAAACAGTTGAACATGCAGTGTCAAACCACAGAGGCATTTCTATGAGGGGTTACCCAACAATTCAACACACTTTGAGACTAACAAGGTCATTATAAGTTGGTCCTGAACTACAAGGCTTTGCCTTCAAGTACATCAAACATGCACATGCTATGTATAGACTGTAATTTTCTATTTCATCTCTATGTAATTTCATCTAAGCTTTCACTTGCTTTATTTACAAAAGTCCTTATTGACATTTCTGCTCTACTTCTGTTAAGATATCATCGTTATCCAAAGAAAAACATCTTTGTCTGTTGTTCATTTTTATTTTCTACATCACTTGAACAAGACAGCTGCCATTTACCTTATGTGGAAACGTTGAATGGACCAATAGAAATGGTTCACAATATCTTGGAAACAATTCTGGTTCTATTGACTTGCATTGAAAGTAAATATCGTTTTTGGCCATACTTGTTTTTCTTTGAACAGCGGCGATGTGAATGACTTGTGCTTAATAGCCGTTTCACTGGAAGTGATTTCAGCGAAAAGTGGTCTCCAGCTTTGGCACAGTGCTTGAAAGACTTTGGCTAAAAGGTTGTTTTTAAATTTAAACGAATTAAGAATTAGTTAACTTTTGTCCTTGCATGTAAAATAATGGTAAGGCCTAGTGTTTGGGCCCTCAAGTAGGAATTTAGTTTGGCCCTCCAAATGGCCCTTGAGGATGTACTTGCAGGTTGTGCCCATGCGCATCCATAACTTGTTAGCTGCATTAGCTTTTTAGCTCTGCTACGAAACTGCAGAAGCCAACCTCAGCCAACAGGCATGTCGTGGCTGACTAAGAGAGAAGGTGGAGATGCTGGAAATGTGTTTATTTCCTGTTGGACGATCCTGAGAGTGAATCAGTGTCGTATAGTAACAGCTAGCTCATCCTGTGACTCAGCGCTAATCCTGTTAGCGATGCCGTATGAGTCACAAGGCTCAACCGTACACAAATAAAAAGGGGTATATTTAGATAGTACCTTTCTGTACAGTTGATATCATACAGTACCAGGCAGATGTTTGGAGACCCCTGCTAGAATATCTCTTTTCAGTGTGATCTTACAGACATTTAGCAGACCTAGCATTACGGTAATGACACTGTAAATTGGTGGCTTGTATTAAAGTTCTGTCCACTCGCCATTTACTTCCAGGCAGCTATTTCCAGTCTTAGAAGACCAGGCTTCTGAAGTTCTGTATTCAGTATTCTTCATTCTTTAACATAGAAGTATGTGGCGTTGTAACCTCTTGAGACCAGTTGAGTGTATAGGCTTTATTCTAGAGGATGTCCCGCTACAGATGTTCTTGGAGGAGATCTCAACAACTACACCTACTAAGGAGGTCTCGGCAACTACACGGTCTTATAGGCCTGCCAGTACGTTTCATCTGGCCCAAGTCCTTATCTCCTGGGCTTGGGCCGCTTTCTTAGGTGGTTCCTGCCATAAATGATGGGATTCACTGAACCATAACCTTCTCACAACCTCTGTAGCATTCAGTGTGTCCATCTGTGTACTCGATTAAACTTTATATACCATTAATATACCAATACTAGACCAAGACTACTCCAGATATATCAAAGATTTATCAAAGTTCATTGGTTTGTGTGATGTACCGTAGTGACTTTGTGAGGGTCTTTTATTGACAATTCAATGTGCTGCTATATGCAGAACGTTTAGGTACAACCAGAAAATATTTGAGATGTGAACATTATGTGTTCCAACACACTGGAACTAGGGGGTGAAGGTCCCCCTGAAAAACTCCAACTAACCCCTTAAAATCCAAGACTAATTACTTATTATTAAGTGACTACAAGGAATTCAATGGGTTATAAACGTGTTTGCTTTGGGTATCAGTTATAAATAAGCACAGACTAAAGATATTTGGGGGCGTGTTTTAGAGGGGCGTACTCTGGTTAGCAGCAGACATCACCTCTGGCCCTGCAAGACTGGTGAGCATGCATATAGCGTTTGATAATTTAGGTGAACATGTAAGTCAAGGGCAAGTTCCATATAGACAGAGTTAACAACATTTCTTCATTCCTGCTCTGTTATCCAGGCCCAGGTCTAAGTCAGGCCTCTATGTCTGTAGACCAGCCAACACCTTAAATTCTAAGACCTAAAATGGCTTTGACTCCATGGCCTGATTGTGGTTTAGTGTGGTTTACTCCACCATCACTTCTTCATGAGTGGGTCTCCATGCCCAGCTCTACATTCTTAGAGGATCCAGTGTCAACTGAGAGGTAAATACATATGTACAGCAAACAGAGCTAGATTAACCCACTGGTGACAACCTAAGCCTATGAAATTACAAGGTTTTGGTTTTGTTCTGTCAATTCTTTAGAAAATATCTAAACTGAACCGAGTTAACTGCTTAGCTAAGGCCTAGATTGGTCAGGTATGCCAGTGAGAAGATCTAGATTTAAGAAATGAATAACTCAACACGATGGCGATGCCTTTTGAGTATTTACGGCTGCATTATCAGGTTGTTGGTTGTTGGGTTGATGTCAAAGGAGCTGGATGATTGAAAAAGCATTACGTTAACAGATTAAACTCATTTTGTACTTTGGTAAGAGGAAGTCAACCCCATGGCATTTTGAGTGTATGACAAAACACAATAACAGTGATAAGCTCATGTGTGTTGTTTCATACTTCTGAGGTACTGGGTGTGTCTCAAAACCCAGTGAGTGTCTAAGTAGGCTGTCTAGGTAGGGAGCTGTGTAAGTAGCAGCGTTCTCTCCTCATCTCTCCTCATAAAACAGATTACTGAGACGCTCTAGTTAGAGAGAGACTGCGTCACGGCTTGTTACCGCCCACTGCAGCATGCTAGCGGTGGTTTAGCTGGTTGCTAAGCTACCAGCCGGCATCCAAAACAATAGCCCCAGGTTTAAAAATGTGTAAAAATCGAGTATAAAAGTGTAAATGGTGAAGGACTCGTTACAGAGTTGATAATAAAATACAGTTTTGTGTGATTATATGACCAGAAACATTAAAATAGATTAGATTAGCCTGTGTTGCATCATGGGATTGTCTTAGCGGCTGAGGAAGAATTCGATACTTCTTTAAAATCAGGTCTAAATAAGGTTCCTCAGTGGACAGCATGTTTAAGGTATGTAAGAATTGGGACAGTCTACATGTCGGGAGCGCATACCATGACGTAATAGGCTGCCTATGTAGGAGCTCACTAGGTTTGAGACAGACCCATTCTGTATTATCTCAAAATGTGGGACGCAGCATTAGGTGAGATCAGACCGGTAGTGTACATGACGAGCTGATCCAGAGCACCAAGTAAAGCGCCGTGGAAAATGTCAGCGAGCTCCGGTAAACAGTGTGGATGTGTTTTCGCAAAAGGCAAGACTTGTTTGATCCGGATAATGAAAAAAAGAACACCCTGAGACTGGCACAGAGGCGCGAGTTTCCTAATCGATCATCTCCTTTGATTTGATGCGGCCTGTGCGAGGGGTCACGTTGGGCCGGCCTCTCTCAGACACTTGCATCGATCGCTATGAAATCGCGGCTGCATTGTAAGCAGCAGAAGCCGGAGATGATTGTAGCGATAACCCCATAACAATAGCTCTGGAGATAATATGGCTCGCTTAATTTTGGAATAAATATTTTCTGTGGCAGCTCCCGTCAGCCAACATACACAACGCTCTGCAGGATTGAAGTTCCAATCAAAAGTTAGGTCCGAGTTATTTCAGTTTTCCAGTAGACTTTTCTAGAACAGATCTCATGTGTCCCAAAAAGAATTAAAAAATAATAAAGGTAGTAATTTAATGTTATATCTAGTTGTTGATTCAAAACTCTGATTTATGGATGGACACTCGTCTCCACTGAAGTGGCTTTGCTATTGACTCACTGCCCCCTCTTCATTTCTCTGTTTCACTTAGCTAGCTAGGTCTACTTACTGTCCTGCTGATTTTTGCTGTCACAAGTGAATGGCTAGACTTCTTCACCCCTTAAATCTGTATGTGTTAAATATAAACTGCCCATGTGGGCGTGTTCCTATATCTTTTTATCAGCTTGTGCATACGTAATGTGATATAGGGATGGATTTGTTTTGACTTTGGTCTCTAGGCTACACCCCCTCTGGGCCTCTCTCGTATTTCGATCTCATTTCTTTGTCCCTCCTCTCCGTTCTGCACAAGTTTTACAGCAGATCACAGTCGGATCGCTTCACAGCGGCTGAGGCGGAGACTAATTTCCCACTTCAGTGGCTCGATGTTGGGGCCCCTGTGGTGGACCACCCATCCAGAGAGAGGGAGAAATGTCCGGGATACGGTGACCCTTCTGCCCACTGGCGCTTGTCCCCCTATCTGCCCCAAGAGCCTTGAGTGCCAAGCCCTTTAGAACACAGCGGGACAGGGCGCAAAGTCATTGTAGCCCTGGTATTTAGCTCATTTCTCTCTCTTTCTCTCTCTCTTTCTTTTCAGTCATTGTATCTACCTATTTATCCTTCCAGCTGCATCACTACAGGCCAAAAGTACTGAAGCAAGCGGTGAAAGTACTGAGTCTAGACATTGAATAGATTTTGATTGTTAATAGACGATGATTTATTATTGTTTGAATTTAAAGGTTAACAGTCTTGTTTTAAGGAAAGACAAATGCTTTGTATTCTAGTCCATTACTCAGATTGTAAGTGCATACCTTCTAAGTATCTTATGTACAATCAAAGTATGTGTATATCATATATTTATATGTATATATATATATATATATATATATATATATATATATATATATATAACACATACTTTGACTGTACATAAGGTACTATATATATATATATATATATATATATATATATATATATATATATATATATATATATATATAAAGTGTACATATGTAGTCAATTAGTGTACGTGTCCTACACATTGTATACAGTCAATAAGTGTACATATCATATATATATTATATACAGTCAGTGTACATATTATATATACAGTCAATACGTGTACATATTATATATATATTATATACAGTCAGAGTGTACATATTATATATATATATATATATATATATATATATATATATATATATATATATATATATATATATATATATATATACAGTCAGTGTACATATCTTATATACAGTCAATAAGTGTACATATATATATATATATATATATATATATATATATATATATATACATACAGTCAGGGTGTACATATCTTATATACAGTCAGTGTGTACATATCTTATATACAGTCAATAAGTGTACATATATATATTATATACAGTCATATATATTATATACAGTCAATAAGTGTACATATCATATATATATTATGTACAGTCATATATATATTATATACAGTCAGTGTACATATCTTATATACAGTCAATAAGTGTACATATCATATATATATTATATACAGTCATATATATATATTATATACAGTCAGTGTACATATCTTATATACAGTCAATAAGTGTACATATCATATATATATTATATACAGTCATATATATATATTATATACAGTCAATAAGTGTACATATATATTATATACAGTCAGGGTGTACATATCTTATATACAGTCAATAAGTGTACATATTATATATAGTGTATATATTATATACAGTCAATGAGTGTACATATTATATATACAGTCAATAAGTGTACATATCATCTGTGATTGTAGCCTCTCTCCCGGCTGATGTTATTGTTAATGCGAGAGATACAATCACAGATTTTATTGTAGGAGCGTACAGTGTGCAGCCGCTGCTTCAAAGAGGCTAAATGGATGCAGACAGCTGTAATAGGATTAGAAGTGTTGATAATTTACTGTGAGAACATGCTAATAACGTGTTAACTTTAACAACCCTGACATAAACAGAGACGCACACACCATATTTTCTGAACATGGTTGCAGATTGACCAACACAGCAGGCTACTGCTGTGACTGGCAACTTATATTGTTCTGGGTTAACAGCATGTTGCAAGTGCAGAGTGGCTTATTAGGGCAGTCTAATATCTAATACAGTAGGCAGGCATTGAAACACATGCAAGCAACATTTTATATATATATATATATATATATATATATATATATATATATATATATATATGGCAAGTAAAGAAGTTATAACACCATCATACTCAGTATTGTCAGATATATACAAATATATGTCCATATAAACCCAGCTAATGCTCATGTTTCACTGGCTACCTTGTTTTAGTTGTATTATTAGTCACTCTGGTTGTAAGCTAGACTAACTGGGGCCGGGATTTAGAAAGGATTCAGGAGTATCTGAATGCTCCGGTCGGGTAGATCTGATTAGAACTGCAGTAAAACTCTGCAGACAAACCCGTTAACAATCACTTACTGCACACATTCAGTGCAACATGTTTTTCTATGCTAATAAATATGTTAATGTACAATATCTCTAAAAAAGAAAAAAAAAAGAAAAGTTGGTTCCAAACTAATCTGCCGGCTTTCATTCAGTCTCTCTCATTGGCAGAACACTTAATGGTGCATTTGCATTACCAGAGCTTGGCTTAGAAAGTTTGGGAATATTAAAGCATAATGAAAAAAGGAAATTGAACATTGTGGAGCCTATAAAGCAGTAATGAAACTCTTAAGGCCGCTTTAAGCACCGCAACACTGGAACTCGCAGGCAAACAGGAACCACTGAGAATAAACTAATACAGTTTGTAACGGTGGCGGAATGGTTTTCCGTGTGTGCACGAATGGATAACTCTTTGTGGCAGGGAAGGACGTTCTGCTCCAGTACGTTCCTATAATAGATACAGTCGTTTCTCACTGTTTTAGGGTTTGCCCAGTTTGAAAAGAACGCTTTGTAAGTCTAATCGAATGTTCCGAACTCTGATCTGTAGATGTATTTCTTTTATGTCTTGTTTAATGGATGTATTTTTCAAATTATTTCATCTTTAATTAATTAAATGATTTAATTCTTAATGTCTCTGCAGGCCAAGTCATGCATCCTTAATTTGATCACAATTCGGCTGTGACCCATTGAAAAAGTTTTAGTTTTAGAAAACTATTAAAATGCATAACAGAACTTTAAATTAAACCAACAATTTGATTGCGATTTTTAAGCAAATAATTGAATAGTTAATAGACTCACAGCAATTTAATTACACGATCCTTTTGAAGACTTTTAAATGCTTGGATTGTGATTCTTTAGAAAACTTGTAAACACATAATGGAACCTTAAATTACATGACCAATTTGATATGATTTTTTTTTTTAGTATTGAATGATTTAGTATGAATTAAATGTTTAATGGACTCTCAGATTTTACCACAATTCAATTACACGATTCTTTAGAAAACTATTAAATGCATATAGGAACTTTAAATTAAACTAACTATTTGATTAGGATTTTTAAACAAAGAACTGAAGTTCAATTTTATGATTCTTTTAAATATATATATATAAATATATAATGGAATCTTAACTTTTTGAAATTTGAAGTGAATTTTTAGTATAAATTACTTAGTATGAACTAAATGTTTAATGGACTTTCAGATTTCACCATAAATCGATTACACGTTTTTTTTAGGAAACTATTAAATGCATAACAGAACTTTAAATTAAACTAACAATTCGATTAGGATTTTTAAACAAAGAACTGAACGTTTAATGGACTCTCAGATTTCACCACAATTCAACTACATGATTCTTTAGAAAACTATTAAATACATAATGGAACCTTAACTTTTTGAAATTTGAAGTGAATTTTTAGTATGAATTATTTAGTATGAACTGAATGTTTAATGGACTCTCAGATTTTACCACAATTCAATCACACGATTCTTTAGGAAACTATTAAATGCATAATGGAACTTTAAATTAAACTAACTATTTGATAAGGATTTTTAAACAAAGAACTAAAAGTTTAATAGACTCTCAGATTTCACCACAATTCAATTACACGATTCTTTAGAAAACTATTAAATACATAATGGAACCTTAACTTTTTGAAATTTGAAGTGAATAATTTAATATGAATTATTTAGTATGAACTGAATGTTCAGTGGACTCACAAAATCTCACATTTTTATTTATTTAGCAAATGTTTACATACATAATATCAGATTTCATTGCAATTTCATTATGATACTTTGCCAAGTGATTAAATGGATCTCAGATTTGAATCTTGGACAGTTGTGATATGATTAGTTAGCAAATTATTAAATATATAACAAAAGGTTGGTAGTAATTACGCATTATGATTAGAAATGTATTACAGAATCTTAAATTTCAGCGCAATTCAAATATGATTCGTCAAGAAAATTATCATCTCTAACAAAACCACAATTTGCTGTGACTCAATAGCAACATTAAAATACCTCAAATATACAAATGTGATTGAAAGAGGTGTCAACACAGCAAATTAAACAACACAAGATTTCAGAATTTGTATTAATTGAAGGTTGTGGGCAAAATAACTGCGTGTATAACTAAGAAAAGTGCATTTCCTGAAGGAAACACTGGATGGTTGTGCATAAACGACAAATAGAGGAGTGCGGGTCAGTATGTCTGTGGATTAGTGTTTGGAGATCTGCCCTGAGTGAATATAGGCAGTTTGGCGGTTGTGGGTTAAATGAAACCATGAGGTTTGGGTGTGGCTGAAAATGAATGGAACCCTATGGGAAGAACGAGGGATGAATAAATACCAAATAGAGGAGTGAGAGTCAGTATGTATGTGAATTAGTGTTTGGGCTCTTGTCCTGAGTGAGTACAGGCAGTTTGGAGGATGTAGGTTGAAAGAAACTGTAATGTTTGGGTTCGACCAAAAATGAATGGAACCCTATGGGTGGAACGAGGGATGAATAATCGATGAATAGACGAGTGCAGGTCAGTATGTCTGTGGATTAGAGTTTGGGGATCTGCCTTAAAGGAGTACATGCCGTTTGGAGGCTGTAGGTTAAATAAAACCATGACGATTGGGTGCGCTTGGAAATGAATGGGACTCTATGGGGGGAAAAAAGAGGGATGGGGAAAAAAGATAAACAGACGAGTGCGGCTCAGACCAACACTGCAGTTGTGGTCGGGGGTCTGCTCTGAGTCAGTGTATGAGAAACGGTGTCTCTCGGTCGAGCAGAAGTTCAGTAGATTGGCGTGCGCTTTTCCATCCTATTCATTCTCTATGGGAAAAATCTAAAAGCTGTACACGAGCCCGAATCTCACAATCAGACCGGACAGTCTGGAACTTTGTTGAAATTTAGAAAACTGTGGGACGAGGTACGTGGCGAAGATCTGGCAGAAAGCCAAAAACGAATAACAATGTAGTTACAGTATAATAAAATTGACTTGAGTAGAGTCAGTACTGTTAGAGTCATGGTGCCTCAGAGTGTTCTACTGCCTCTAGTAAGCACCATGGACAGTTACTCTGATACACTCTACTGCCACTGAGAGGCCAGACAACATTGCAGATAACATTCACACTCCTTTGATGTATCTTGTAATTTGTTATCACCATCTGCCTCCCCTTTAAACACTTCTGTGCTCTGAAGTGTAAACACTCTGACCCTTGGTCAGTTACTTAGTTAGTAGTGTTTATTGGACAGTTGGCTGGGCAGCTGTTCTGTGGCCTGAAGTTATTTGAGTTGGTTTAAAGTGTGTCATTTGCATTTGGAATCTGTCGTTGTTGTTATTGTTGTTACTCTCGATATGAAGTCCAAAGGGCCATCGTGAGCATAACATCAAAAGCTTGCATCAAAACAAACCCATCAGAAGGACAGGAAAGACAACAGTTGTGGTCAAATCTACTATTCAGTACATTCTCCACAGGATAGTAAGTACTGGTGAGCTCAGAGTGACCAAAAGACCCAAAGGACCCAAGACCCAAAGGAGTTATTTTCCTGGGAAGGTAGAACTCCTTTACGATAGATGGGCAGATCAAGGAGAATGTCTACCAGGTTTACCTATCTCCATACCAGTTAACTTATCTCCATCCAAGTCAATAATCAGGAGAAGTCTTTACCAGAGTAAATCCAGAGCGATTCACAAGATGGAAACCATTGGTAAGAAATTGAAAGGCAAGGGCTGTACAGTTCTAGATGGACATCTTATGAACAGTTGAGACAAAGGAAGGTTCTAGCCATGATCCAAAGCATACCACTGCATTGGTCAAGCATGGTGGGGGTGGTGTTACAGTTTGCTTGTATCCTAGTATATGCTCTGCAGTGGTCAATCACCTGACCTTTATCAAGCATACATTTTCCCCAGAAACAAGCAGGAGACACCAGCAGTGAAGGTCATATCTATGACTTCCGTTCACCCGATTTAGATGTAAATAACCTCGAATTAAAGTTCAAAAATATGAGTCATATTTAAGTCTATTATGCTGTGGTGGACGACTCTCAGTAACGTTGTCAACATCAAGTGTCTCTTGATCTGACTATATTTGTTGGTCTGATTGGCTGTACTTCTTGTTGGTGTCCGGTAAGGATGGGCAGATTGGTACGGAAGTATTGGTTCTTCCAAACTTTCAAACTGGATCTTCATTCAGAAGTTTTTTGATGCTGAAACCATTCAATACGAACATCAGTTATCACTCTTATCACTAATACAAGGTAGCTAGTAATGCAAACAGCCCTGACTGTTGTCAAGGTGCTAGTTGTTCCCATGTTGTAGCTCAAATGTCAGAAACGATGCAGTTCTAAGCTTGTGTATGGCACCATGGTCTAGCTATGCTACCTCCTAGAACCTCTGCAGAAGTTTGTAAATCGGCCCATTGACATTGCGGCTGTGAAGACACAAGCTAGGCTTTCATGTCCCTTAGGAAGCAACACTTCTGAATCTTCCAGGTACTTGTACAATAAAGCTTCACCGCCAGACTACAAGAATCTCTAAGCGCATTGATCTGTTGTTTGTGTTATTCTGTGCATGAGAAGATCTGAATGGATGGTCGTGTACCTTCTCTGAACACAGTGATGTTGTATTCACTACCACCGGCTATCTTTTTGCAGGGTATCTGCCGAAGCCCCTTGTCAGGATATCTCAGCCACGCCTTTACAACAAGGCACCGTCTCTGTGTGTAGAAGTTGCTGAAGTCTTGAGAGTTTCTCGACCTCTGATTAAGCGGAGTGTTTATTTAAAACTCAGACAGCAGCACGTTCACGGTGGCAGCGTTCCTGCAGGGGACTGGCATCTTATTCCGACTCTTCCTGCCTTCAGTAAAGCAGAACGCAGCGCTGTGATTAGCGAGTCTAATGTATTACCAGTGGTGGGGCTGAGCAGTGCAGGTGAGCTGGTACGTAGCCAGCTGTAATGATATGTGTGGCGTTCCAAAGGAGCAGTAGGAGGTTCCCTCCGGGGACACAGTCAGCGAAGAGAGAGAGAGAGAGGGAGGCTAGGATGTGGAAGGCAGGGCTCATTTTAATGTGAATGTTATGAATAGCCCGCGGGCAGAGGCGAATCTGATGGCATTGTTTTGCTGGCGCTAAGCGACGCGGCGTTCACCTCCGGAGGGGATCCCAAAATCAAATGTTTGGACACAACTTGTTTTTCCTAACCATAAAGATGGCTAGGCTCATGCGGAAACGCTAGAACGCATCGGTGCTGATCGATTTTGCACATACGGGTGCTTAGAAGGTGGCGAACCCTTAAGAATTTTCTAGATTTCTGCATAAATACAACCTAAAACATGATCAACATGATAAATAATAACGAAACAAATTCATTTATTTATTGAGAAGCCAAACTCTGTCGGTTTGGGTCCAGACTGGATGGCATTCCTTGCCCTTGCACATCATTGAGGCTTGGACACCCAACACCCTTTTACCAATTCACAGTTTGTCCCTACTCCCTACTGCTGACCAGGAGCTCCCTAGGAGCCTTGCCGATTCTGGGGAGTTCCAATCCAGTCGACTCGCCAATGTTTTGCCTGTTGACAAAGTCAAAATCAAATGTTTGGACATTGTTTCCTAACCGTAAAGATGGCTAGGCTCATGCGGAAATGCTTGAACGCATAGGTTCTCATCAACTATGTTTAGAAAATACCAGCTTTGCACATATGGGTGCTTAGAAGTTTGCGAACCCTTAAGGATTTTCTATATTTCATTTATTTATTGAGGAGCTTTGGGGTACATGGCAAGATGGCAAGGAGAAATTCGCTGCTCTTCAAAATGACCAGTGATGCCATATGCAGTTTTCTAAAGGTCATGTGGACAAGCCAAAGAAGTTTCTGGAAGATGTTTTGTGGATGGGTAACACCAAAATACAACTCTATGTGCTTTAAATAACAAGCGGTATGTCTGGAGAAAGGAAAACTGCCTTCCAGCCTAAGATCTTTACAGCATCTGTGAAACATGGTGGTGGTAGTATCATGCTTTGGGCCTGGTTTGCTGCCTCTGGGACTGGATAGCTTGCTATTGTTGATGGAACAATGAAGGAAAGTGTCAAAACATGGGTCATACTGCAAAACAACAACACAAGTTGTTCTACTGAAGAACTCTAGGTCTACGTGACGAAACCCACCAACATTCCAACATCGAAGTTGGATCTGTTTAGGTTTAGCATACGCAGCAGTGTGTCTTGTATCGCATTCATTTCATAACAATTGTTAAATGTTCCTGGGACTTGTAGCCCCTCTGTCAGTTTGGGTCCAGACTGGATGACAGTCCTTGCCCTTGCACATCAGTGGCTACGTTTACATGCAGTCTGATAATCCGTTAATAATCCGACTAATAGCTTATCGGAATATAATAAGTCCATGTATACACCTCAGTCTGAATAGACTAGTCCGGTTGCAATTTCTATCTGATTGAAGGAGGTGGGTAATCCCGTAAACAATCTAAATAATAGAAGAAGAATAACCATGTAAACGCCTGTATCTGATTACATTCCCAATCGGAAAGTTTAAATATGTACTGTAGCGTCATAGAGGACGTTTCAACATGGCAGAAGGTAGAGTCTGGTCTTCAGAAGAGACAAAGTTCATGATTCAAACCTTAAAAGATTTAAATAGTTAGAAGGATGGATGGCCGTAAAGCTCACAATAACAAGTTGTTCAGACGAGTATATGAGCAAATGAACGACGGTGGGTTTACAAGAACTACAGAGCAAATTAAAAACAGATTGAAGTTTAAACGGAGACATCCTTAGAGTGTTGCGTAGGGTGAGCATATAAACACCTCGGTCTTAATCTGTAATCAGAATTAGTTCAATCGGATTGGAGAAGATCTCGGCATGTAAACATAGCCATTGAGGCTTGGGCACCCAACACCCTTTTACAAATTCACAGTTTGTTCCTACTCACTACTTTTGACCAGGAGCTCCCTACGAGCCTTGCCGATTCTGGGGAGCTCCAACCCAGTCGACTGGCCAGTGTTTTGACTGTTGGCAAAGTCACTCAAGTCTTAATGTTTGTTCATTTCTTCAGCATCCAACCACGAGAACCAACTGTCCATTTAATAGATTCCAGACCTTGAGATGCACTATTGTAATAATTATAATTAGATAATTAACATGATTTCCTTCGTTGGTCATAATGGTCTGACTCATTGGTGTGTGGATATATAATAACATAAAAGAACATAAGAATAATTATGGGTAACCCATTTTAGCTCTAAAAATTGGTGTTGGCCATAAAGGTTTTAATTAGTCTGGCTCTAGAAGTGAGTACACGTGTCTGAAGGTTTACCAGGTACTGTATGTTTGCATGCATGGGTTATATGGACCATTCCAGCAGCCGAGGCAACTTAGTGTGCTATATTCTGAATTCTGTAGCCAACGTAGCCGTGCAAGTGATATAGTCCTACACATCCAGAAGCTTCAAAACCGAAGCGCTCACTATTTTGGCTTTGTAGAAAGTCGATCGCCAGCGTAGTTCATGCATTTGTTTATCTGAAATGAGCAGCTCGATCAAACAGCTTCAGAAAGTTTTCTTTGAAGCGAATACCCAGCGGCAATGGAAGAGGCGTGTTTATTGAGATGCGCGCTACACATGTTTGTTCATCAAACATGCCATAAACCCGTCCACCAGAAAGCTCTTGCAGACTCCCAACACCAGCCTGGCCCCGATTCAGAGCTACTTTGAGTTCTTCTGTGTAGATGTTTTCTTCCTTCCTGCTTCCTTTCTTTTATTTCCCAGGGTGTTTGCTAATTACCTGTCAGTAATTGGTGCAGCTTTCTCGCCGCCGCCTCGGACTAGCTTTCTGCCGAGCCCGTTGCCAAGAATAATTTGTCTACTGAATGTGACAAAACAGATGGAATTGAACCATCTAGAAGTCTTTATTTTTGGCTTCGGGCCTGTCAACAAGGGGGACACGCGCCACATCTCCATATTTCTTCCACCAATTAGTCTCCAGCAAATGGCACAACAAGCAACGGACGAAGCTCGTCGGAAACGAGGCTGCCAATTAATTTCGGTACCATTAGATCAGATGAATGAGCAAAGCGGAGCAGAAGCAGCTACAGTGGCTTCGTTGGCTGCCGTGAAGGCCTGGCTCGGATTCGCATTGTTTACTAGCAGCTCGTTGTTGTGGAGGGGCGTTGCCGAGGCTGCCATTCTCAACGGCCTAATGCCGAAAGAGCTGCAGTCAAAAGTTTGGGCACTCCTGGGAAGGCTTTTCGCTAGACGTTGGAACGTTGCTGGGCCAGAGCGTGAGTGAGGTCAGGTACTGATGTTGGATGTTCAGCTGTGGATCGCTTCAACTCATGCCAAAGGAAATCCTCTCTATCAATGCCAAACAGCTTACTCTGCCATTGACTGGTTTGGTGTTTGGTGGGCTGGATGGTTGAAGTTTGAAGAAACAAGACAATTTAACAAATTTATTAATTTAACAAACAGGAGCCTCAGTCGAGAGTGGAAGAACTCTGATAAACCCCACTCTGGGGGAGTGAACGTTGTCATCTTGGAGGATAGAGTTGGGTCCCACACTGTGGAGATATGGGATTGCCACTGGTTACAGAACTGCTCTCGATATCTCTCTGCATTGAGATTGCCTCCAATGATGACAAGCCTCGTTTTTCCAGTGAGGTATTCTCCATGTCTTGTCCACACTTTGACCCTATGATCCAACTGCTGTAGGCTAAATCTGGACTCCTCGCTGAACATAACGTTCCTCCACAAGTTCAGGTTCCAGTGCACGTGGTGGCGACACCAACGTAAACAGCCCTGACACTGGGGGGCCGATGAGACCAGAGATTGATTGTCCGAGAGCCGTTGGCCGTATGGTCCTGTAAACTTTGACTGCAATTCTGTAGAAGATGGCCTACAGTACTAAGTGCTGACAGGGTGAGGAAACGATCTTCTTGGGGTGTCGTCTTCTTGGGACGCCCACTTCGCCGCCTGTCTCTGACGTCCCCCGTTATATGGAACTTGGCCTTCAATTTGGAGATGGTACTAGAGCTCACTACAAATAAAGAACACCAGTTTGAAGTTGTCCTATCGCGGGGGACCTATCCAGATCGGTCAAACTTGGCATGCCGATACTTGGAGCAGACACCTACTGACCACTGTAGCAGGGCCCATGATCACAGGTGCTGCCAATCAGGTGCCAATCAGGCTCAAAACAATGGGTCAATAGCAACAGCAAAATAAGCAGAAATGGCATTGGCAGAAAGGATTTGGCTAATTTTTCATGGGCGCAACCCACATACTCAGCTCTACTGCTCATCCCACAAATGCACGTTCCTTACAAACGTGGAACCATTTAAAAGAGAGGTTAACAAGCTTTCCAACCATATATGGTTTATTGCCGGGAAGCATTGGTACAATGAAGAAATAACCTATCAAACACACATTTCCATACTTTTTGTGCTAAGTTTAGATAAATACAAAGAATAGATAGCTATACAAAAGGTTGAAAACTTGTTAGAACAGTGCAGTAGATGTTTCCATCAGCCAATAAATAATCTACAGAACTAAGGTACAAGGTCCAGGTGACATTGGTTGAGCGTTCCATCCTATGGCTCATAGCTTTTCTGTGCATTTTACACAAGCGGTGTTCAACTGAGAAGTGGGTCCACCTTAAATTAGCTGAATTACTTCAGAACGTTTTGGTGACCATCACAGTGGTTAGCACCAATGCTATTAGCTGGCCGACCAATGAGTGTAGTCATAGGAAACGTCGCAGTCAAGGCCGTTAAATGCTTGTTAATGTCAAATTTGTCTTAACGAAATGAAATGAGTGACACTGATGGCTTTAGCTCCGAACGTTTGTAGAAGAAGCTAATTTTTAGCTTCAATCCAAAAAAAAAACATTTAAAAAACTTAAAAAGCTCTTTCTGTCTGCTAGAACGCTGTTAGAATCATTATACATCGTTCTGGTGAATCATCTTCTCCTTGGCTCCCCAACATTCATCCAAGAGCCCAGTCTTGATAGCAATCCAATTCCATTTTGCTTGATTTGTTGTTCACACCCCATGGGATCCAGATGATTCAGGTCGTTTTCAGACCTACGGTGACAAAAACACTCTGTGCTTCTGTTCTGATGAGTATGACTCAATGAAGACTGGACATGAAGAACCACAAAAGGCCTCTACACTTAGAACCAAATGCTAGTGTGCAGTACTCTGGTAATTTCATTTACATCTGGATCTAAAAGTTGTTCCTGTAACTGTTGTTATTTAGAACTGTTTTTCATTTTGAGCATCACAATCCAGACAGTGAAAAGCAACATTCTAGCTATCAAGAAAACATGAGGTTCTAAGTACTATTCCACCTTCTTGAGGGGCCACTTGGACAATCACAGTTAGCAAAACGAACAGTCGTTTAATGTGGTTATTAGCTACATTTGGTTGATGGTTAGATGAACTAATTCAGTCATATGAAATTAGATAGTGTGCTATTCTGCACATGGACTGCTGTAGAACTTGTGGAATGAGCACAAACCCTTGTTCTGTACATGCTAGCCTTAATGCTAATAGAGCTAACTTTATAGCTAGCTTTAATAAACTAATAAACTCAGTAATTTTATCCCGGAAGAGTTGATAAACTCTTGTAAGCTTTAGCTGTGCTAGCAAAGACTGATGAGGACATCCCCAAGTACCATTAGATCCTGTTGCTACCAGCTTGCACAGGTACCAAAGTACTGGAACCTTCAGGACTGGACCAGTGACCAGTGGAAAAAAGCATGGTCCTACAAGATTCCAGGACAATTAATAGGATCGTTAGCTAACTTTGTTAGTACTTTATTTGTGAGGGCTGTATATTATTAAGCGGGGGTGGGGGGAGGGGTCATTTTAGTGCTTAATTTGGCTAATTTGACTTAATTTGACTAATTTGAATAATTAGGTTAGGCAGTCTTCGTATATGTTTTGTTGTTTTAGTGCAACATGAAATGGTTTGGGTTTTTTTTTTTGTTTGGTTTGTTTGTAGGACACCATGTTCTAGCAAAAATTGGCCTGCCGTGACAGTATGCTTTAGCTTTGGATGCTGGAAAGTTTAAGTTTAAGTCTTTTTGTGTTGTGTTATAGCAGACGCATGCTTCATATGGAAGGAGTTGTGTAGGTTGTTGGGTTCATGTTCACCCGTGTTCCCATTGATGTGTGCGTATCACTACAAATGGTTCAAATGCTTGAATTGTAATTATCACTGTTGATTCACTGCACTTTGAAAAGTGAGCCAGTGCCAGGCAACAACAGTCTCCCAGACAGGAGCGCAGCCTGCTTGGCGGGTTTGTTTATCAGGAAACACATAGTGGAAGGCAGTGATGGCACCCTGGAGGTGTTTCTTTCTAAGAGAAGTAAGTCTGGAGTTGAGGTGGTGTTGTGGTTTTTACGAGGGTACAGAAGGAAACTTGATTAAAGGTGGTCACCCCGTCTGCAGAACAGGCTGAAAGAGGTTTGCACTCTTTAAATCTAGCACCACCGCCTAGTTTGTAGTGATTTGTATGTGTTCTGGTTAACTTTGTTGAAATGGGTGAATGTAGTGCATATTTATTGGTAGCTCAGCTCACAAACTAGAGGTAGTGTATATACCAGTGAGGAACCGTCATGGCCCTCTACGCCCTCTCAGAGGGCCTAAATTGTTCTGGTAGTACTGTAGGTAGGTCTTGGTGGTCCTGAGCAGTAGCGAACCGTGACCCTTAAGCCTCGGCCCTCTCCCCCCATGTCCTCGGGGACATGGGCTTCCATCGTGACTCAGACTCAAACTAGCTAGATGTTTCTCCAGCTAGTGTCGCCACAGTGGGCGGAATTGATTATACGGTTAAGCCCGCCCACTTAGAGGGAAGATATGATTGGTCAGTTTTACTGTCATTTGAAATTGATATCGCACTGAATTATAACTGTCTGGCCCCCCCTGTACATGAACAGCGGGACCACCAATCACCAACTTTCTGCTGAGGCATCACAGTCCTTATAGGGGGAGACACAGACTCACAGGCTTCCACTTAACCCCTCACGCTCCAACACAGATTGAATAGACACGTTTAAATAATTTATTTGTCTATATTTTTATAATTGTTTAGATGTTGATTGTAAAGCTGTAAGTAGATCAAATTAAATATTAAGTGTGTGTGTGTGTGTGTGTGTGTATATATAGAATATTTTAGGCCCTCTGAGAGGCCGTAGAGGGCCATGAAGTCTTCTGCCAGAAGGAAGTGTCTGGTAGATGTGATGTCCAGGATGAGAGGGGGTCAGCTCTAATTTTGCCCTGCTGGTGTAGATGGTGTCCTGAAGCGCTGGCAGATAGCATCCAATGATCCGCTCTGTTTTCCGATCTCGGTTGTTTAGTGTTCTGGAGGTACTGAGCGTTCCCATCACACTCCCACAAAAGACGGACGCTGACGTGATCCATCACAACCATGGGAACGCATCACTTTGCCCACACCGATATCATTAAGAACCGTTGCACACACCACGAAGACTTGAAGTGTTCACAGCTGCTCTGGAACCAGACGAGGCTCAATAAATGATGAGGCGCTGGGCGGGGTCTCGCACGCCGCAGTCGGTGAGAACTTGCAGGCTACAGTGTTCAGGCCCGAACGTTTGTTTGCTCGGCTTCATCACGTATTGGATCCGACTGTATCAACAGAGCCATCTGGCGCCGGTGCGCGGGGCTCCCAGCTGCGGGTGAGGCGCTGGGGAACGCTGGCGCGGTCTTGAATCGGTGATTAGACTGTGTGTGCCGCTGCTGTGGAATGAACAAACCACCTGCTTTTAAATCACACGCACTGCCTGCGTTTAGTAACGGCCGAAAGAGCCCGAAACATTAGTTTGAACCTGACGGAACTCGACTTTTCGCCGGTTCGGACATGTTTTCTTAAATATTCATCAGCCGCGGGTTCAGGTCAGGTTCATATTTCACGTCCAGGTCTCTCATAGAAAGTTTCCCACTCTTCCATTTAGTTTTCTCCCTACTTTACTCTTCTCGCTCCATCAGGCTACGACAAAAACCAGTATATCATATAGTTTATCCAGACTGTTATGATGAAGCATTTCTAGATTAACACTACATGGCCAAAAGTATGTGGATGCCCCTTCTAATGATTAGGTTTAGGTTCTGGCACGGTGGTGTAGTGGTTAGTATGGTGGTGTAGTGGTTAGTATGCTGGTGTAGTGGTTAGTATGGTGGTGTAGTGGTTAGTATGCTGGTGTAGTGGTTAGTATGGTGGTGTAGTGGTTAGTATGGTGGTGTAGTGGTAGGTATGGTGGTGTAGTGGTTAGTATGGTGGTGTAGTGGTTAGTATGGTGGTGTAGTGGTTAGTATGGTGGTGTAGTGTTAGTATGGTGGTGTAGTGGTTAGTACGGTGGTGTAGTGGTTAGTACGGTGGTGTAGTGGTTAGTATGGTGGTGTAGTGGTCAGTATGGTGGTGTAGTGGTTAGTATGGTGGTGTAGTGGTTAGTATGGTGGTGTAGTGGTTAGTATGGTGGTGTAGTGGTCAGTATGGTGGTGTAGTGGTTAGTACGGTGGTGTAGTGGTTAGTATGCTGGTGTAGTAATTAGTACGGTGGTGTAGTGGTTAGTATGGTGGTGTAGTGGTTAGTACGGTGATGTAGTGGTTAGTATGGTGGTGTAGTGGTTAGTACGGTGGTGTAGTGGTTAGTATGCTGGTGTAGTGGTTAGTATGGTGGTGTAGTGGTTAGTAAGGTGGTGTAGTGGTTAGTATGGTATTGTAGTGGTTAGTATGGTGGTGTAGTGGTTAGTATAGTGGTGTAGTGGTAGGTATGGTGGTGTAGTGGTTAGTACGGTGGTGTAGTGGTTAGTACGGTGGTGTAGTGGTTAGTATGGTGGTGTAGTGTTAGTATGGTGGTGTAGTGGTTAGTACGGTGGTGTAGTGGTTAGTACGGTGGTGTAGTGGTTAGTATAGTGGTGTAGTGGTTAGTATGGTGGTGTAGTGGTTAGTATGGTGGTGTAGTGGTTAGTACGGCGGTGTAATGGTTAGTATGGTGGTGTAGTGGTTAGTACGGTGGTGTAGTGGTTAGTATGGTGGTGTAGTGGTTACATGTTGCTACATGTTGGGAGAATAAAGAAAAG
This sequence comes from Megaleporinus macrocephalus, assembly GCA_021613375.1. Taxonomy (NCBI): domain Eukaryota; kingdom Metazoa; phylum Chordata; class Actinopteri; order Characiformes; family Anostomidae; genus Megaleporinus; species Megaleporinus macrocephalus. Next base: position 30,797,799 of record CM038725.1, on the reverse strand, counting down.
GTTTCCACAACTGGTCAGCTGCACACAAGCCTAACATCACTGTTTGCAATGCCAAGTGTCGACTTCCGTAAGGCTAGTCATCACTAGACTGTGGAAAGTTGTGGAAAATGTTCTTTGGAGTGATGCATCTGGGTTTGTAGGATGAATCCAGCTACCTACCGGAACGCATAGTGCCTACAGTAAAGTTTGGTGGAGGGGGGATAATTAGTCTTAGCCTGTTTCTCAGGGTTTGGGCTCCTTAGTTCCTTAGTTTTACACAATTATGTTCTTCCAACTTTGTGCGGAAGTTGGGGGAAGAACTCTTTCCTGTTCCAGCATTGTCCCCGAGCACAAAGCCAGATCCATATAGACCAGTTTGGAGAGCCCTGACCGCAACCCCACTAAACACCTCTGAAATGAATTGGTTCAATTAATTGTGATAGCAACAGTTGACATTTGTAAACATTTATAGTCAGGAACATATTTACAAACACCATTTATGTTCATGAAGTAAATAAATAAGAATTCAAATAATGATTTAAGACGAAAAACAAGATTTTTAATCAACACTTTAATATACATTAAATAATGAAATAAACTGATTTCAATAGATTTACCAAAGAGATACTCAGCAGTACATACAATAACATAGGAAATTAATACGGGCCAAGTTTGGCCCATGTTGTTCATTAGAAGAACAAGATATTAGAATATCTTTTTTATTTTTAGTAGGGATGCTCTGGAATTGAGAATACCGAATGGTTTAAAATCATATATACTCTATCGATTTTCTTTACAAGAATTTAAGTACCATCTTCATTTTCATTTCTGAATTAGCCCATCCCATAAAACAAGTTTCTTAAAAAGCTTGACACCTTTCACAAGATATCCTAATCTCATTCTCCGGGTGGCGTTTGTTGATCCTGCCAGAGTAAATAATTCCTCTAAACAAAGGCAGCGATTGGAGAATCAATTCCAAAAGAATCGATTCTTCATCTACAACACTCAGGGCTGGACCCTCGGTCAATGACTGAAGGGGACGAAGCTAAAGAAAGTTAAAGAAAACTCAAATTGATGTTTTAAAAATGGTGATTTCACATTGTTTAAGATACTGAAAATATATAAACATGAGGTTAGGGTTGAGGTTAGGGTTAGCATTAGGGCCAGGCTGAGGGTTAGGATTAGTCCTGAATTGAGGTTAGGGTTAGCATTAGGGCCAGGCTGAGGGTTAGGATTAGTCCTGAATTGAGGTTAGGGTTAGCATTAGGGCCAGGCTGAGGGTTAGGATTAGTCCTGAATTGAGGTTAGGGTTAGCATTAGGGCCAGGCTGAGGGTTAGGATTAGTCCTGAATTGAGGTTAGGGTTAGCATTAGGGCCAGGCTGAGGGTTAGGATTAGTCCTGAATTGAGGTTAGGGTTAGCATTAGGGCCAGGCTGAGGGTTAGGATTAGTCCTGAATTGAGGTTAGGGTTAGCATTAGGGCCAGGCTGAGGGTTAGGATTAGTCCTGATTTGAGGTTAGGGTTAGGATTATGTTTTGGGTCAATGTTAGGGTTAGGATTAGGGTTACGTCTAAGGTGAGAGTTGGGGATTTAGGCCTTGGGTTGATGTTAAGGTTAGAGGTAGTAGTGGGGTCAGGGTTAGTATTAGGAATAAGGTCAGGTTTAAGGTTAGGATTAGGTTTTGGGTTGAGATTAGAGTTAAGAGTAGGGTTAGGGTTAGGATTAAGGCCAGCTCAAAGGTTATAATTAGCTTTTGGGTTGAGGTTAAGGCTAGTTTTGAGATTAAGGCCAGGTTTAGGGTTAGGATTAGGTTTTGAGTTGAGGTTAGGGTTGGGGTCAGGATCAGACTCAGGATTAGGTTTTGCATTGAATTTAAGGTTGGGATCAGGATTTGACCCAGGGGAAGGATTAGGTTTGTTTTTTGGGTTGAGGTTATGGTTGGGGTCAGGATTAGGCCCAAGGTGAGGGTTAGGATTAGGTTCTGGGTTGAGTTCAAGGTTGGGGTCAGGATTAGGTTTAGCGTTGAATTTAAGGTTGGGATCATGATTAGGTTTTGGGTTGTGGTTAGGGTTAGGGTTAGGGTCAGGATTAGGCCCAAGGTGAGGGTTAGGATTAGGTTCTGGGTTAAGTTTAAGGTTGGGGTCAGGAATAGTTTTTGGGTTGTGGTTAGGGTTAGGGTCAGGATTAGGCCCAAGGTGGGGGTTAGAATTGGGTTTTTGGTTGAGGTTAAGGGTAAAGTTAGGATTAGGGGCAGGGTTAGGATTAAGGTCAGTTTGGTGATTAGGATTAGGTTTTGGGTTGAAGTGTAGGGTTAGGATTAAGGCCAGGTTGGTGATTAGGATTAGATTTTGGGTTGAAGTGTAGGGTTAGGATTAGGGCCAGGGTTAGGGTTAGGATTAAGGCCAGGTTGGTGATCAGGATTAGGTTTTGGGTTGAAGTGTAGGGTTAGGATTAAGGCCAGGTTGGTGATTAGGTTTTGGTTTGAAGTATAGGGCTAGGATTAAGGCCAGGTTGGTGATTAGGATTAGGTTTTGGGTTGAAGAACAGGGTTAGGATTAGGGCCAGGGTTAGGATTAAGGCCAGGTTGGTGATTAGGATTAGGTTTTGGGTTGAAGAACAGGGTTAGGATTAGGGCCAGGGTTAGGATTAAGGCCAGGTTGGTGATCAGGATTAGGTTTTGGGTTGAAGTGTAGGGTTAGGATTAAGGCCAGGTTGGTGATTAGGTTTTGGTTTGAAGTATAGGGCTAGGATTAAGGCCAGGTTGGTGATTAGGATTAGGTTTTGGGTTGAAGAACAGGGTTAGGATTAGGGCCAGGGTTAGGATTAAGGCCAGGTTGGTGATTAGGATTAGGTTTTGGGTTGAAGAACAGGGTTAGGATTAGGGCCAGGGTTAGGATTAAGGCCAGGTTGGTGATTAGGATTAGATTTTGGGTTGAAGTGTAGGGTTAGGATTAGGGCCAGGGTTAGGGTTAGGATTAAGGCCAGGTTGGTGATCAGGATTAGGTTTTGGGTTGAAGTGTAGGGTTAGGATTAAGGCCAGGTTGGTGATTAGGTTTTGGTTTGAAGTATAGGGTTAGGATTAAGGCCAGGGTTAGGATTAAGGCCAGGTTGGTGATTAGGATTAGGTTTTGGGTTGAAGTTAGGGTTAGGATGAGGGCCAGGGTTAGGATTAAGGCCAGGTTGGTGATTAGGATTAGGTTTTGGGTTGAAGAACAGGGTTAGGATTAGGGCCAGGTTGGTGATTAGGATTAGGTTTTGGATTGGAGTGTAGGGTTAGGATTAGGGCCAGAGTTAGGATTAAGGCCAGGTTGGTGATTAGGATTAGGTTTTGGGTTGAAGTGTAGGGTTAGGATTAAGGCCAGGTTGGTGATTAGGATTAGGTTTTGGGTTGAAGTGTAGGGTTAGGATTAAGGCCAGGTTGGTGAATAGGATTAGGTTTTGGGTTGAAGTGTAGGGTTAGGATTAAGGCCAGGTTGGTGATTAGGTTTTGGTTTGAAGTGTAGGGTTAGGATTAAGGCCAGGTTGGTGATTAGGATTAGGTTTTGGGTTGAAGTGTAGGGTTAGGATTAAGGCCAGGTTGGTGATTAGGATTAGGTTTTGGGTTGAAGCTCCTGTAAACTGCAACATGTGTGTGTCTGTACATCTGAACCGTGATTAATTCGAGTCGAGCTGCTGAGAGTGTATATTCCACACATTGACGGAGATGAAGCTCATGTTTGGAAACTTTAGCCATGTTTACGTTGTACATCAAACTCTTCTTTCAAAGCGGTGAAGAAAATCCCGAGACGCTGGCACTTGAATCATTAATGGCTCTCCTGATCTACCACCTGCTTCTCTCTCTCCTCGCGGCGTCAGATCCTCCAGCGGTGGCGGAGAACCCTGCTCGGCTCTAATGCAGTAATTACCGTGAAAGATGAATTTTGCCCCACTTTAGTGCGGGTGAATAAATGGCCTCAGCAGTTGCTGCCTCTGGAATGTGTGAGTTTCCGAGTGTGATCCAGAGCCGAGGTTACACAGCAGCTGCTGCCTCTCGGCCTGTAGGAGCTTTTCCTCACGCCGAGGCTTTATGGTGCGCCCTCTTTATGGCACACTGTTTATGTACTTGGGAAGATAATTGGTGTTAATAAGGGCCGTGATGGTTCCGGCTTTCTGGAACTCAGGCATCCAGGTGGAGGAACAGCGGACATGATTCATAATGAACTTCATAGTTTATAACTAGAGATGGAAAGATCGATCGGCTATGTATCGGTATCGGACGATTTTTAAACAAAAAATATGTGATCGGACGATATTTCTCCAATTTAGCCGATCCTGAGAGCCGATCAATGGCGTTAAACAAATGAGCCTAATTTCTGTATTTCCAGCTAGCGTTTCATTGAAACCCCCTCCAGCCAGCTCCCTGCAATTCCTATCCGAACCACTAGGTGGAAATACACACCGTTTCATGACACAGACTTCGGATTAGGTTTTGGGTCAGGGATTAAGGCCAGATTTAGGGTTATGGTTAGGTTTTGGGTTAAGGTCAGGAATAAACCCAGAATTAGGGTTAGGACTAGGTTTTGGGTTGAGGTTAAGGTCGAAGGTAGGCTTAGGACAAGTGTTAGGGTATGGTTAAGGCCAGGTCAGTGGTCAGGATTAGGCCCAGTTTGAGGATTAAGATTAGGTTTTGGGTTAGAGTTAGGGTTGGGGTCAGGATTAGGCCCAGGGTGAGGATTAAGATTAGGTTTTGGGTTGGGGTTAAAGTTGGGGTCAGGATTAGGCCCAGGGTAAGGATTAAGATTAGGGTTTGGGTTGAGGTTAGGGTTGGGGTCAGGATTAGGCCCGGGGTGAGGACTAGTGTTGGGTTTTGGGTTGAAGTTAAGGATAAAGTTAGGATTAGGGCCAGGTTTAGGGTTAGGATTAAGGCCAGGTTTAGGGTTAGGATTGGGTTTTGGGTTGAGGTTAGGGTTGGGGTCAGGATTAGGCCCAAAGTGAGGGTTAGTATTAAGTTTTGCATTGGGGTTAAGGTTAGGGCCAGGGTGAGGGTTAGGATTAGATATTGTTAGGCCCAGTGTTGGGGTTGGGTCTTGAGTAAGGTTATATTAAGACTGCTTAATAACATATCGACAGTACATCTTCAGGATGCTCCACTGGTGATGCTCCACTGGTGTTGCTCCACTGGTGATGCTCCACTGGTGATGCTCCACTGGTGTTGCTCCACTGGTGTTGCTCCACTGCTGATGCTCCACTGTTGTTGCTCCACTGGTGTTGCTCCACTGGTGTTGCTCCACTGGTGTTGCTCCACTGGTGTTGCTCCACTGGTGATGCTCCACTGGTGATACGCCACTGGTGTTGCTCCACTGGTGATGCTCCACTGGTGATGCTCCACTGGTGATGCTCCACTGGTGATGCTCCACTGGTGTTGCTCCACTGGTGATGTGCCACTGGTGATGCTCCACTGGTGATGCTCCACTGTTGTTGCTCCACTGTTGTTGCTCCACTGGTGATGCTCCACTAGTGTTGCTCCACTGGTGATGCTCCACTGCTGATGCTCCACTGGTGTTGCTCCACTGGTGATGCTCCACTGCTGATGCTCCACTGGTGTTGCTCCACTGGTGATGCTCCACTGGTGATGCTCCACTGGTGATACGCCACTGGTGTTGCTCCACTGGTGTTGCTCCACTGGTGTTGCTCCACTGGTGATGCTCCACTGGTGATGCTCCACTGGTGATGCTCCACTGTTGTTGCTCCACTGGTGATGCTCCACTAGTGTTGCTCCACTGGTGATGCTCCACTGCTGATGCTCCACTGGTGTTGCTCCACTGGTGATGCTCCACTGCTGATGCTCCACTGGTGTTGCTCCACTGGTGATGCTCCACTGCTGATGCTCCACTGGTGATGCTCCACTGGTGTTGCTCCACTAGTGTGTAGTTAATGTGTGACTGATACTCTGAGTTTGTTAATGAACTATGGGGGGCCGCTCAAAATAAAGTGTGACCACGTTCTCCTTTCTCTCGGAGCGCCCGTATGTATTTCCTCAGCCTGCATAAGATAGCCAATGGAAAAAAACACTTTCAACTTGAAAAAAAGAAAAACACAGTAGGGCCTGAAAGAAGATAGATGCAATATTAATGACACCCCCACTTCTCCTCTCTTTCAACCTCCGCCTGTCCCAGCGTTGAGGTTTTGGGGCGTGAGGAGACGAGCCACAGTTTTGGAATGATTAAAACGGAAACGTATCGGCAAACAAGCTGGCAGAGTGGAATTCATCATGTTCTCGACCGAAACCGGACGACCTTTGCTGAACTTTCTGTCTGCAGTCCTCCAGCCAGTTTATCAAAACACTTCTTATACTTCAGGTGAGGAACACTCTTTGAAACTTTCAAGGTTAGAAAGAGTAATAGAGAAAACTCGCTTGCACAGACGCATCCAATTAGAATTCATGTTCTTATGTGGCTGAACTTTCTGAACTTCTAACTTTCCTTGAAGAACTCAACATAAACACATTATGTACAGTAATGTACATCAGCCTGCGGGTCATTATTCAACACTGAAACAACTGCGGACCTTAATGGACATCTTATGGATATGGACAGCCTATTTAATTCTTCACGCCTAAACATCAGGCATTATGTTCTTAATGGCAAAGAAAACGGCAATGAGAAGAACTCAAGGTTCTACAGGGACGCAGCCTCATATTTACAAAATAAGACTCATTGCACAGCTTCAACTCTTCTGGGAAGTCTCTCCACACGGTTGAGGAGTGTGTTTATGGGAATGTATGGGGATGACCGTTCTTCCAGAAGACCATTTTTGAGGTCAGATGTTGGACGAGAAGGTCTGGCTCACAGCCTCCGCTCTAATTCATCCCAAAGGTGTTCTTACAGGTTGAGGTCAGGACTTGTTCTTGCTGTTCCTTTCACTGGAACTAAAGGGCTGAGCTCAACTCCTGAAAAACAACCCCACACCTAACCCTCCACCAAGCTTTACACTCAGCACAATGCAGCCGGACAAGTAGCGTTCTCCAGACGGAGAAGCGGGATTGGTCACTCCAGAGAACACGTCTCCACTGCTCTAGAGTCCAGTGACGGCGTGCTTTACACCACTGCATCCGACGCTTTGCATTGTTCTTGGTGATGTAAGGCTTGGATGCAGCTGCTCGGCCATGAAAACCCATTCCATGAAGCTCTCTACGCTCTGTTCTTCAGCTGATCTGAGGGCCACATGAAGTTTGGAGGTCTGTAGTGATTGACTCTGCAGAAAGTTGCGTACTATGTGCCTCAGCATAGTTGCTGACATTCCCAATCACTTCCACTTTGTTCTAACACCACTGACAGTCCACTGTGGAATATTTGGTAGTGAGGAAACTTCACGACTGGACTTGTTACACAGGTGGCGTCCTATCACGGTACCATGCTGGAGTTCACTGAGCTCCTGAGAGAGACCCATTCTTTACTAATGTGTGTAGAAGCAGTCTACATGACTAGCTGCTTGGTTTTATACACCTGTGGTCATGAAGGTGATTGGAACACCTGAATTCAATGACTTGGATGGGTGAGTAAAGACTGTATGTAATGTAAATAATACATACAACTATATTTAAAGGTATTTATGAGATGATGAAGTCAATTATTTGGCTACTGAAAAGGAACTTTGACCTCATTATGGAACCTTGTTAAACAAAACTTATGCCTGAGAAATTAAAATAAAGATATAATAAAGATATACAGTAAAGAGAATTGTAATTACTGGGACCAGTCCAGGCAGATTACTGGTGTGTCTCAAAACATGGGCAGCATTTTACCTCATAGTATGCGCTCCCGACATGTATTCTGTCCCAATTCCTACATACCTTAAACATACTGTCTACTGAGGAACCTTATTTAGACCTGATTTTAAGGAATATCGAACTCTTCCTCAGCCGCTAAGACAATCCCATGATGCAATGCAGGCTAATCTACGAGCAGTGAAGTGGTTTTAAAATGTGAGTTATTTTGATTCTCTCTGGAGTTTTAATGTGTTTCTGGTCATATAATCACACAAAACAGTATTTTATTATCAACTCTGTAACAAGTCCTTCACCATTTACACTTTTATACTCCAGACATTAGCATTTATGCTAACAGATTTTTAAGCCCTGGGCTATTGTTTTGAATGCGGGCTGGTATCTTAGCAACCAGCTAAACCATGGTCGTTGCTGCAGTGGGCGGGAACAAGCCGTGACGCAGTCCCTCTCTAACTAGAGCGTCTCAGTAATCTGTTTTATGAGGAGAAATGAGGAGAGAACGCTGCCTACATGGATTGGGTCTCGTCTTTTGCTTGGTTTTTGAAGTTCTGCCACTGTGGTCAAGTTACCATAAATAGATGTTATCCAGACAGTGCAGTGCTTGGACAGAACTTGCAGTAGATTCCACTATGGTTGAGGTTTGCAGAAGTTAACAAAGTGGCTTACATGTCCATCACTTAGATCAGGGGTGTTTAATTAGAGGTCAGTAAGGTCCAGTTAGAGGAGATCTCCTCAGGCCAAGGTCCAGACCATCATAATTTCTAACTGGTGTTCTGATTCAGTGGTGTATCCTGTTTACTGAAGTAGCCTAGTATCAACATCTTATACCATCAGCTACTGAAACACCAACACATCACACATACCATTCAGATTCTGCACAGATCTGATTGGCTGAGAAGTGGGTTTGGTGATTTTACTATGCACGCGATTGGTCTGTGATGTTCCTGCACCACAAAACCTCATTTAAACCCAGAAGCAGTCTGTAATGTCACATTAGACACATACTGCAAACAAAGTAATGTGTCTACAGCCTGGTATTAATTCACAACCCAGCATATTTTTTTCTTTAATTCAAGTATAACCTACTAAAACACAAAGATTGCATCAGTTATTAACAGTGAAGGGCACTCCAGTCGGATCAGAACACAATAAACTTTCTCAGGACGTCCCTGCTTAGTATAACAAATTACTCAGTCAGTTGAAATGAGTAAAGAATAAAAATTTGCATGCAGGGTAAATTCCAGAAAACTCGTCCTGATGTATTAATTAAAAGAACACACACTCATATATATATATATATATATATATATATATATATATATATATATATATATATATATATATATACACAAAACAAAAGAACAATTTAGAGGTTAGCTGCCTCCACAATGAGACGCCTTCATAATAAAACTCCTCTGTTTTATGAACGACCTACATTTGTTGCCGGCTAAATGTTTAATTCATAAACAACAAAACTCTCTTTTCCAATGCAGGCCAAGTATAATGAGCCGCCGCTGCTCTTAAATCAGGACTCTCATCTTCCTCAAGCGACGCCGATGTCTCATTCGCCTAGTTTCAGTGCTGAAGTTGTGCAGATGATTGTTTGTGATTATTTTTTAAACTCCGTATGGAAGAGCAGTTGAAGTAAAGCAGGCCATCAGATGAATCTTTATACGAACCAGTAATACAAGTTTACAAAGTGCTTTTACAGGAAGATTGAAGTGCTGGTTTGGGGAAAGAGTCACTAATTTCAGTCGGTCTGCATACAGACATCTATAAACACCTGCCTGTTACTTCTTAATTAAGGTGTGATCAGTGAGGTGCAATCCCGATTGGCTCATCTCCTTTTTACATGGAAGCTGTTTCAGCCTAAAAGGGGAAAAAAGTTGTTTTTCTCCTTTTTATTTTCAGAATTTTACATTTCAAAAGTGACTAACAAGTTATGTTGAAAAAATAACTCATTAGGTCATAATAACTGTGAGTTTTCTTAAGACTTACTATGAAAAACTTTTTTTGATTTAGAAATAAGGGTTCATTCTATTTGACAGTTTTGAATTAATTAATTGAAAACTTCATAACATTAATTGACTTATGTCAAAACTGAGACTTGTTTTCTTAAAATTTAGCAAAAGAATGACTTATGTTAAAATTATGACTTTTTTTTTAGATTTTAACCTATTATATCAAAATAATAATTCATTTTATTGAGACTTTTTACTTCATTAATTTCCTTGGGATTTGACTTGAGTCAGAATAATAAGAAATTGTCTTTATTCTTTCTTAAAATTTTGACTTCACTTGAAAAGAGAATTGAGACTTTGACCTGTTATATAAAAAATAATAGGAACAATAATTAATTTTATTAAGAAATTGACTCATGTTGTCATCTTGAAGTAATAACTTCATTCACTTTCTTAGGGTTTGACATAATATATATATATATATATATATATATATATATATATATATATATATATATATATATATATATAAATATATATATATATATATATATGCAATAAAAATAATGACTTGTCGCTTTGAGGCTTTGACCTATCATATCAAAATAATAGTAATAATCATTAATTTTATTGAAAATTTGACTCAAGTTTATTTAATAACTTTTTTAAATAACATTTTCTTAGTATTTTACTTGTTAAGCAAGAATAATACTAAATTTTCTGAATTTCAGAATTTTTAAGAAATGGTGACTGTTGTTTTTGAGAGTTTGTTTCTTTGAGACTTTGACCTATAAGTTCAAAATAAAGTCTTATTATTTTGTAAAATGACTATTTTCCCCAACATTTTTACTTTTTTTAATAATTCTCTTGATCTATTATGTCTTACTCCAAACTACTGACTCATTTTCCTGAAACTTTGACTCATGTTGCAGTTAATCTTGATATCTGTCATCACTTGTTTTGCCAACATAATAAGCCAATACTGACTTGTGTCAATCATTTCTTTGAGATTTGAACTGATTAAAATAACGACAAATGTTCATTGAGATTTTAACTTATAATCTCAGAATCTCAGACTGTCAATGGAGATGAAATGTTACTGAAGCTTTACTGAATATTCGAATCAGTTCTCTTGTGTAAAAATTGGCGCATTTGAATCCCCAGCATCAGTTCCATGTTGACCTCGGCTGATCTCACGCTGGAGCTTGGGTGAGTAGCAGGAGGTAATCATGTCTGCTATCGGCATCTCCACATAACATAAAAAACTCCATCTCTTTTGAGCTCCTCTTTTAAAAGAATTTCATTACCGCGTCCGTCCCCTCTCTCCAGCCGCCCTCAGAGAGCCGGGACTCGCATAATTGACCGCTGAGCTACCTCTGGATTTGCATCAGGACTTTTTGATAAAGCTGGCATTTTTAATAAAGCGAGCAGAGAAAGGAAATGGGAACGGAGGGTCTTCGTGAAGTCGGAGGTGAAAAATTCACAATACATCAGCAGGGAATGCGCCAGAATACCAGCCAGCCTGCTTCTTACTGGGTGACTAACGCAGGGGGACTGGGCTTTGAGTTTCTGCCTCCAGCACCGAACTGGAATTTTTGTGTATGCATTTGATGTTAGAGAAGAAAACTGTGGATCTACACCAAGTCCGAGCTCTGCAAGAAAGAAAGCTATTGTAATTTCCAATTGTTATCATCATTAATCGAAAGTGTTTAGGGTTATTTACGCTCTACTGTAACCCAAAGCTTGCAGTGTTGGGCTGCTTGCAGGCCTGATTTCTCACCATTCCAATTTTAGAACGGTTGAAGCTTCTCAGCTGGAGTGATATCATCCAAGTATGACCAAGCATCAGCAAGTAATCCAGTTTAAAACATGATGCAAATTAGACTATAGCCTGTTATTACTTGTCTACTTTAAGGCCTCATATCACAGTAAAAGGGTTAATACAGTAACACATCACCCTCTCTAGCCAGAGTGATTTCATCCACTTGTGGCGAAGCATCAGCCAGTAATCTATTTTATAATCCTGAGTATCTGCGAGTAATCCAGCTTGAAACACCACCCAAATTCCCCTCCATGTCCTGCTAATATATCCCACATTTAACCATCTCAGTTAACTTTTAAACTCTAATTCCCTTCAGACCCCTCAACAACAGGCCACAGTCACCATCACCACCTTCAACCAGTCAACAGAAGCTGCTCGCCCAAGTTTTATAATTGCCTAGTATTGCCTATTGATCCGTTTGCCTGTTTACTTCTCTTTTTATGTATTCCTCATTTGTCTGCTCGTGTTTTCTGGTATTAGACCATAGTTTGTTAACTGTTTACATCTTCGTCCATGTCTGTTTTCGGCTCACAGTCTTATTATGTCTGTTTTCGGCTCACAGATCTAATTCATCCCCGAGGTGTTCTATCAGGTTGAGGTCAGGACTCTGTGCAGGCAAGTCAAGTTCTTCCACACCAAACTTGCTCCTCCATGTCTTTGTGGAGCTGCTTTGTACACTGGTGGATCAGGAAGGGGTCGTCCCCAAACTGTCCCCACAAAGTTGGTAGCATGAACTTGTCCAGAATCTCTTGATCTGAAGCATTAAGAGTTCCTTTCACTGGAACTCAGGGTTCGAGCCCAACTCCTAAAAAACAACTCCACACCATAATCCCCCCTCCACCAAACTTTACACTCGGCACAGTGTACTGTTCTCCTGGCAACCGCCAAACTCAGACTCGTCCATAAGATTTCCAGCAGAGAAACGTGATTGGTCACTCCAGAGAACACGTCTCCACTGCTCTAGAGTCCAGTGGCGGCGTGCTTTACTTGGTGATGTTAGGCTTGGATGCAGCTGCTCTGCCATGGACACCCTTTCCATGAAGCTCTCTACGCTCTGTTCTTGAGCTGATCTGAAGACCACATGAAGTTTGGAGGTCTGTAGTGATTGACTCTGTAGAAAGTTGGTGCACTACGCTCCTCAGCATCCGCTGACCAGCTCTGTCATTGTACGTGGCTACCACTGGCTGAGTTGCTGTCGTTCCCAATCACTTCTACTTTGTTATAACACCACTGACAGTCCACTGTGGAATATTTAGTAGTGAGGAAACTTCACGACTGGACTCGTTGCACAAGTGGCGTCCTATCACGGTACTATGCTGGAGTTCACTGAGCTCCTGAGAGTGACCCATTCTTTCACTAATGTATGTAGAAGCAGTCTGTATGACTAGCTGCTTGGTTTTATACACCTGTGGCCATGGAAGTGGTTGGAACACCTGAATTCAATGATTCAAAAAGAAAACGAGGCCAATGAAAACATATTGGTATACCAACTTAGTATCAGCCAATACCCTGAATTTAGGCACCCGTCGGATTGGTGCATCCTTAACATTGGTATGTATTCCAGGCCGGACCACATTTACAGTCCTAAGTAAAGCTTCAACAGTTCTTTGAAGTGATACCATAGAAAACCATTAAAAAAACATGGAGTATTTCTTTAAAGCAGAAGTGAAGCAGTCCTCAGGGACCCCCCCCCACATCTTTACTCTAACTGAGCTCCAACGCATCTCGATGTCCCTGTGGATGGGTCTGAGAACCACTCCTGTAGGCAGTGAAGAGGAGTGTGAAGAGCCTGTTAAAGTTTAAAGAACCTCCATATGAGGTAAATGTTCTATAGGTTTCTTCTACAACCATCCAGGAACCTTTGTGTTTGGAGACACATTCATATCCTACACCTGTACGTCTGAAGCAACCTCTTTAAATCAGTTTTAACCTTCAACAGTGTCCCGACTGAGATTTTATCTTCTATATCTTTGCAATAAAATCATTCCATTATTCAAGCTTCCACCTCAATTTATTGATCTTCTAAAGGCGTTTTCACACCAGCACTAGTTAGTCCGGTTAAAACGGACTCTGGTTTGTTTGGTGTGGTTCGTTTTGGCAGGTGTAAAAACAGTAATCACACTCGGGTGCGGACCAAACCGACCGCACTGAGACCCTCGAGGTCTCGATTCGGTTCCAAACGAACTCCAGAGCGGATCGTTTGTGGTGAGAACATGATACGACCTCGATCCGACCCAAGTATTAGGTGTACTCCACAAGTTTGATCTAAACATCTCCTGCAGCCAGGTGTGCTTTGCATTATGGGATGCGGCAGATGGCGTAAAGAGAACTGGAGAACTGTAGCAGCTAACAGGGCGAGGACAATGAAGCGAGGTCTCTCTTGGACTAGCAGTGAGGGACGTTGTCTACTTGATGTTTGGAGGGAGCTGGGTGTTCTGCAGGTGGACTGTAGTTTGGTATATTATCAGATTATTATAACAGCACGCCAGACAGCTCCGACCAATCAGAGGAGACGACGTGCTCACGTGGTTTGTTGGGGCGCATTTTGGTGGGTTTCAGTTTTTGCCTGTGAAAACAAACCAAACCGAGGAGGAAATACTCCAAATAAACAAACTCATTAACTGATCCGGACCAGAGAAACCAACGACAGGTGTGAAAACTCTCTAACACACAACATGGGTCAGCATTAACCCTTATGTGTTCACTACGGAGTTTGATAGGAACTACTGACATTCGTAAATACTTCGTAAATATAATATCAAAAGCACGATAATAGATATAAAGAGATCGGAATAGATATTCAATAGATTTACCAAACAGATGCTCAACAATACATACAATAGCATAGGAAGTGAATACGGGTCAAGATTGATCCCATGTCGTGCATTAGGAGGGGTTGGCTTAGCTTGTGCATCAGAGGGTTAAAGTTCTGTGGTTGGATTTCTCCCTCGGCTGCTTTGCCCTGTGTATCCATGACGTGTGATGATTTATGTGATTTCATCTCACAAGCTTGATAATTACTGTTTGCTGCTTGAAGCACTTGATGAATGGATTTTTAACATTTTCACAGCTGTCAGATTTACTTTGTCTGTTCTTTTTTAAATAGCTGTTTGTTTTGTTGAGCGTTGTGGAGGTTGCTTGAGAGGAGAAAGCAGAGTTTCAACAAGTTTGTGTTGACGTCTAGACGTACTGTTGTTGAGAGCAGAGTGTGGAATATTTTGGTGGGAAAGAACTTTATTTTTAAACCTCACTTTCAATTCATTCTTTCATTTTCAGGTTTGTCTCGGCTTGGTTGTTTTTGAGGCTTCCCCGCGCTGTGGTGGGATCACATTGCGGTCGCGTGGAGACCCGTTCTTCACGCTGCTTCTGTCCGTCCCCCCGTGCTCTCTGCTGTGTTACCTGTGAATGAGGTGGGGTCTGATGAAAGGACATTTCTCCTCTCTTCTCCTACACAGCTGTTTCATTATTGAGTGGTACAAGGTTTAGCGTGCCCCTCGTCCTCAGACTCCCTGCGCTTCTTTAATTCAGGCGGGCGTGCAGCTAAAACTCCAGCCTGGAAAGTTCTGCTGCTCTGCACGGAAGCTGCTGAGGATCCATGTGTTCCAGACCCGTCACTCTTCCTAAAGATCTCCTGGAACTAGCCTTTCACTGCTGGAGCTTTCACTTCTATTCCTGTTGGTTACTATCTATCCCGAACACTGCTGTAAATATCTGTGGTGTTCCTGCTATGACTTGTGACAAGCCTGTTACAAGAGTGGTCAGTTACATGATTACGTCTGAACTTAGTTTGGGCCAACTTGATATTTTTCTTTTGCCAGGTTTTATTTCTGGCTACTTGTAATTTTGTAACTTTCATTCCTGTTACAGCCTATCATGTGTAACCTGAGGTTGGTAACTTTGTAATCTGTTGACCCCTTAAATGTACAGAAGTGGTCACAAGGCGTGGCAGAGCATGGTTACAAGTTTCTCAGAGGCTTTGTAGAAGATCAAATTTGTAATTGTAACTTGTAATCCTGTTATAACCTATGGGTTACATAATACTCAAATATGAGGCATTCATGGGCTGAAGGTTAGGGATCTGGTCTTGTGACTGGAAGGTCGCCGGTTCAATCCTCTGGGCCAACAGGACTGAAGTGCCTTCAAGCAAGGCACCTAACCCCCAAAAGCTCCCCAGGCGCTGTGGATAGGGCTGCCCACCGCTCTGGGCAAGTGTGCTCACTGCCCCCACAAGTGGCAAACTCTAACTATAATTCTAACCAGGGGCTGGTAACTAATTGATCTGTTGTAGTTTCTGTAATCTGTAATTTGTATTCCAGTTGTAACCTGTAATTAGTAACTTCTATTAACTTTAAAAGGTTGTTGAGTTTTCCTACCAACTTGTAGTTTGTAATTTGTAACCTGTTTAGATGGGATCGATAACTCTGTTGGCCACAGCCCCTTTAAAGTGGTCCCAAGATTAACATGGTTAGAAGTTATTTTTGTGTATCCATTTATAACCTATAGAGTACTGAGATCAGGCTCAGTAGATATCTGTGGAGGAGTGAACAGTTTGCTGGCATGTTGGTGTTTCCTCATTAACTAAATGCAGCCTGAGAGAGTTTGGAGCTCAGCATTGATGGGATGGGTTCTGACTAGCTGAGCTCTGAGAAAAAAGAAGAGGGGAAAAAAAGAAGAGCGTCGAGGGGCCGGTGAAGTTACTGAAGTCTCTGCCTTTAGAGAGCGGGAACTGTAGCGCACCTGTATTCAGAATTTTTTATCCTAGACAGAACTTGAGCGCTGTTTGAATTCCAATGAGACTGTTTGGTTTGATAGTGATGCAAGGTGGTGCTGCAAGATCAATCAATGGATGGATGAAAAGAAGCTGTGACGTTGGCCAGGTATGATCACAACAGAGTTCAGGGTTTTGGAGATTGGGATGGACAGTAGAGATGGTCATGAGGAAAGTGACTGATTGGTTGGAGCATTGCCCAGGACCCCACAGTGGTCATCGTAAACGCTAAATGTCTGCTTCCCTGGTAGAGATAGATTGTTGGTTGCATCAAGGGGTCAAAATTTGAGTCTCGTGACCTCTTCACTCTTACACAGTGTAACAATGAGTGCTTTTGGCGATGCCGTAGTAGAACAATGTATATAAAAATGAGTGTGAAGAGCCTATAAATCAGAGGTCACTAATAGGTGGACCACGATCCGGGTCCAGACCCAGATGTTTTCCAATGCAGACCAAAATATATTTTTATAATATATAATATAATTTTGTTAGTGTTTGTCCCAAACTGTCAAAACCACCCTGAACTGAACGGTATGTGGTATGTGTTGGTGTTTCAGTAGCTGAAGGTATACGATGCTGATACTAGGCTACTTCAGTAAACAGGATAAACCACTGAATCAGAACACACGTTAGAAATGATGGTGGTCCAGACCTTGGCCTGAGAAGATCCTCTCTAACCGTACCTCACTGACTTCTAATTAAATACCCCTGCTATGTATGTTACATCAGGTAAAGGTTCTGTTCTAATATAAGTGTTCCTTCTGATGACTAACCCTGGTCCTGGAGATCTATGTTCTTGAACGGTCCTGTTCCGCTCCTAGTAGATTCTTGATTTGGTTCTTGATTTGACTGGATCAGATACATTAGTTTGGACTGAATTTGGTGCACCTTGTAGAAAATATATAAAACACAATATAAGTATAATATAAAAAAGACACTAAATGATGTGGTTCTTCTATAAAGATGTGTAGGCCTCATATACGTTTCCAGGGCTTTCAGGGTTTAGCTGCAGTCTGAGTGAACTAAAATTATTCATTGGAAGATCAGAATACAATCGTATACAACTGACAGGCAATCAGAATACAACTGACACAATCCTTATAGTTAGACAGCTTAGCCAGGTTGCAATAGGTGTCCGATGGTCTGTACCTCTAACACACCATCAAGAGATCTTCCAAATTCCAATTTAAGACCTTGTTGCATCCCAATTCCATACTTTCCATCTTTGTCTCAAGATGTGCCCAGTGGTCATGGCTCAGATTTGCCCATTCGTTCATGCTCTGCTTCTATAGCGAAGCATCGATCTGTCTTCAGTCCTTATTAGAGAACGCCCGTTGAGATTACTGAGAGGGGGTCCAAGGGGGCCGATGGACATTGGCTGGAATCGAAGCGACAAACAAGCAGACTGAAACTCTGTGGAAAGTGCGAGACGGAAAACCCTAGTGTGCTCACCCAACCATCGCCTCAGTTCCTCTTCCTTGGCAGACAGGCCAGTAGGCCTGGAGCTAACCCCATCAATTCTCTCCCTGAAGCCTTCAAACTCTCTGAAAACCCCGAGGCCTCCATACTTTTTGTTTTTCGGAGATCCTTTAGTTCCCCAGCAGATTTCAATCCCCAGCATCCCTCTCCTGCGAAAACACTGACAGGCCAGCCAAGTGAACTTTCTCAAGTTCTTGTTTTAAGAGGTGGGGAGGGATGAAGAGGGGAGCGTGAGGAACTGAAAGGTCAGTCTAGTGTTGAAGTGCTTTGCGCTGGCAAATTGAACCACTTGAGAAGATGTCACCTGCCTTTTGAGAGGTCTAGTAATGATAGGCATTCATTTTTGTGAGACCTTTTCAATTAGCCTTCCGGACCTCATTCTAGTCTGCGGGAGGGCATTTCGGGGCCGAGCGTCTCGGGGGCTCAAAGTCCATTGTGACATGCCAACGTGTGAGTCGTGACCTTCGCTTTTCTTAAAACCTGGCGGAACCCTTAAGCCTGGAACTTTTGGGATCAAGTCTAGGGTTGCAATAATTAGTCAGGTTAAATTTGCTAATGGATAGACCCCCTGGAGAAGGTATTGTTATCCAGGAAGAGAGCTTGCAGTTCTTGTTAGAGCTGGGATTCAGGAAAGGAAGTCCTGATGTGCCTGAGTGTCTCAGTGTGGTTTCAACTTGTCCAGTGAAGAGCTCTTCATGTGGGAAGAAGGAATAGAGTTGACATAGATAGAATCTCAGGATTGACAGTTGGACATTTGAGGTTTCTTGCCAACTCTTGGCCGGCGAAGATGGCGAAGTGGTCCGTTTTAAGCCTGCTTTGCTGAAGGATTTGTGAAGGTTAGCGGCTGCTAATGAGAGATCGTTATCGTCATTAGGGACGCGCTGTCTTTGGTGGAGCCTGCCAATTAGGCCTGACACGCTCAAGTCACACATTAAAGTGCATCACTAAGGAATGTTTCTGTTCTCTTCCCTCCCAGCCCCGCCGCCACAGAGGAACCGGGGGTTGAGCACGGGGAGTTACAGCCAACCAGATGCACTGTTGCACTCGGTCATGTTCTGCTTTTTTCCTGGCAGTTCAACAAAGTAGAAAACTTTTACTGATGCAAGAATACATAGCAGGCATTACATAAATATATATTTACAAACAGTCAGTGTGGCATTCAGTTCTGTAGTTTTTATCTGATGGTGACCTGACATGACCTTCCCCTCTACTGATGTGACCTTCCCCTCTGCTGATGTGACCTTCCCCCCTCCTGATGTGACCTTCCCTCTTCCTGATGGGACCTTGCCCCTCCTGATGTGACCTTCCCTCTTCCTGATGGGACCTTGCCCCTCCTGATGTGACCTTCCCTCTTCCTGATGGGACCTTGCCCCTCCTGATGTGACTTTGCCCCTCCGTATGTGACCTTGGCCCTCCTGATGTGACCTTTCCCCTCCTGATGTGACATTCCCCTTTCTGATGTGACCTTGCCCCCACTAATGTGACCTTGCTCCTTCTGATGTGACCTTCCCTCTTCATTATATGACCTTCCCTCTTTCTGATGGGACCTTTCCCCTCCTGATGTGACTGCCCCTTCATATGTGACCTTGGCCCCACTGATGTGACCTTGCCCCTTCTGATGTGACCTTCCCCTTTCTGATGTGACCTTCCCCTTTCTGATGTGACCTTGCCCCTCCAGATGTGACCTTGCCCCTTTGATATGACATTACCCCCACTGATGTGACCTTGCCCCCACCGATGTGACCTTGCCCCCACTGATGTGACCTTGCCCCTCTTGATGTGACCTTGACCCCTCCTGATGTGACATTGCCCCTCATGATGTGACTTTCCCCCCACTGATGTGACCTTGACCCCTCCTGATGTGACATTGCCCCTCATGATGTGACCTTGCCCTTCCTGTTGTGACATTTCCTCTTCGTTATATGGCCTTGCTCCTCCGGATGTGACCTTGCCCCCACTAATGTGACATTGCCCCTCCTGATTTGACCTTCCCTCTTCCTAATATGACCTTCCCCTCTACTGATATACCCTTGCCTGCCTTATGTGATCTTGTCCCTCTTGATGTGACCTTACCCATTCTGATATGACCTTCAAACCTACTGATGTGACCTTGCCCCTACTGATGTGACCTTGCCCCCCCCTGAAGTGACCTTGTGAATTACCTCCTCCTAATGTGGCCTTGCCCCACCTCATATGACCTTCTCCTCTACTAATGTAACCTTCCCTCTTCCTAATTTGACCTTGCCCATCCTGGTATGACTTTTCCCTCTACTGATGTGACCTTCCCCTCCTCCTGATGGGACCTTGCCCCTCCTGATGTGACTTTGCCCCTCCGTATGTGACCTTGCCCCCACTAATGTGACCTTGCCCTTCCTGGTGTGACATTCCCTCTTCCTTATATGACCTTGGTCCTCTGGATGTGACCTTGCCCCCACTGATGTGACCTTACCCATCCTGATATGACTTATCCCTTTACTGATGTGACCTTCTCCTCTACTGATGTGACCTTCTCCTCTACTGATGTGACCTTCTCCTCTACTCATGTGACCTTCTCCTCTACTGATATGACCTTCTCCTCTACTCATGTGACCTTCTCCTCTACTCATGTGACCTTCTCCTCTACTCATGTGACCTTCTCCTCTACTGATATGACCTTCTCCTCTACTCATGTGACCTTCTCTTCTACTCATGTGACCTTCTCCTCTACTCATGTGACCTTCTTCTCTACTCATGTGACCTTCTCCTCTACTGATGTGGCCTTGCCCCTTCAGACGAGACCTGCAACTAACAACTGTTTCCGTAATAGATGATTATTTTGATGAATCGATTAATTGAGGGAAGCAAATGTGCAGGTACTGCTTTTTCTTTAACTAACATTGAATATTTAAAATTCTCAATTTATTTAATGTGTCACATTTGCCAAAAAGAAATCAAAGGTCCTTCATAAAGCAGATCTATGTTTTGTTTTTTTTTTAATCAGAGCTAGAAGTGCAGAAACATTAAAGAACAATCCGTTTTCCCTGTAGGAATGAGCGTTCTCCAGAAGCTCAAATTTTTGTGAGGACAAAAGATCAAAATTCAGAGGAAGGCCACATTTCTAAACCATAATTGTAATAACGCAATAGCATAGTTTAGGCATGCGGCTTTAATATACAGCTCAGACCTTCCTCCAAAGTGGTTTATTATTATATATAAATATATATAAATATATACACTGCCGGTCAAAAGTTTGCAATTTTTTAATGCAATTCAAAAACAATATTGTTAGTTTCAGAATTAATGTAAGTGTATCAGATGATTTTTAAAGAATATAAATGTTTGTATTAAAGTCTATTTTTATATAGAGGCTTATTTTGCATATAGTTCTATTAGCAGCAATTCTCAGTCCTCTGTCTAAATCTCCTGGTACGACCACCAATCCAAGTTAAGGATGTTATTGGGCTAATTGGTTGTTAGGACACTCTTGATCAATTGTGATGCACAGCTGAAAAACATTCTACTAATAAGTGAGTATAAAAGGGAGAATAACATTCTAGGTTAGTTTAGTATCTGAAGATCAGCAGTTGATAACAATAATGTGAAGCCATTGCAGTTTATTATTATCATCCATCTCACAGAGATGGATCTTTGGTATTTAGCCCATTCAACTATAAATACTGTTCGACCAAAGGAGGATGGGTCTCCCTTTGAGAGTCTTGGTTCCTCCCAAGGTTTCTTCCTCCAGTCTGAGGGAGGTGTTCTTGCCACTGTTGCCTCTGGCTTGCTCACTGGGAGATACATGTTGTAACTGTCTGTTTTCAAAACTCTGTAAAGCTGCTTTGAGACAACATCGTTGTAAAAAGCTCTACACAAATAAAATAAACTTGACTAGTACAACACTAGTTGGGCTCACGGGAGGGACCGGAGCCAATCCCAGCATAATTGGGTGAAGGCGGGGTACACCATCGCCAGTCAAAGATATCACTGTTGTATTGTCCTCAACCCAATTATATTCTGTAATTATATTCTGGTCTTGGGAATGACATATACAAGTCCTGCACAGTGGTCAGAGGGACTTTAAGCCATTCTTCTTGCAGGACAGTGTCCAGGTCACTACGTGATGCTGATGGAGGAAAACGTTTCCTGACTCGCTCCTCCATAACACCCCAAAGTGGCTCAATAATATTTAGATCTGGTGACTGTGCAGGCCATGGGAGATGTTCAACTTCACTTTCATGTTCATCAAACCAATCTTTCACCAGTCTTGCTGTGTGTATTGGTGCATTGTCATCCTGATACACGGCACCGCCTTCAGGATACAATGTTTGAACCATTGGATGCACATGGTCCTCCAGAATGGTTCGGTAGACCTTGACAGTGACGCGCCCATCTAGCACAAGTATTGGGCCAAACCATCACTGATCCACCCCCATGCTTTACTCTGGGCATGCAACAGTCTGGGTGGTACGCTTCTTTGGGGCTTCTCCACATCGTAACTCTCCCGGATGTGGAAAAAACAGTAAAGGTGGACTCATCAGAGAACAGTACATGGTTCACATTGTCCACAGCCCAAGATTTGCCCTCCTTGCACCATTGAAACCGACGTTCGGCATTGGCACGAGGGACCAAAAGTCTGGCTATAGCAGCCCAGCCGTGTATATTGACCCTGTGGAGCTCCTGACGGACAGTTCTGGTGGAAACAGGAGAGTTGAGGTACACGTGATTTGTTCAGCCATGGTTTTATGTTTTTTGGATACAATCCGGGTTAGAACCCAACATCCATTTCAGACAGCTTCCTCTTGCATCCACAGTTAATCCTGTTGGATGTGGTTGGTCCTTCTTGGTGGTCTGCTGACATTACCCTGGATACCGTGGCTCTTGATACATCACAAAGACTTGCTGTCTTGGTCTTGTCTTGCACCAACAATTTGTCCTCTTTTGAACTTCACACTCTGCTCTTACTGGTGCAATGTGCAGTTAATGAAGATTGGCCACCAGACTGGTCCAGTTTAACCACGAACCCTCCCACAGGTGTTTCAGTTTCATTGTCCAACCCCTGCAGCATTGCTAAGAAGTCTAGTATGAGATGGCTCGCACGAGCACCATGCTACAGAGAGAGGGATGTTCACTTCCAAGGCTTGTTAGCCTGCCAGCTAAGGAACTAAAAGAAGGAAAGAACTAAAGAAGTGAACCCATGACAGCAGATTGTGGCTAACCAACATTTAACTGACCAAATAACACGGATTTGATGATTTTTCATCTTAATTTCACTTTATTATTTCACTTTATCTCTCTCTCTCTCTCTCTCTCTCTCAGAGAGAGCTATAGCCGCTCGTGCCGCGGCCCATGCCTCACAGAGATAAATGTGTCTCCATTACGAATGCTCGGGGAGAGACAGATCAATCAACCTGAGCCCCTGACAGCATTTCTACAATAGCTCCATTACCCTTATTATTGAACATAAATCTGTGCCATGGCCTATTTCCAAGTGCCACAGGCCCACGCTCTTATTTATCCTACATATTACAGCGTGTTCAAAGACTGGAAGGAGTACTGAGCAAATATCCAGCACTGCTCAATTAATAGTAGCGTCTTTTTTATTTATTTATTTATTTTTGGCCTCTAGCAGTTTTGGCCTATCCAACTTCCTTTATGTCAAGTGCAACGATTCATTTATAAAAAAAAAACGAGTGCTGGGAATGAACCTGCTGAGCCTGACCAGGACCTGCAGTAATCAGTTTAGTGTTAGCCTACACCAGAAACTTGAACCCAGTTTCTGGGCCTTTGTTTTGAACTCATTGGTGACGTATTGACGTATTGATGTCACTGATTGGTGCTCTAGCCGGTGCTCGGGCTGACGCAGTACAAAGTAAGGTGTTGGAGTAATGAGAGTACTGTGTGACTCGCTGTGAGAGCTATATTGATTATGTGTGATGCATTGGCGTAAAGTTCCTCTGTGTAGATTGCTCAGTGTGCTGAGTGTATTGACTTCGATTGTGAATGTGAGCGATGCAGTGCGAGCACAGGACGTACTGTGAAGTTCCAGAGCCTTGGAAGTGGTTTTATAACAATAACTTCCTCGTCTGTCCTGGAATTTATCCTTCCTTGTGTGCTAGTTTGAGTATCTTGAGTGTGTTAGTACGGTGGTGTAGTGGTTAGTATGGTGGTGTAGTGGTTAGTACGGTGGTGTAGTGGTTAGTACGGTGGTGTAGTGGTTAGTACGGTGGTGTAGTGGTTAGTACGGTGGTGTAGTGGTTAGTATGGTGGTGTAGTGGTTATTACGGTGGTGTAGTGGTTAGTACGGTGGTGTAGTGGTTAGTATGATGGTGTGGTGGTTAGTACGGTGGTGTGGTGGTTAGTACGGTGGTGTGGTGGTTAGTATGGTGGTGTAGTGGTTAGTATGGTGGTGTAGTGGTTAGTATGGTGGTGTAGTGGTTAGTATGATGGTGTAGTGGTTAGTATGGTGGTGTAGTGGTTAGTACGGTGGTGTAGTGGTTAGTATGGTGGTGTAGTGGTTAGTATGGTGGTGTAGTGGTTAGTACGGTGGTGTAGTGGTTAGTATGGTGGTGTAGTGGTTAGTACGGTGGTGTAGTGGTTAGTAAGGTGGTGTAGTGGTTAGTAAGGTGGTGTAGTGGTTAGTAAGGTGGTGTAGTGTTTAGTATGGTGGTGTAGTGGTTAGTATGGTGGTGTAGTGGTTAGTATGGTGGTGTAGTGGTTAGTATGCTGGTGTATTAGTTAGTACGGTGGTGTAGTGGTTAGTATGGTGGTGTAGTGTTTACGGTGGTGTAGTGGTTAGTACGGTGGTGTAGTGGTTAGTAAGGTGGTGTAGTAGTTAGTACAGTGGTGTAGTGGTTAGTACGGTGGTGTAGTGGTGAGTATGGTGGTGTAGTGGTTAGTATGGTGGTGTAGTTGTTAGTATGGTGTTGTAGTGGTTAGTACGGTGGTGTAGTGGTTAGTACGGTGGTGTAGTGGTTAGTACGGTGGTGTAGTGGTTAGTATGGTGGTGTAGTGGTTAGTATGGTGGTGTAGTGGTTAGTATGGTGTTGTAGTGGTTAGTACGGTGGTGTAGTGGTTAGTATGGTGGTGTAGTGGTTAGTATGGTGGTGTAGTGGTTAGTACGGTGGTGTAGTGGTTAGTATGGTGGTGTAGTGGTTAGTACGGTGGTGTAGTGGTTAGTACGGTGGTGTAGTGGTCAGTACGGTGGTGTAGTTGTTAGTACGGTGGTGTAGTGGTTAGTATGGTGGTGTAGTGGTTAGTATGGTGGTGTAGTGGTTAGTACGGTGGTGTAGTGGTTAGTACGGTGGTGTAGTGGTCAGCATCGTTGCCTCACAGCAAGACGATCCAGGTTTGATTCCCAGTCCAGGCCAGTCTTGATTGGGTTTCCTCCCACAGTGCAAACACATGCATGTTAGGTTGATTGGTCACACTAAATTGGCAATGCGATGGACTGGGTGATGAACGGTATCTACAGACAGCTCATTTAAAAGTTTATATAATTCATTAATATCTGTATCAATCAAGGTTTTAGCATCACTAACCGTGGCGTCCGTATTCCTGTGTATGTGTTTAGTTTCGAATCCAGGGTTCGGTCCTAACAGACTCTCCGCCAGTCATTTCTTTTGTTTGAGTCCTCGGCGAGGCTCGCAATCACAACCGAGTGCAGCACATGATGCAAAACTTGCATAAGCCATTGGCTCTCTTGCATAGACGTTTGATATGACACCCAGCGACTGTTCAGCAGCTTATTCATCTCAATACAATGACCCCAAACGTGTCCTTGACCAGCTACTTTAGATTGTGCCTTTCATTTGCAGTGTTTTTTAAAGATAACAGTTACAGTGGTCTGCGTGCTATGTGGCTCCTGCTAGCTTTTATTGACATTTTTAGCATAGTTAGCCTCGTTAGCTCGTCTTAAGATATTTGGAAACCTGAAGCACACACTTCACTGCTAGGCTTTTCATCACGACTGTAGACGTTTACATGGGTTGCCTGCTTTGGCGCGATCTTTGTTCCTGAAATGTAGAAGACAGGGAAGGAAGAAGCGAGCTAGCTTCTTTAGCTAGCTACATGGCTTAGCTAATTTTTTGATGTCCCTCCGAGTAATCTAAAGGTGCTCACAGCTGGGGTTGAGTGATATTGACAAAAACTGATATCTAGATATTTTCTATAATTAAATAACAACAATAAACGATATTTCACATTAATTCAAAATGTGTTTGTAAAAGTCTTATATTTTACTAGCGTACACTTCTTAAAGCATACTCCTCATACTCTCTTCATACTCCTCATACTCTCTTCATACTCCTCACACTCTCTTCATACTCCTCATACTCTCTTCATACTCCTCATACTCTCTTTATACTCCTCACACTCTCTTCATACTCCTCATACTCTCTTCATACTCCTCATACTCTCTTCATACTCCTCATACTCTCTTCATACTCCTCACACTCTCTTCATACTCCTCATACTCTCTTCATACTCCTCATACTCTCTTCATACTCCTCATACTCTCTTCATACTCCTCATACTCTCTTCATACTCCTCACACTCTCTTCATACTCCTCATACTCTCTTCATACTCCTCATACTCTCTTCATACTCCTCATACTCTCTTCATACTCCTCACACTCTCTTCATACTCCTCATACTCTCTTCATACTCCTCACACTCTCTTCATACTCCTCATACTCTCTTTATACTCCTCATATTCTCTTCATACTCCTCATATTCTCTTCATACTCCTCATACTCTCTTCATACTCCTCACACTCTCTTCATACTCCTCATACTCTCTTCATACTCCTCATACTCTCTTTATACTCCTCATACTCTCTTCATACTCCTCATACTCTCTTTATACTGTTTATACTCTCTTCATACTCCTCATACTCTCTTCATACTCCTCATACTCTCTTCATACTCCTCATACTCTCTTAATACTCCTCACACTCTCTTCATACTACTCATACTCTCTTCATACTCCTCATACTCTCTTCATACTCTTCAAACTCTCTTCATACTCCTCATACTCTCTATATACTCCTCATACTCTCTTTATACTCCTCATACTCTCTTCTTACTCCTTATACTCTCTTCATACTCCTCATACTCTCTTTATACTCCTCATACTCTCTTCTTACTCCTCATACTCTCTTTATACTCCTCATACTCTCTTCATACTCCTCATACTCTCTTTATACTGTTTATACTCTGTTCATACTCCTCACACTCTCTTCATACTCCTTATACTCTCTTCATACTCCTCATACTCTCTTCATACTCCTCATACTCTCTTTATACTGTGTTTATACTCTCTTTATACTCTTCATACTCTCTTCATACTCCTCATACTCTCTTTATACTGTGTTTATACTCTCTTTATACTCCTCATACTCTCTTTATACTGTGTTTATACTCTCTTTATACTCCTCATACTCTCTTTATACTGTGTTTATACTCTCTTTATACTCCTCATACTCTCTTCATACTCCTCATACTCTCTTTATACTCCTCATACTCTCTTTATACTGTGTTTATACTCTCTTTATACTCCTCATACTCTCTTTATACTCCTCATACTCTCTTTATACTGTGTTTATACTCTCTTTATACTCCTCATACTCTCTTTATACTGTGTTTATACTCTCTTCATACTCCTCATACTCTCTTCATACTCCTCATACTCTCTTCATACCCCTCATACTCTCTTCATACTCCTCATACTCTCTTCATACTCCTCATACTCTCTTCATACCCCTCATACTCTCTTCATACTCCTTATACTCTCTTCATACTCTCTTCATACTCCTCATACTCTCTTCATACCCCTCATACTCTCTTTATACTCCTCATACTCTCTTCATACTCCTTATACTCTCTTCATACTCTCCTCATACTCTCTTCATACTCCTCATACTCTCTTCATACTCCTCATACTCTCTTCATACCCCTCATACTCTCTTCATACTCCTCATACTCTCTTCATACTCCTCATACTCTCTTAATATTCCTCATACTCTCTTCATACTCCTCATACTCTCTTCATACTCCTCATACTCTCTTCATACTCCTTATACTCTCTTCATACTCCTCATACTCTCTTCATACTACTCATACTCTCTTCATACTCCTCATACTCTCTTCATACTCTTCAAACTCTCTTCATACTCCTCATACTCTCTTTATACTCCTCATACTCTCTTCTTACTCCTTATACTCTCTTCATACTCCTCATACTCTCTTTATACTCCTCATACTCTCTTCTTACTCCTCATACTCTCTTTATACTCCTCATACTCTCTTCATACTCCTCACACTCTCTTCATACTCCTTATACTCTCTTCATACTCCTCATACTCTCTTTATACTGTGTTTATACTCTCTTTATACTCTTCATACTCTCTTCATACTCCTCATACTCTCTTTATACTGTGTTTATACTCTCTTTATACTCCTCATACTCTCTTTATACTGTGTTTATACTCTCTTTATACTCCTCATACTCTCTTCATACTCCTCATACTCTCTTTATACTCCTCATACTCTCTTTATACTGTGTTTATACTCTCTTTATACTCCTCATACTCTCTTTATACTCCTCATACTCTCTTTATACTGTGTTTATACTCTCTTTATACTCCTCATACTCTCTTTATACTGTGTTTATACTCTCCTCATACTCTCTTTATACTGTGTTTATACTCTCTTCATACTCCTCATACTCTCTTTATACTGTGTTTATACTCTCTTCATACTCCTCATACTCTCTTTATACTGTGTTTATACTCTCTTCATACTCCTCATACTCTCTTCATACTCCTCATACTCTCTTTATACTCCTCATACTCTCTTTATACTGTGTTTATACTCTCTTTATACTCCTCATACTCTCTTTATACTGTGTTTATACTCTCTTTATACTCCTCATACTCTCTTCATACTCCTCATACTCTCTTTATACTCCTCATACTCTCTTTATACTGTGTTTATACTCTCTTTATACTCCTCATACTCTCTTCATACTCCTCATACTCTCTTCATACTCCTCATACTTTCTTCATACTCCTTATACTCTCTTTATACTCCTCATACTCTCTTTATACTGTGTTTATACTCTCTTTATACTCCTCATACTCTCTTCATACTCCTCATACTCTCTTTATACTCCTCATACTCTCTTTATACTGTGTTTATACTCTCTTTATACTCCTCATACTCTCTTTATACTCCTCATACTCTCTTCATACTCCTCATACTCTCTTTATACTCCTCATACTCTCTTCTTACTCCTTATACTCTCTTCATACTCCTCATACTCTCTTTATACTCCTCATACTCTCTTCTTACTCCTCATACTCTCTTTATACTCCTCATACTCTCTTCATACTCCTCATACTCTCTTTATACTGTTTATACTCTGTTCATACTCCTCACACTCTCTTCATACTCCTTATACTCTCTTCATACTCCTCATACTCTCTTCATACTCCTCATACTCTCTTTATACTGTGTTTATACTCTCTTTATACTCTTCATACTCTCTTCATACTCCTCATACTCTCTTTATACTGTGTTTATACTCTCTTTATACTCCTCATACTCTCTTTATACTGTGTTTATACTCTCTTTATACTCCTCATACTCTCTTTATACTGTGTTTATACTCTCTTTATACTCCTCATACTCTCTTTATACTGTGTTTATACTCTGTTCATACTCCTCATACTCTCTTTATACTGTGTTTATACTCTGTTCATACTCCTCATACTCTCTTTATACTCCTCATACTCTCTTTATACTGTGTTTATACTCTCTTTATACTCCTCATACTCTCTTTATACTCCTCATACTCTCTTTATACTGTGTTTATACTCTCTTTATACTCCTCATACTCTCTTTATACTGTGTTTATACTCTCTTTATACTCCTCATACTCTCTTTATACTGTGTTTATACTCTCTTTATACTCCTCATACTCTCTTCATACTGCTCATACTCTCTTCATACTCCTCATACTCTCTTCATACTCCTTATACTCTCTTCATACTCCTCATACTCTCTTCATACTCCTTATACTCTCTTCATACTCTCTTCATACTCCTCATACTCTCTTCATACTACTCATACTCTCTTCATACTCCTCATACTCTCTTCATACTCTTCAAACTCTCTTTATACTCCTCATACTCTCTTCATACTCCTCATACTCTCTTCATACTCCTCATACTCTCTTTATACTCCTCATACTCTCTTCTTACTCCTTATACTCTCTTCATACTCCTCATACTCTCTTTATACTCCTCATACTCTCTTCTTACTCCTCATACTCTCTTTATACTCCTCATACTCTCTTCATACTCCTCATACTCTCTTTATACTGTTTATACTCTGTTCATACTCCTCACACTCTCTTCATACTCCTTATACTCTCTTCATACTCCTCATACTCTCTTCATACTCCTCATACTCTCTTTATACTGTGTTTATACTCTCTTTATACTCTTCATACTCTCTTCATACTCCTCATACTCTCTTTATACTGTGTTTATACTCTCTTTATACTCCTCATACTCTCTTTATACTCCTCATACTCTCTTTATACTGTGTTTATACTCTCTTTATACTCCTCATACTCTCTTTATACTGTGTTTATACTCTCTTTATACTCCTCATACTCTCTTTATACTGTGTTTATACTCTCTTTATACTCCTCATACTCTCTTCATACTCCTCATACTCTCTTTATACTCCTCATACACTCTTTATACTGTGTTTATACTCTCTTTATACTCCTCATACTCTCTTTATACTGTGTTTATACTCTCTTTATACTCCTCATACTCTCTTTATACTGTGTTTATACTCTCTTTATACTCCTCATACTCTCTTTATACTGTGTTTATACTCTCTTTATACTCCTCATACTCTCTTCATACTCCTCATACTCTCTTCATACTCCTCATACTCTCTTCATACTCCTTATACTCTCTTCATACTCCTCATACTCTCTTCATACTACTCATACTCTCTTCATACTCCTCATACTCTCTTCATACTCTTCAAACTCTCTTCATACTCCTCATACTCTCTTTATACTCCTCATACTCTCTTCTTACTCCTTATACTCTCTTCATACTCCTCATACTCTCTTTATACTCCTCATACTCTCTTCTTACTCCTCATACTCTCTTTATACTCCTCATACTCTCTTCATACTCCTCATACTCTCTTTATACTCCTCATACTCTCTTCATACTCCTCATACTCTCTTCATACTCCTTATACTCTCTTCATACTCCTCATACTCTCTTCATACTCCTTATACTCTCTTCATACTCCTCATACTCTCTTCATACTCCTCATACTCTCTTTATACTGTGTTTATACTCTCTTTATACTCTTCATACTCTCTTCATACTCCTCATACTCTCTTTATACTGTGTTTATACTTTCTTTATACTCCTCATACTCTCTTCATACTCCTCATACTCTCTTTATACTCCTCATACTCTCTTTATACTGTGTTTATACTCTCTTTATACTCCTCATACTCTCTTTATACTCCTCATACTCTCTTTATACTGTGTTTATACTCTCTTTATACTCCTCATACTCTCTTTATACTGTGTTTATACTCTGTTCATACTCCTCATACTCTCTTTATACTGTGTTTATATTCTGTTCATACTCCTCATACTCTCTTTATACTGTGTTTATACTCTGTTCATACTCCTCATACTCTCTTTATACTGTGTTTATACTCTCTTTATACTCCTCATACTCTCTTCATACTCCTCATACTCTCTTTATACTCCTCATACTCTCTTTATACTGTGTTTATACTCTCTTTATACTCCTCATACTCTCTTCATACTCCTCATACTCTCTTTATACTGTGTTTATACTCTCTTTATACTCCTCATACTCTCTTTATACTGTGTTTATACTCTGTTCATACTCCTCATACTCTCTTTATACTGTGTTTATACTCTGTTCATACTCCTCATACTCTCTTTATACTGTGTTTATACTCTGTTCATACTCCTCATACTCTCTTTATACTGTGTTTATACTCTGTTCATACTCCTCATACTCTCTTCATACTGTGTTTATACTCTCTTCATACTCCTATGAAGTATGAAGTTACGAAGTACTTTCTGTTAAAAACGTTTTGGGAAACGCACCCCAGGTTAGCTGTGGAGTGATTTTTACCGGCTGCTTTCTTACAAAGTCTGTAAACTACCATCTTCTAAGCTCCACACGAGTGAAGATGATCCTCGTCTAGGAGTTAAATTGAAGTTGGTAGACAGTAGACAAGGCTGGCGGTGTCTGAGTTTCTTGCCCTCGTTAACACGGCAGTTCAGATATTATCGTAGACGATGTATATCACACACCCCTACTCACAGCGTACACGTGTCCTTGAAACCAAAGCCCCAGTGGAGTCGCCGGTGAAGAGGAAACAAAAACCCCGAGCAGAACTCATGTTGGGTTTTTCGGAGGGAATAGGCATCGCGCCTTAGAGTTGAAGAATTACCTCTGGGCCGCTGCAATGGCGCAGAAACAGAAGAGCGAAGGAACGCAGCACGGCTGGTTCATATTTCATCGCTCTCGCTCGCAGTCAATCCCACAAGCAAAAGTGCTGACGCTGAAGTTCGTAGAGCTTCATCACCCAGGCCTGCTTCCAGGTTGTAGGACACGCAAGGTGGAAATAATGCTTTAGATGGAATGATGGAGTGTAAAACTTTGAGAGCCTAAAGCTTTAGCGTTAGCTAGACAGCAGGGGTGTGCACAGATGCAGGAGTACGTAGTTAAACTTTATTTAGGTAAGTCAGGGAGGCTAATCGTTCATAGTTGTGAGTTAGTTGGAGAAAACATTGGTTAGTTGATCAGGGCTGTAGAGTGTGACAGTTTAACTCGCAGTGGTAGGTAAGTGTATATAGTACACTGTGCTAAAACCCTTAGCATGACGACCAGACTGAGAACGTAGTAGTAGTAAAGCTGTATTGGTAACTAGGCTAACAGTTTTATTAATTTATATGTTTATATGTAGTCACTGGAGGTTGTTCAGACTAGATTGTTCAGACTAGATTGTTCAGACTAGATTGTTCAGGCTAGATTGTTCAGGCTAGATTGTTCAGACTAGATTGTTCAGACTAGATTGTTCAGACTAGATTGTTCAGACTAGATTGTTCAGACTAGATTGTTCAGGCTAGATTGTTCAGGCTAGGTTGTTCAGACTAGATTGTTCAGACTAGATTGTTTGGACTAGATTGTTTAAACTAAATTGTTCAGACTAGATTGTTCAGACTAGATTGTTGAGGCTAGGTTGTTCAGACTAGATTGTTCAGACTAGATTGTTGAGGCTAGGTTGTTCAGACTAGGTTGTTCAGACTAGATTGTTCAGACTAGGTTGTTCAGACTAGGTTGTAAGTCCCAGCACTATCAAAATGTGTCATTTGTTGTTGCTCAGAATCAGTTTAACCAAGAAACATGGAGCTTTTAGCTTTTGCTTTTCTGCAAAAATTTAAGAAATTGGCCAAGAAACGGCAGCAAAACTGGCTTGGAAGTCTTTGTTTGTGGTCAGGATGAGGCTAAAGACAGCTTCTTGCTCAAGTTCCTTGCAATTGTTGTCACCGGTTCACCAGTATATGGTCACAGCACCTGCAGACACTCTGTTTACAATAGTATACTCACTCCTACCAACCACACAAGGGTGAAGTTCAGCTCATTCAACAGTTTTGTAGAATATACTTGCCACAACATTTAATGGCACATTAGTAAACGTTAGTAAACAACTGTATCGTTATTGCGTCCACCTTCCCATTGGAAAAACCCAATTCCCATTGGAATTGCTCCAATATGGCCTAAAAGATAGGCCCTCCACCCTTTACTTACTGGGGTATTCAGATATGTCATTTTCCCCTTTGACTTTGACCCTTTTGACTATTTATGGATGGATGGAACTCTGTTCCTCCAAAAAATATTCAATCGGTTGGTGTTTTGGTGATGGTGGTGAAGAGTTAAGATAAGATGTGCTACCTGCTGAGCCCTTCCCATCGCTGGAGAGGATCTATAAGTGATGTTTAGATTCGACAGGGTTGGCAGTAATCAGGTCTGAGTGAGTCTAGTTTAGTTGAACCCATTGATCAACTAAATTGGGTTAATTGGTTGATTGAGTAACTAATGAGGTAATTACTTTTTCACACATTGATGTTGGATGACTTCTTTCCTTCAATGAACAGAATGATTGTTTTGTCTTAATTCCGTTACCTGCGGGAGACACTGAAGTGAACCCGTGCCCACTGTTGGGAAAGCAGAATTTCAGCCAGCACACCTAATGAGCTATAATTCCACACGTACCTCAGATATCTTGTTTTTCAGTCAGATAAAAGCCGTAATCCATCTTGTTTTGAACTTATCTCCTGAGCTGACCTTGAATGATAGTCATTAATCAGGGTTGGTGTGCTTGTGTGTCTCTTTTATCATCTGCAGCTGACAGGCGGAAGAGCCAGGGAGGAAAGCTCCAAATCTCCACTGTCCACTGGAAGCACCGCCCACGGTTCATACACGCCGACCGAGACTCAGTAACAACTCAGGTAACTCGCCAGCTTGCCTGAATATATACTGTATGTCTGTGTTTGTGTGCATGTGTGTATATATATATATATATATATATATATATATATATATATATATATATATATATATATATATATATATATATATATATATATATATATATATATATATATATATATATATAGGGTGACTCAAAAGTCTGAGGACACCCTTTTCTGCAATATCTCATTGAACAACATGTTCCGTGTGCTATCCTTGGTGTTAAACACAGATCTGAAGGCTCAGTTCAGCACCAGAGACAGCGCAGTGTTCAATGTGGTTCTGGTTTTCTTAATAACGTTTGAACCACGCGAGATATTACAAATCTGATTGCGTCAAATGATTTTTGAGACAATTCTGGTCTTCTTTGATCTGCTACATGACCACCTTCCCATTGGAAAAACCTGCCTTTGCTCCAATATGGCGGCTTTCAAGCCTAAAAGATAGGCCCTCCATCCTTTACGTACTGGGGTATTCAGATATATCATTTTCCCCTTTGACTCACCCTGTATATATGGATGCATGAAAAATATTCCAAAAAATATTCAAAAATATTGGTTTTGGTGATGGTGATGAAGAGTTGGTATAAGATCTAGTGACCGTGAAGGAGACTATAGCATATGATATACATGACTTCCTACTCACCAGACCGTTCAGCCCTGTACATGGGGGCGTCAGCATCCTGGAAGAAATGTTTCATTCTAGGATAAAGGTAAACAGTCAGTATTCATTTGTAGTGACTGTTCCTTCTAAAGAGGGTGAGTGAGTACTTCTGTTGCCTCATGGCAAGAAGGGCCTGGATTCAATTCTGTGTGGAGTTCGTTCTACCTGTGTCTGTGTTTGTTTCCCATGGGTGCTCTGGTTTCCTCCCACAGGCGAACTGGAGATGCTAAGTAACCCCAACATGTGTAACTGGATGTCTGTGTCTGCCCTGTGATGGACTAGTGGTCTGTCCAGGGTGTTTCCTGCCTTCCACCCAATGAGTGCTAGTCTTTCTGAGGCTTTTTTAATTGAGATTCTGAAGGGAAATGAATGTATGAATGAATTAATGTTTTTAATGGAGGTGCGTGCACCAGCATTGACACAGCATGTCAATGTTCAACCGTTTAGTTCAGTGTTTTTCCATTGCTGTGTTAAATTAAAGGTCTATGGAGATCTCCGAAAGCCACAGTAGATCACATGCTCTTCTTCCCTTACATGTCACGCTGATGCAAAAGCATTGACCTCAAATTTCAGCCCTGGTTACGGATGTCTTTCCCACAGAATGTCAAGCGCAAGTCACTGAAGTCACTGTGCTGGTTACACTAGATGCTGGTTAGCATCTTTCAAAGTCACTTAGATCTTTTCTTCATGATCCAAAAGCGAGGCCAATGGGGCCACTTAGCATTTGTTTTACCTTCTAGGGATCACAGTACAATGCTAAATGCTATATTGCAGCACCTGTCTGGAAGCATCTGCACACCGTTATGTTTTGCCACCTATTTCCATTACACCCCTCTGTAGATTTGGCAAGTCCTGACATTGATGAACACGGTTAAACAAGCTGATGGACATGTCTTTGTTGTTACCATCCTGCTCTTTTTTTTAAGACTCTCATCAGTCCATCTGGAATAGTGTTGCTTTCCTTGTTCTAATCTGTGGATGAGTTTGTTTTTACCCAAAAGCACTGCAGCCTATAGATGAAACACACCCCAGTTTTGTCACCATGATGCGTTCAGACAAGGAACACCCTAGCAACTACCTGGGATTCCATATAAGCAATACCCTACACAAGACTGTTTGCCAATGGTTCTTTCTTGGGCACTCTTGGGAATTTATGGTTCTTCACATTGATGAAAAATTTGCTGTAGCTGGTTCTATAAGAAATCTTTTTGAAAAGCAATCTATATAAACACCTAAAGGGTTCTTCTGTAGTTACGATGTCATGTTTGTAACCAAAGAAAGCTTTTTGGTTTAATATAGAACCATTTCAAAAATGTTCTATATAGAACTGTCTACAGCACATTTATTATCAATGTCAGTGACCAATCAAGACCCTTGGATCATACTTTACATGTTTATGGTTAAAGAACCATAGCATCACTTGGAATACCATCCAGCAAACATGAGTAATATGATAGTAACCAACTAGTGATACCATATTTTTTCAGTTCTATGGCCTCTACAGTTCAACATCCTAGCAAATACCTAGCAACCACATAACAACAGGGAATACCATAGGAACCAATCAACAACACCCTAGCCAAAACCTGGAACAGCTGTTTAGGAACATCCTTGCCAACCACTCAGCAAACCAACATAGAAACCAACCAGCAACACTTTCTTAATACCTGGAATTCCAGAGCAACAACCTGGAACACCACATCAATTAACTTGCAACACTCACACAATACCTGGAATTCCAAAACAACTGCCTGGAATACTATAAGAACTAATTAGCAACACCCTAGCCAAAACCTGGAACATCATAGCAGCTTTTTAGGAACATCTTTGCAACCGCTCAACAAACCAACATAGAAACCAACCAGCAATACTTTCTCAATACCTGGAATTCCAGAGCAACAACCTGGAACACAACAGCAATTAACTTGCAACACTCGCACAATATCTGGAATTCCGGAGAAACTGCCTGGAATACTAAAAAAAACTAATTAGCAACACCCTAGCCAAAACCTGGAACATCATAGCAGCTTTTTAGGAACATCTTTGCAACCGCTCAACAAACCAATAAAGAAACCAACCAGCAATACTTTCTCAATACCTGGAATTCCAGAGCAACAACATGGAACACCACAGTAATGAACTTGCAACACTCGCTCAATATCTGGAATTCCAGAGCAACTGCCTGGAATACTATAAGAACCAATTAGCAACACCCTAGCCAAAACCTGGAACATCATAGCAGCTTTTTAGGAATATCTTTAAAACCACTCAACAAACCAATATAGAAACCAACCAGCAATACTTTCTCAATACCTGGAATTCCAGAGCAACAGCCTGGAACACCACAGCAATTATCCTGCAATGCTGGGACATAAAACTGCCTGACTCTGCTTTTTCTCCATAAGACGCACTTCTCTAGTTGGCTAATATTCTTTCCCTCTACCCGCTAGTGCACAGTGATGTAATCGAAACTCTGAATACATTTCAGAGGCGGAGCAAAAGGCAGGACATTACCCATATGACCAAGCTTATCAAAACAAGCTCATAAACACTAACAAAGTGAAAATAAGGTTTTAGTTTTTTTTATATTGTTGCACTTGTCAGGTAACAGTCGTACACATGAATACAGATATACACATTCAGGTACACGGTATAGAGTAAAGAGTAGAGCGCTATTCAACACAAGGGTATGTAGGTATATGAAACAGAAAAGAGAGTTTTGTATCAAGATAATCCCAAACCGGAGACCATATATGCCAAAACTTAGTAGTACATTTGTTTTTCAAGGGGAAGTACCGCTGCTATCTGGGAGAGCCACAAATTCAATAAAAACCAGCAATATAAGTATCTGTCTTATAACATAATCCAATACATCTTCCAATTGGGCTTTGAACAGATATAGTTTAGGGCACATGGTAAACTGTTTATTAAGAATCTCTTGAATAACTGTATGTACTTTCCCCCAAAAGATCTGAACGTTATCACACTCCCAGACTCCATTTGAAACACAGATCAGATCTATCTGGGTCAATCGTATGCGGATGTATTGGTGTAAGATAGATTCTATTGAAAAACTAATAGAAGTCCACTTAGGACCCACAGGTCAACAAACAGAAAGCCACTTATCATGATCTATAACCTCAGCCAGATCTCTCTCCCAGATATCCTTAAGACACCCTGAGAAATCAGTACACGATACATCAGACAGAACATGATACGTCTTTTGTGATAGAAAGGCTTGTGGTCAACAGCTGTTGAGGTTCTCATCCCGAGAACGATCTAATGAAGGTTGAATTTGAAGATACTTCAGATGCAGCTTGTACTTATCAGAGATCTCTGAAAAGAACATCAAAATATTGTTTAATATTGTCAGATAATAAATGAACAGATATATAGTAGAAGGATTCTTCCATACTTCCCATATAGACTGGGCTGGATGGGCGATGGCTTTCCACAAAGACGGGAAAGTCATTCGAAACTCTACTGAAACAATAGCTCGGGCTGCGGTGACGGGGTTTGTTCTGCTTTAATGATATGACAAATAGGACGCTTGTTGTTGTTGTGCCACTCGTTTGATCTCGGCTCGAGGTTGACGAGAAGGTGGCTGATGTTTGAAAGGAAGACGTTTCTTCATCAGCTGCACGTTTGAGCCACTCGTGCGAACCCCAGCCTCTCGGGGAACGGGTCGGAGTGTGTGCGTACGCTGAGGCGTGTTTGTTTGTGTGTGTACGAGTGTGACAGCTGCTGTCTGAAAGCTCCCTCACACAGCATCACTTCAAAGCAAAATCAAAAAGAAGGGAGAAAAAAAAGGCCTAGTGGTAAACAATGCCCCCCCCCCTCTCTCTCTTATCAGCAGTTGGGTCCACACTTTCCTTCTAAGCTTGCCTCGTCCAGCTCCTCCGCCGCCTCTCCTGCCCTCGCCTCTTCCTTTAATGTTCCACCATCACCAAGCGCTTTGAATCCCAAATCGGAGCCGAGGTTCACGCCGCCCTGCGTTCGCGCTCTCGCCGTAAGGGCCCTTGAGCTGCTTGCCGTCTTGCAGTGCACCTTGGAGACCCTTTGCCTGGTGGGCTTTATAGAAAAAACGCTTTACATGTTTGGTGTATTTGATCTTCTCTTAAGAAGTTCCAGCTCTACAGTGTCAACAAACTCACTCGGGGTGTGAAATAGGTCATTGTAGAAGAGGGGGTCTTTACAGTGGTGGTGATAGGAACCAGGGGTCTCCACATCTATGTCTACATTATACTACCATCAAAAAGTATCAGCAAGTGTCGTCCGAGTCTCATATCTAATGTCATTGATGGTAAAAGACACTAAACCTGAAAAATGAGTGTGCGCCCACTGCTGTGTCTGATCTACTCGTATTAGCACAACACACTCTAACACCACGTTAGTGTCACTGCAGTGCTGAGAATGAGCCACCACCCAAATAGTACCTGCTCTGTGGGGGTCCTGATCATTGAAGAACAGGCTAATAAAGTATACAGAGAATCAGATGAACTACAGTCTGTAGCTCCTATATGCTCAGTAGAGGTGGGCGATATGGCCCTACAATAATATCACGATATTTCTTGGTATTTGTGTGATAACGATACTCTTGGCGATATGACTAAACATTGAATTTAAAAAAAAAAAAAAATGTATTATTGCATACGATATGATATGGCACACCCCTAACTGAGATATTTAAAAAATACAAGACTTTTCATCAGATTGTAACAGAAGTTAATGATCCAGAATGTTATGATACTAAATAATGCACTCCAAATATCTCCATATATCCAGGACTGAAGTAAAGTGAATGATACTGGACAGATCAAATCTGTATCTAGTGGATATATAATGGGAAATGAGAAAAGTGTGATTTTTTTATTGGCTAAAAACAGTAAAAGTAGTACCTGATGTGATAATTAGGGATGGTTGATATGGTATGATATTTCAGGGTATAATATCGTTCACCATATTCAGAAATGTTGGCGATATTATTGTGTACGATACGATATGGCACACCCCTATTGGTCAGTGGAGTTGATACAGTGGACAGTGTGTGTAGACATATATAATAATGTAATTGTAATTAATTCAATATTACCAGCAAAGGCTTAGACTTTGAACTGTTTCCACTTTAGCACACAAGGTGGCGGTATGAGCCTTTTACTAGACTAGGTAGAAGTCTGGCCATTCACTCACAACAGCGCAAAACATTGCATGTACACTGCTTGTTTATATAGTGCTCCACATGAAGTTCCACACCTAGTTGTTTCTCTGTGTACTTCGTCACCCAGTTCTTGAACTATCAGGACCCCACCAGGACCACCACAGAGCAGGTATTATTTGGATGGTGTATAATTCTCAGCCCTGCATTAAAAAAAAACTTCAGTCCTTTTTATTATTAATCTATTCCATCGTTTTTACTCCAAAAGATTGAAAAGATTTCACACATCATGAAGTGCAATTGGCATGTATGGCACCCACCTCAGCCTGCCCACCCACCCACGCGCCCACCCCGCAGTTTAATAAATGACCCCAGGCTCTCTGTGAGACATACAGCTGTTTAATTTGGAAAATGTGCAGTTCCCCTCTTTTCAGAAGGGGTTTCTGAAAAATCTGTTGACCTCTTAAGTGCCCCTTGTGCTGGAACAGGAGTGTGTTAAATTATTGAAAATCACCCAGAGTGCCTTTCAGCGCTGAGAGCCGTGACCTACAGCGGGGCACGCTCCAGCCTTCCAGCACGTTTAATCTCTCCCTGTGTAAAGCATAGTAATACTGCTTAATGTGTGTAATTTCACTGTTTGATGGAGTTGGAAAGGGGTGTGTGTGTGTGTGTGTGTGTGTGTGTGTATATATATATATATATATATATATATATATATATATATATATATATATATATATATATATATATATATATATATATATGTGTGTGTGTGTCTGTGTAAGCTTCAGGCATCCCAAATCAGAGCCCTGGCATCTATGAAGCTCCACAGGGTGTTTAATTTGTTCCCGAGGTTAACATTAGGCTTGTAAAAGTCTTATTACATAAAGATACTAACATATGTGGCTATTATTATTATTATTATTATTATTAGAGATAGACCGATCAGCGTTTTTGAGGCCGATTCCGATCGCCAATCAGCTTTCAACGCGATTGGCCGATAGCCGGTACCGATTTAGGGCGGGGCTATATGCCAAGGCAGGGCTACATGTAGTTATTAGTGCAAGCAAGTCATGAAACATGATCTAAACTGGTTTATTACCATTTTTAACGAGCTCATATGAAACAGCCTAATATTATTAACTAAATTAACAGTAAATAAACAAAGTACATTAAACAAATATCCCCAAATACTGCAATCATTACATTTAGACCCTTAATTTAAAACTAAAAAAGTTAATTAAATAAATACAGTAAAAACTGCAGTCATTAAACGCAGACTCTGTTATTTTAAACCAAATCTGTAATCATTAAATGTAGATCTTGAATTGCTGCTGCTGTACTGTTGGTACCGGTCAGATCT
This sequence comes from Megaleporinus macrocephalus, assembly GCA_021613375.1. Classification (NCBI taxonomy): domain Eukaryota; kingdom Metazoa; phylum Chordata; class Actinopteri; order Characiformes; family Anostomidae; genus Megaleporinus; species Megaleporinus macrocephalus. The sequence goes on along the minus strand of CM038725.1, from coordinate 30,756,246 downwards.
GGTCTGTAGGTGTTCTGGGTTGTTTGTTTTGTGTTAGCTGTGTGTGTGGTAGCTCTGCTGTTTGCTGATACTCACTGTATTCAGTTGTGTGGTGTCTCTGAAGTGTGTATCAGATTAGTAGTGTTAAATGTCTTTGTCTTGGTTCCCCAACGAGACACGGTTAATTTTACAGATTAATTTACAGTTAATTTTAAAAACACTCTGGATGAGTCTGAGTCACATACGATAACAAGCTGCTAGACGGACGCAACGCAAAGGAAAACTGTTCTAGGTGCGCCGCTTTAGTCAGTCTGTGGAAAATGAAAGGGTATGTGTTTCCACCTAGTGGTTCAGATAGGAAGTGCAGGGAGCTGGCGGGAAGGGGTTTCAACGAAACGCTAGCTATAAATACATAAATTAAGCTAATTGGTTTAACACCATCAATCGGCATAGCCAATCTATCTTTCCAACTCTAATTATTATAATTATTATAATTATTATTATTATATACAGTGTTGTGCGAGAGTTTTATGCACTTGGGAACGTTATTGTATCTGAAAAGCTATTTTTCCAAACAACAAGCTTTTATATTCTCATATTAATATTTGCTATTAATACAGTAAGTAGTGCTTTTACATGTCAGTGTGTTTGTTTAACCCTTTCCAAGCTTCTCCTTCTATAAACAACCCAGTATTAGTTACAGTTCTCATCTAATACCTGCTTTGACTGCTCAGTACTTCATTAAGCTAAATCAAGATTGCTGCTGAAGGAACTGAACACATTCATACAATGTCTGGGGCGTCCAGGAGAAATCTGGAACCTAACTTTGTTCTTCAAACTGGAGCTTAAGATCTGATCTACTTCTTTCACAATAAGATATTCATGTTACTTTATATTGTATGTATGATTATTTACATCTGTTCTAATCAGATCTGCTGTTCATACTGGTGGACATGCACTTATTGATCAGATCATAAAGACTTAAACAATCAGCTTAGGTGCCTCAGATGTTTGCACAGTAGCGTAGGTACTCACATACATACTAATACATAAATACATCCACTCAAATATACACCTGCCGAATGGACTCGTGGTATCTGTCACCAAGATGTTCTCAGCAGATCCTGTACGCGAAGGTTCTGTGGATCTGGCTTGTTCCAGGGCATCAAATCAAATTGTGATCTGGACAGTTTGTGCCCTGACAGTCCATCATCCTGCTGAAAGAGGCCACTGACATTGGGCGGTACCATCAGGTAGGGTAGCACGTGGCAAATTGAGGTCCACGTGGATGCGGCACTCAGGCTTTCCAGCAGAACATTGGTCAGAGCATCACACTCCTTCTACCACCTTGTCTTCTTCCAACATTGCGTCCTAGTATCTGGCTATTCACCATCTTCCACTGCTCCAGTGTCCAATTCCCATGCTTGCCTGCCCACTGTAGACGCTTTGAAGGGTAGACAGAAGCTAGCTTGGGCACTCTGACCAGTCGGTGGCTATGCATGACGTGTTCCTCTGACATGTGACCATATAGCCCCTCCCTCAGTTCAAAATTGGTTTAGCCTTTGTTGTCTTTGAGCATCAATGAGCCCGGGGCACTCTTGGTTTGTCCCCCCTCAGAACTCTGTAGGTTAGTACTTGCCACTGCTGACCAGAGCTCCCCACAAGCCTCGCTGTATAGAAGATGCTTAACTTACAATATGGGTTGTCATTGCATATATAAAATCATATATATATATATATATATATATATATATATATATATATATATATATATATATATATATATATATATATATATACAAGACATATGGCACGTGCATGCCCCCATGTCCTCACACCGAATTAAAAACAAGGACGCATGTGTGCGCTCAGGTGGGCCACACGCATACTGGTTCAGACAGGCAGGTGTTTTCATCTTTTGTCCAAATGTTCTCTTATATGCTGGTCTAGGATCAGCGTTCCTTTACCCAGATCCCAATCCCAACCTCGGGAAAATTAGAACATCTGATTTCAGCTCAGAGCAAAGGCTGACTCGCGCCAATCCCCCGTGGACTCGCGTAGAAGCAAACTGGGGCTCAGGTGGAGACTGGAATGGATTGATTTAGCCCCTCAGAGGGGAAATGAAGGATGAAGGGGGTGATCAGTGTGAATAGGGGACCAGCATGGCTAATGAAATGGGACCAGACTCTAATTGGGGCATGACTCTATTGCCAGTTATGTGTCTAGTCCATCTCCCAACCCCCTCCCTCCCCATTTGTAGTGTGTAATGATTATCTATATCCTAGCCGGCCTTGTGGACCTACATGTTGTAACCTTGTGTTTTCTTGTTTACTGGGTTCCTCTCATCAACAGGGATGTGAAGTAGTTGTTTGGGTAGAAAAAAAGAAAAAATTAAATTGACCACCTCTTTCTTTACTGCGAATATAGCTGGTCAGCCAAGAAAGTTTAAAGTTTTCTAGTTAGTTAACAAGTAATAGAAGCCAAAGTGTTATTTATCACCTCAAACCATAACAAATTTGCTCAAATCATCTTGCTCATATTGTTTCAGGTACTCAATGATGTACTGTTACCTATAAAATTACACTGAAATTTAGTTTTTAGCCACACTAATGTAGCTTCTTTCCATTTTTACAGAGAACCACAAATATGTCTAAGCTGGTCGACTTCATGACCATATTTAAGGGTACCGGTCGATATATGTCGGTACTAATGAATGTTACATCACTTGGTACCAAAGCCCAACACACAGTTACTGCAATGACAGGCTGAAAGTGGTCTCAAGTGTGGTCCTACTTTTTAAAATTTGACCCAAGCAACACTATCTGCAGTATTTGTAATGCTAAACGCAAAGCTGGTCATGGCAACACATCTAACCCATAAACCACGTTCAATTTGGGGCATTGACATCTCCAACATTTTCAAGTAATTATTAAGCTTGATAAATTGTTGTTGGAGAAAACTGGGCTTTCTTCATGATGTTGGTCATGATGTTGGTCAACTGGGCTTTCTTCATCTTGCAGAACGTCCTACTGCTTACTCAGCTCCATCAAAACTCTTTACCGGCCGCTATTTACAGTAAACCAACAGTAAAGTTATGTGAGATTTCAACTAAGATAAGTTTGCTGGAGGACTTATGGATGTTTTTGGAAGAGCTGAAGGAGGTAGAGCCAGATTTTTGTTTTGGGTGGCGTATTTAATGTTCTGAAAAGTAAGAACATATTGAAGTGGAGAAGTTTGGGCTTATTGAATTAAATCTGAAGTGTTTTTTGTTGTTCCAGCAAGAATAAAGTACTAAAGAAAATTGGTTCAAATATGGACGGCTAAAAAAAGAAAAAGAAGCATTCTTTTCCAAAACATGCTGTTTTTTAATTTTTCCCAATTGCATTACATGGTCCAAGGGATCTTCTCACCCATCACAAAAAAAGGTTTCCTTCAACTCGCACCCAAAGTCTGGTTATCCTTCCTCATTGTCCAGCCAGCCCATGTAGGGGTTCCCCAAGGCTAACCACGAGGGCCAGTGAGGATTTATCAGAGTGCGTTTTTCAGCTCAAGCTTTGAAGTTCTGCTTCTTTTCATCTTGCAGAACCTTGCTTTAAGTACGTGCCATGTTTGTACATTTATTACGCGGCTATTTTTAGGATGGAGTTTGTGCTGAAACCCATTTATCCTGGGTAGAAAAAAAAACGTTTTGTACTCTCGTTCTGCTCGAACGCATGACAAGATAGTAGATGACCTTCACAGACATGACTGACCTCATATGCTTATTGTCTTTCAAAGTACAAGTAGTTCTTTTATACTGACCTAACACAATGGCTAACACAAATGGTGCAACAACAACTACAGTTTCTAATAATATGGCTGGTGAGGCAATGAGTGGAAGGTAACTCCAAGCAAAACATCTAAAAGGAAGCAAACTGTTGAAATCTCCATTAGAAGCCTGGAGCCTAGCATTAATCGGTGGCCCCGTGTAGCCATTTGCTGCCCATGGCTCAAGGGTTGGCCTGTAATTCTTCAGAAACACTCATCACCTATTTCTGGATTCTGGGTGAAGCTCAAAATAGAGTGATGCTTATGATAAGTGTAGTAGGTGCTGGTGATGAGGCTTTCATTGCTCCACTATATCCCACGCTTTACTGTGTATGGATGTTCATATATGTAATAGGAATGCCAAAGATTTGTGTTGTTTTTAGACTTTAACTGCTTAATCCAGACGTCTACATCTTTATATTACTATTTTGAGAAAACTCAAGATACACTATATTGCCAAAAGTATTCAGTCACCCATCCAAATAATTTAATTCAGGTGTTCCAATCACTTTCATAGCCACAGGTGTATAAAACCAAGCAGCTAGTCATGCAGACTGCTTCTACACACATTAGTAAAGAATGGGTCGCTCTCAGGAGCTCAGTGATCTCCAGCGTGGTACCGTGATTGGACGCCACCTGTGCAACAAGTCCAGTCATGAAGTTTCCTCACTACTAAATATTCCACAGTGGACTGTCAGTGGTGTTACAACAAAGTGGAAGCGATTGGGAACGACAGCAACTCCATGTAATATGACAGAGTGGGGTGCCACTGGACCAATCATGCTTCTCCATCTGGCAATCCAATGAGTCTGGGTTTGGCGGATGCCAGGAGAACAGTACTTGTCTGACTCCTTTGTGCCGAGTGTAAAGTTTGGTGGAGTAGGGATAATGATATGGGGTTGTTTTTCAGAAGTTGGGCTCGGGCCCTCAGTTCCAGTGAAAGGAACTCTTAATGCTTCAGAGGAGACTTTGGACAATTTCATGCTCCCAACTTTATAGAGACAGTTTGGGGACGTACCCCTTCCTGGTCCACCAGTGCACAAAGCAGCTCCATAAAGACATTGAGGAGCGAGTTTGGTGTGGAAGAACTTGACTGACCTTACCTCAGTCCTGACCTCAGCCTGATAGAACACCTTTGGGATGAATTAGAGCGGAGACTGCGAGACCAGACCTTCTCGTCCAACATCAGTGTCTGACCTCACAGATACAGGTCAGAACTAAACTGTGTGGAGAGCTTTCCCAGAAGAGCTGAAGCTGTTATAGCTGCAAAGGTTGGGGCAACATCATACTAAACCCTATGGATTAAAAATGGGATGTCACTCAAGTTGATATGGGTGGGAAAGCAGATCAGTAGTCCAGTAGACCAGTAGTGCTTTGTGGTCACCACAGCCTGGAGAGTTCCACTGGAGATTATCAGTTGTGGTTTCCGGTTTTGATCAGTCAGATGTTGTGTCTCAACAAAAAAGTGAAGAACCTGTCACTGTGCAATCTTCTCACCAGCCCAGCTCTAAACTTCCGAGGCGGCTTGTTTGCTGTTGGTCTATTTTTCTTCCGTTGGCTGAACCGAGGTTCTTATCGAGTGTTTAAAGACTGCAGTTTTTGTATATGCTGAATTATTTAGACGTCAGGACTGCCGGCAATTTTGACCTACAAATTTGTGAGTAATGTTTTTGGAAATTCGTCTTATGTAACACTGTGTAATAAATAGGCCGAGAGTCAAGAGGGGATATCCTTCACCTTCTTAGGGGAATAACAAACAGCAGGGGAAGAGAGTGCACTCCTCTCTTTTGCCAAAACTGCTCTACGCTGGGGCTTGCAGTGCTTGCCTGAACCTGATGGTAATCAGTGGGTTCCTAACATCTGCCAGTTTCACCAGCCAAACTGTATATTGGCCACTTCTAAGGTGACTAACAATGCAATTTAACATATACTAACAGGTACTGCAACAGGATTTTGTCAGATCACAGTCTGATTTGGGACTTTCGTGTTATGGTCCAGTTCAGACAGACCTTTATTGCTCTACTGTCAGATTCAGACAGAATGTTGTGCTCTGTTGAAGCTCAAAGAGAATTTTATCAGGCTGCCCTCAGTTTTAGAAGGAATTTTGTTGGCTACAGTTGGTTCAGACAGATTTTTGCTGGGCTACCGTCATGTTCGGACAGAATTTTGTTTGGCTATAGTCTGTTCAGACTAAATCTTTTGGGGCTATAGTCAGTTCAGAGTGTATTTTGTTGGGCTACAGTTAGTTTAGAGTGAATTTTAATGGGCTACAGTCAGTTTAGAGTGAATTTGAATGGGCTAGAGTCAGTTTAGAGTGAATGTTATTGGGCTACAGTCAGTTCATAGTGAATTCTGTTGGGCTACAGTCAGTTTAGAGTGAATTTTGTTGGACTACAGTTAGTTTAGAGTGAATGTTATTGGGCTACAGTCAGTTCATAGTGAATTCTGTTGGGCTACAGTCAGTTTAGAGTGAATCTTGTTGGGCTACAGTCAGTTTAGAGTGAATCTTGTTGGGCTACAGTCAGTTTAGAGTGAATTTTGTTGGGCTGCAGTCAGTTTAGAGTGAATTTTGTTGGGCTACAGTCAGTTTAGAGTGAATTTTATTGGGCTACAGTCAGTTTAGCGTGAGTTTGTTGGGCTACAGTCAGTTCAAAGTGAATTTTGTTGGGCTACAGTCAGTTTAGAGTGAATTTTGTTGGGCTACAATCAGTTTAGAGTGAATTTTGTTGGGCTACAGTCAGTTCAGAGTGAATTTGGTTGGGCTACAGTCAGTTTAGAGTGAATTTTATTGGGCTACAGTCAGTTTAGAGTGAATGTTATTGGACTACAGTCAGTTCATAGTGAATTCTGTTGGGCTACAGTCAGTTTAGAGTGAGTTTGTTGGAATACAGACAGTTCAGAGTGAATGTTATTGGACTACAGTCAGTTCATATTGAATTCTGTTGGGCTACAGTCAGTTTAGAGTGAGTTTGTTGGGCTACAGTCAGTTTAGAGTGAATTTTGTTGGACTACAGTCAGTTCAGAGTGAATGTTATTGGACTACAGTCAGTTCATAGTGAATTCTGTTGGGCTACAGTCAGTTTAGAGTGAGTTTGTTGGGCTACAGTCAGTTCAGAGTGAATGTTATTGGACTACAGTCAGTTCATACTGAATTCTGTTGGGCTACAGTCAGTTTAGAGTGAGTTTGTTGGGCTACAGTCAGTTTAGAGTGAATTTTGTTTGTCTTTTTTTAGGTCTAGAGTCAGTTCAGACAGAATTATGTAGGACTAGAGTCAGGTTCATACAACATTGTCTGATTACAATCAGGTTTAGAAAGAATTTTGTCTGATTACAATCAGATTCAGACAGAAGTTTGCTGGGCTGCAGTTGGATTCTAAAATCCATTTGTGGGACTGCAGTCAAATCTGAGCAGAACTAGGTCAAGCTACAGGTGGGTTTGGACCCTCTTTTTCCAGGCTATCTTCTGACTGAGCTTTATTTGGATATAAACTTCAGCCTAGAAAATGAGACTCTGTCGCGTCGTTTCGTGGCGAGGACTGTGTTCGAATGCTGTTCCAAATAAATAAATGATCAGCCAGAAACAAACATCAAAGCTCATGTACCATGCCATGCTTCAAAGGGAATATGGGTCCCTACCTACCCTCCTATCGAGAACAGCTCGCTTGCTTGTGTTGACCTACCATTCCGGTGGGAGTAAATAGTTCTAAGCCATTAACTTCCACCTGTCCAGATATCTGTCTTTAACACCTACCTCTCCTTTCCTCCTCTGCACTCTTTCCTCTAAATAGCCGGCCGGATCGAACGGCCTCAGATGAAAAGCTCCGGCTGGGGTTTAAGTGCCTTTTAAAACAATTCTCCGCCATCTTGTCTTTTATATTTCTAGACGGAAACCGCCGCCAGCAGCCAATTCTGTTTTGTTATTAACATTACTTCTCTGTCTCTCTCTCTCTCTCTCTGTCTTTGCTCTTCTCTTTCTCCCTGCAGCTCTCTCTCTCCCCACTGGGCATCTCTCCTTCCTGTCTGTCTGTAGCAGGGAATGTGCTTGCTCTAACTGCTCCTGCTCCTCTACCTACTAGGTGTGTATGAAAGTGAACTTGGCGTGAACCGTAACTCCAGTTTGAACTCTCTGATGTATTATTATTTTTTTAAACTCATGATTTCTTTCAAACTGTCATTCTCATCGTTTTCTCACTGCCGGGCGTGGAGAGCTCGCCGCTCTGTGCTTAGCATGGCCAACGATGGCCGGCATGCCCATCCTGTGCTGTATTCAAGTGGAGTGTCTGTTTGGTTTGGCTCGAGCAGGGAGTCCATTCGCATGTGTGAGTGGTCATTCGTGGTTGTGTACATTATCTATACCAATTGCCTTTCACCCCAAGTGTAGCTGATCAGCTACAGTTAGTCCAGAGTGAATTTTGTTGAGATACAGTCAGTGAATTTTGTTGGGCTACAGTCAGTTTAGAGTGAATTTTGTTGTGCTACAGTCAGTTCAGAGTGAATTTTGTTGGGCTACAGTCAGTTTAGAGTGAATTTTGTTGGTCTACAGTCAGTTTAGAGTGAATTTTGTTGGGCTACAGTCAGCTCATAGTGAATTTTGTTAGGCTACAGTCAGTTCAGAGTGAATGTTATTGGACTACAGTCAGTTCAGAGTGAATGTTATTGGACTACAGTCAGTTCATAGTAAATTCTGTTGGGCTACAGTCAGTTTAGAGTGAGTTTGTTGGGCTACAGTCAGTTTAGAGTGAATTTTGTTGGGCTACAGTCAGTTCAGAGTGAATTTTGTTGGGCTACAGTCAGTTCAGAGTGAATTTTGTTGGGCTACAGTCAGTTCAGAGTGAATTTTGTTGGGCTACAGTCAGTTTAGAGTGAATTTTGTTGGGCTACAGTCAGTTCAGAGTGAATTTTGTTGGGCTACAGTCAGTTTAGAGTGAATGTTATTGGACTACAGTCAGTTCAGAGTGAATGTTATTGGACTACAGTCAGTTCATAGTAAATTCTGTTGGGCTACAGTCAGTTTAGAGTGAGTTTGTTGGGCTACAGTCAGTTTAGAGTGAATGTTATTGGACTACAGTCAGTTCATACTGAATTCTGTTGGGCTACAGTCAGTTTAGAGTGAGTTTGTTGGGCTACAGTCAGTTTAGAGTGAATTATGTTGGACTACAGTCAGTTCAGAGTGAATGTTATTGGACTACAGTCAGTTCATACTGAATTCTGTTGTGCTACAGTCAGTTTAGAGTGAGTTTGTTGGGCTACAGTCAGTTTAGAGTGAATTTTGTTTGTGTCTTTTTTTAGGTCTAGAGTCAGTTCAGACAGAGAGGCACGTTAGAAGTTTGCTTTATTAGGTTTAGACTGGAGCTGACGTAGCTATCATAGCCGATATAGATAACAGAACACCAACAGTACATTAGTCAACCACCTAACACAGTTCAAGGCATATGTATGATGGTTTACTCATGATGTACCAAGTCCTTGACCAGAAGTTAAACCCTCTACCAAAAACTGCCCACACTGTAAGCCAATAAAGTAGAGATAATACAGTCCTACGGTTTTTAAGCTTTGGTTTGTGACTGGTCATCCAAGGCAATCAATTCCACTGTCCAGTAGTTGCTGTCTTCTCAAACATCAAGGCTACAAACAGCATTAGTAAGCTATCAGGAGCTCTCCTTTCTGCTTGTTGTTGGTATTCTTTCTGTGATGCACATCAAGTAGCCAATAAACTAACCAAAAAACAACCAACCAAACAAACAAAAAACCTTAAAATCCACGCCTTCAATTGCTACAGTCATTAATCAGCAGTTAAAACCAACGATCTATCAAAAATACCTGAGCAGTCACCAAGTGTCCTAGCCATCGATCACTGTAGTAGTACAATGTTCTTAAATTCTGCGAACCACATCGGTTTGAGAGAGGCACCCACCTCAAACCATGAGATTAAGAAGGTAATCATCATTCAGCAAGCATAGATAGGGCTGCTACGTAGATTGGTCTTTGTTACCCCACCTGTAAAACCAAATCCCATAATTTAGTGACTGGTTCACAGTCATAAAACATATGGCCCATGACCTTCACCCTGTAACTCTGAAAGAGAAGATTAGATGGTCACTTTATTTGAAATTAAGTGTAGGGGGTGGCCTAAGCTTTCTGGATAGCTTTATAATGAATTTAACGCTTTGCCACCTTTTCAACGTCCATCCTGGAGACTGTGTAATGGTTTCAAATGGCTGACTGTTTGTCCGCTGCCGCTCAGACTGTTTGAACCTGTCTCCAGATGGTGCACACTGGTGCACACTGGTGCACACTTTGGCACCCTTTCACAGAAGAAAAGAAGCAAACTTTAGAGATTTACAGATTTTAGCAGACGCAGTCAGAGTATGTATCTCTATATAGTACAAACTACAAACAATAAAAAATAAGGACTGGACTATAGAGCCCTAAACTAACTAAACAAATACAGCATCTAATGTAAAGAAAAACAAAACATCTGAAAACTAAAGAACTATCTACACTAAACTTAAGCTAATAAACAAAACATACAAAGGATTGTGCCCCTTACCTATTGTGGTTAGACAAGTAAGGCCTTTACCTCAAAATGCCTGAGCCATATCAAGCCACAAACCAAGTCACAAACACCACATCCAAAGAATCCCGGACGAGCCCCCATATGTTACCACCCCTCAAAATTATATAACATTTGGTTGCAGATACAAGTGGATGGGTGGTGGTTTAAGTCCAAACAACCCTTGAGGTCAAACACTGCCACAAACAAGGGCCAGGGCTGATACCTAGAAAGGAAAGAAGACAATCAAAAATAAAGTATAATTGAAATACGTAGCCAGTGTTCCTAGAAGATAAAGACTTACGGTAGGTTAGTGCATCACAAAGAGATGGGTCTTCAGTCTGCGTTTGAAGACCATATGAAAGTTTGCTGTTCGGACAGCCATCAATATATCCCCTCAATATATCTGCCTAGTGGCTAGTAAGGCCAGCGGTTCACACCTTGGGCTAACCTGAACCAACGTCTGAAACTAGTAATAAGCAGTTAACTCTAGAACCAGCAAACAACCTGGTAGCAAGCAGTCTAAGCCAACAAGAAATTGAAGACTCAAGCCCACCTTACCAGTAGAGAAGACAAATCCAGTCAGGGCTCGTTAGCACTCGTTAGTCGATGCTAATCTATGGCTACATTTGGTGTGAAGGCATCATTGAATACATTCAATGTTTGGCTGACCAGAGGTTTGGAAGAGAAATGTGAAATCTGGTTGTGTGTGTCGTTTGCCCGTGCCAGTTGTGCCATTTGCCATGCGTATTTCTTTTTTTCTGTCGGGCGCATGCGACGCATGACGACTCCTGCTGGTTTCAGTCTTGCTGGGTTCAGTCTTGCTGGTTTCACTGTTGCTGGTTTCAGTGTGGGTTTTGTTTGGGCCTAAGCAGTTGTGTGTTTTGACCCGGCTCCCTCTGTCTGTCCCTTCCCCCCGACCCCCACCCCCCACCCCCCTCCCGCCGGTCCCGTTCTGTGAGCAGCGTTAACGGTTTTCGAGCGGCAGGGGGGCGTGGCCATGGAGGAGTACGACGTGCGTTCGGCCGCCAGCATCCTGGCCTCGGTCAAAGAGCAGGAGGCTCGTTTCGAGCGCCTGACGCGAGCCCTGGAGGAGGAGAGGCGCAACGTTTCGCTGCAGCTGGAGCGCGCCAACCTGCCCTGTGGTGACCGGCTGCCATGGCAACAGGTGGTGATGCAGGTAAGCCGGGTCAGGCACACGCAGCTGCCCCCAGCTGGGCCACCCAGCTGCCCCGCCCATCTCGGGCCAGCACCTACGACGCCATCTGTCCATTGTCCACCGTGCGTTTGGGGTTGAGTCGCACCGTGTCCTTTGCACGGAGGTCAGCGGTGGTCAGTGGCACGCTCTGAGCTAGAGAGTCATAAAAAAAACAAGGAGAACTTTCTTTCCATCCGTCTGGAGCAGGATTCGAGGTTTGGGGCTGCAGGTTGGTAGCGTGTTAGTGAGTAAACTCTCATAACTGGAGTTTAAAGCGCTGACCGTGCCAGCTCAGGTCCAATCAGGCGCAACTGGCCCTTGGGGTGTCTGAGAATTTGGGCTGTAACTAATGATTTGCTTGGCTTTCTTGGGTTCCTCATTCTGTGCTGCTGCAGCAAGGCCTTACAAGCTGCCAGCGCCCCCTGTGCTTCCTGTGGTGCATTGCAGTCTGTCAGAATGATTGTGTACTGATCATACTGTTGCCAAAACAGTTTCTTTCTTTCTTTCTTTCTTTCTTTCTTCTTTCCTTTCTTTCTTCCTTTCTTTCTTTCTTTCTTTTTCTTTCTTTCTTTCTTCCTTTCTTTCTTTTTTTCTGTCTTTCTTTTTCTTTCTTTCTTTCTTTCTTTCTTTTTCTTTCTTTCTTTCTTCCTTTCTTTCTTTTTTTCTGTCTTTCTTTCTTTCGTTCTTTCTTTATTTTTTCTTTATTTCTTTCTTTCTTTTTTTCTTTCTTTCTTTCTTTCTTTCTCTCTTTCTTTCTTTCTTTCTTTCTTTCTTTCTTTCTTCCTTCCTTTCTTCCTTTCTCTCTTCCTTTTCTTTCTTTCTTTCTTTCTTTCTTCCTTTCTCTCTTTCTTTCTTTTTTTCTTTCTTTCTTTCTTTCTTTCTTTCTTTCTTTCTTTCTTTCTTTCTTTCTTTCTTTCTTTCTTTCTTTCTTTCTTCCTCTCTTTCTTTCTTTCTTTTTTCTTTCTTTTTTTCTTTCTTTCTTTCTTTCTTTCTTCCTCTCTTTTTTTCTTTCTTTTTTCTTTCTTTCTTTCTCTCTTTCTTTCTTTCTTTCTTTCTTTCTTTCTTTCTTTCTTTCTTTCTTTCTTTCTTTCTTTCTTACCGCCTGCTCTTTACACTGTGAAAGTTGTATATCAAGACGTTTGTGTTGCTCCTCTGAACGTCTTCTGAATGCTTGTGTTGGTCCTCTGGATGGTCTGTACTGTCTGAGCTACAAGACTAACGTACTCCAACGATGCATCATAAAAATCTATGTCAACATTTTGCCGTGTGATTGTTGCAGACCAGGGGTCACTAATAGGCGGACTTTAAGCGACTGAGCTTTTCTCATCTTTACGGTATACGGGCTTTACGGCACAGTGGACTCAGAGACCAATCGGGTGCGCTGTAAGATCATCGAAGGCTCCTCAGCCAATCAGATCAGTGCACATTGGGGCGCGAGAAAAAGCAGCAGTCGGAGACTAAAGCGAGTCAGAAAGAATAACGAGATCTAAAAACAGAAACGTGAACAGTGAAAACTGAGTGTTTAACAGGAACGGTTCTGGAATGAACCTGCTCGTCTAGTTCTGGAAAATACCGCTCTGTACAACCAACATGTCAATCTGTGAAGCTGAGTTAACAAGAAGAACCACGTTTTATTTACTTTCTCTACAAATAAACACTTTAAGATCCACTTTTTTTACTTGAAGTGAGGAAAAAATATTTATTACTAGTGTATAAATAATTTATTCAGTTCAGGATTTAAACAGTAAATATACTGATTTATACTGAACGGTATGTGTGATGTGTTGGTGTTTCAGTAGCTGATGGTATAAGATGCTGATACTAGACTACTTCAGTAAACAAGTTAGAAATGATGATGGTCTGGAACTTGGCCTGATGAGATCTCCTCTAACTGGACCTTACTGAACTCTAATTAAACACCCCTGCTGTAGACCAAGAGTGAACTGGGTGTCACCGGGTTTGTCCTGCATTGCTTTGGTATTAACCAAGTTCAGCTGGTGTAGCTGGTCATTGATCCCCTGCCTTACCAACCCTATCATGTTCCATGTCATTTCCAGCAACCCTCTTATTTAGTGAGATACACCATTGATGGTTCTTCATACTACATATTTGATTCCCCTTGAATTGTCTGTAGAGCCTGCAGTTCAGTATCCTGCCCATAAGGGGGCCCAGTGACTGGAATAACAGTGAATGTGGTTACGCTAATGGATGTTCGTCTTTTTAGATCATCCACTGAACCGTGCTGAACATTTGCCTATACGTCCAGTTAGCAGTAGCCTGGTCGTTTAACCCACTCATGCAAGCGGTGTTAATTCTGGTCGCTTCGTTCTTGCCAACGATCAGCGGTGTCACAAACAAACGCTTCCTCACCCGCCTCCGCACGGCCACCGCCTCCGCCCGGCCGCCGCCTCCGCCCGGCCGCCGCCTCCCTCCCTTTGTCGCAGTTAGATCTGCCGCATGTGATGCACTGCCAATTTAAAACCAATGAAGGGAAAATTGAACAGCAATTTAATCCCCATCGTTGGGAGCCGCGTCGGTGTCACAGCTCAGGCTTCCATGATCCGTCTTCCCGCTCATATTTGCTCAGCAGCTCCCGGCGCCCCGGCCCCCGCTCGCGAAGCCCGGGGCCTGATTTACCGCGCCACGTCCAACGCGACAGCTCGTGAATTAGCGCGTGTCCCTCAGACGTGGCCGCCGAACGCGACAGCACTCGGACACGGAAGGGCCTCGCCGCGTCGCGGGGTCAATTGACTGGAACTGACTGCCGGCTGCCGCCAAGGCCGTGTGCCACCCCCACGTCCCGCCACGTCCCGGTCACTGAGCATTAGACTCGGGCGTAATAAACAGGGGCGCAAATTGAATGTGAAGGCTGCAGTGAGCGCAGCTGATGGCCGGTCAGAGCCGAGATGTGGTCGCGGAGCTTAACCAGTTCGGCAGAGACGGTTCACTGCCGTAAGTTTGCACCCGAGCTTAAAACGTGGCTGATGTAGCTTAGACATCACTGATTAGTCTCATGCAACCTCCAGGCCTAAATCCACCAAGCTGAAACTAAGACTGAGACCTGGACGGTACAAGTCCAAGTCAACGCCAAAGACCTTGTAGGCGCCAAATCCAGGAGTGGACGAGACGTGGACAGAGAGCAAGGACAGTTGTGCTCTCCTGAGCTCTTTGCCTTGGATGGCTAGAGATGAAACTATGTCATCTTCCTTATATGTGGTGCTCCTCAGTAGGGGTGGGCGATATGACCCTACAATAATATCACGATATTTCATGGTATTTTTGTGATAATGATACTCTTGGCGATATTACAAAACACTGAATTTTTAAAAAATATTCAAAAATACACTACTGCAATAAAATAAAATTACATATTATTAATGTATATGATATGATATGGCACACCCCTTACTGAGATATTAAAAAAATACAATAATTTTCATAAGATTGTAACTGAAGTCAATGATCCAGAATGTTATGATACTAAATAACTGACTCCAAATATCTCCATATATCCAGGACTGAAGTAAAGTGAATGATATTGGACAGATAAACTCTGTATCTAGTAGATATATAATGAGAAATGAGAAAAGTGTGAATGTTTCTTTTGCTAAAAACAGTAAAAGTAGTACCTGATGTGATAATTAGTGATGGGTGATATGGTATGATATTTCAGGGTATAATATCCTTCACCATATTCAAAAATGTTGGCGATATTATTGTGTACGATACGATATGGCCCACCTCTACTCCTCAGGGTCCCATGTTTGTGGTGTAGGTGTTTGGTGAGACTGTGGCTTGTGGTTCAAAATAAAAGTTTTTTTTACAAAGCTGCTTCAGTTACCGATGACCGCAGGCAGGAAAGCTTCAGACACTCTCAAGATCAGCTTTGTCCCCTTCACACAGAATCTGATACTTCAATATCTACTGCAAAGATAGATACAGTAACGACTACAAGGGGATTTTTTGGAACTTCTTAAGTTGGCTTGACAAAGCCATTACCGTGGCATCCCAGGTGGTTGCTAAGATGTGGCTAGACTATAGGGGTTGCATGACAAGTCGATGTGATCGCTGATGCCATGAATGAAACCTTAGAACAACTTCAAAAACCTGACTAGTTGAACTTGTGATGTTCCCTTTCCAACAAGTCATGGATCGCAGTGCTAGCCTAACCAGAGATACAGACTAAGGCATCTCTCAAATTTGCATCCGACTTGGGCGCAACCTAGATGGGCTTGCCAAATAATGTAATACACGGTGAAACCACAAGTCAGTAAAGCATGATGTGCCCTATCTACAAGTAGCCCTGCTAGCTTTCCAGAGTGCCAGCTTTAAGGAAAGCAGGGATGCAGTTTTGATATCATCAGACTCTTCACCCGTTGAGGCGTTCATGTTATTAATGTCGTAAACACTTAATCAGCGAATACTCAACATCAAGTTTAAAGTCTCATTGCCAAGTAGTTAAGTCAAATACTAGGCCACTGCTATGGTCTCCCAGGTGGTTGCTAATATATATATATATAGCCAATATATAGACCATATATAGACCATAGCCACTGCTATGGTCTCCCAGGTGGCTGCTAAGTCTAAGTTGTATGGCTTGGTAACATTTTATTTTAAGGTCTGCTTCTTTAAAAAGCAGTTTGTAAGCAATTAATAATACCCTAATAAATAAAAGCATATCAGCATCTTTGCTAATGAACCTGCAAGACCATCACTAATAAGTAGAACTTATTCATTCTCGACTATCAATACATAGTTTATTAAATGCTTACAAATGAACTAGAAATATAGTACAAAGAGTTTGCTACATATATAAGGCCTTTATTAATGAACTTAATTAATGACTGTAACTGAAGTAGAACTTCAGTTACTTCTTAATAACAACAACCTGAATCTTAGTAAGTGCTTATAAATAATGTTTTGAAGGTTCTAAACTGTTATACAAGGACCAAATTCAATAAAATACTTAACTTAAATATTATTATTATTATTATTATTATTATTATTATTATTATTATTATTATTATTATTATTATTATTATTATTGCTGTGCTAGCCTAAACAGATATGGAATTTCACATATGTGAAATATATATATTTTTTTTTCATTGTTAAACATGATGCCCTCTTTCCAACCACACAAGTCTAGAAATTCTAGAAAGAAGGCAAAAATCATGGAGCAAGAAAATGTTAGACATTTAAAGACCGTTCAGCTACACTTTTCACTAAACGATTACAAACAATTAACATTTAACTCATTTGCAGAAATTAGTTTGACCTATAATATAGAAAACACATTTATAGCACATTTATAACACAATTCTGAACATGCAAATGTTATGTGTCTATTTATTAGAATGCTATTGATTGCTTAGTAATAGTTAATAAATAGCTAAAAAGCAGACCTTAAAATAAGGCTTAAAATTTAAAAGTAATCTCACTCAAAAGCTTCAATCCAAGACTGTACAACATAAATCTTATAGAATCTTATAGAATAATAATAATCTTATAGAATAATATGATGAATTGTACACACACTAGGGGGCAGTGCAACCCACACATACACACACTAGTAAACAGACACACTAGGGGGCAGTGAAACACCCACATACACACACTAGTAAACAGACACACTAGGGGGCAGTGAAACACCCACATACACACACTAGTAAACAGACACACTAGGGGGCAGTGAAACACCCATATGTACATATACTAGTAAACATACACTCTAGGGGGCAGTGAAACACCCACATACACACACTAGTAAACAGACATACTAGGGGGCAGTGAAACACCCACATATACACACACTAGTAGACATACATACTAGAGGGCAGTGAAACACCCACATATACACACACTAGTAAACAGACACACTAGGGGGCAGTGAAACACCCATATGTACATATACTAGTGAACATTTACACTAGGGGCAGTGAAACACCCACGTATACACACACTAGTAGACAATCATACTAGAGGGCAGTAAAACACCCACATATACACACACTAGTGAACACACACAATAGAGGGCAGTGAAACACCCACTTACACATACACTAGTGAACACACACACACTAGGGGACAGTGAAACACCCACGTATACACACACTAGTAGACAATCATACTAGAGGGCAGTAAAACACACACATATACACACACTAGTGAACATTTACACTAGGGGCAGTGAAACACCCACATATACACACACTAGTGAACATATACACTAGGGGCATTAAAACACCCACATATACACACACTAGTGAACACACACACTAGGGGGCAGTGAAACACCCACTTACACATGCACTAGTGAACATACATAATAGGGGCAGTGAAACACACACATATACACACACTAGTGAACACACACACTAGGGGACAGTGAAACACACATACACACACACTAGTGAACATTCACACTAGGGGGCAGTGAAACACCCACCTAAACACACACTAGTGAAGAGACACATTAGGGGGCAGTGAGCACACTTGCCTGGTGCGGTGGGCAGCCCTATCCACAGCACCCGGGGAGCAGTTGGGGGTTAGGTGCCTTTCATGAGGGCACTTCAGTTCTGTCCTGTTGGTGTAGGTCAGAGGTCACCAATAGACGGACCGTGTTGACAGTGAATAATAAGATGAAGGATTGTATGTAGGCTTTATTAAGCAAATGAATAACCTTGATCTTGACTGGATCCCACTGTGAAAACTAACTCAAGGACCAATTGTCTAAAAAGTGAGATGTATTGAAAAGTGTCTGCTGCTACTGTTTTTAGCGGAGTGTCAGAAGCCACAGGTCTGTCTGAGGTAACCGAACAGCTCGGCGCGGTTAGAAGCTTGTGTGTGATGATTTAGGCATGCCGTTTGCGCAGTGCTGTTGCGAAATAATAGCAGATGAACATGCGGCAGAGCCGAAAGCTCACGGAAAACGCTCACAGAGGCTTCTTAGGAATGCTCTTTACACTTTGCCCGAAAGCTGTGGTGGTTTTAGCGCTAGCAGACTCGTCTGGCAGGCGTGGAGGCGCGAGCCTGACTGCAGAATGTGCTGCTTGCATGTTGCTAAAAGATTCAGCGATTTTTTTTATTTATTTATTTTTTTTAGTTCCAGCTTGAACGCTCTCCAGTCTCCTACAGGCAAAGATGGGACATGAATCACTGAATCAGTGAGTTGGTGAATCAGTGGCTGTGAATAGTAAAGATGACTCACCCCGTCCACTGACTGAAGCGTAGCTGTGAATGGAAGCCCTGCCAATTTCTCATTGACTGAGTAGCGGCCGGCCCTCTGAGAGAACCAACGCTCATTCATGGACTCGTGAAAAACAGTCACTAACACACACCAGCGGGGGTAAAGTAGTTGGGAGCCACTGCAGAGGGGTAGCGTTAGCTCGTTTGTACTATGTTAATAGGGCCTGTGAACTTGTTGGCATTGCTAGGTAAGTTTTAGGATGAGATATTAATAATACCCTCTACAGAACGAGAATTTAACCCATCCGTGCAGTGACACACTCACATTTACACACACTAGTGAACGTACACACTAGGGGGCAGTGAAACACCCACATATACACACACACATACACTAGGAGGCAGTGAAACACCCACATATACACACACTAGTGAACGTACAGACTAGGGGCAGTGAAACAACCACATATACACACACACACATACACTAGGAGGCAGTGAAACACCCACATATACACACACTAGTGAACGTACAGACTAGGAGGCAGTGAAACACCCACATATACACACACTATTGAACGTACACAGTAGGGGGCAGTACAATACCCACATTATTATTATTATTATCAATGTACGACGACGTACGACGTACGATTAGCCACATGTGTTTACACACAGCGGAATTTGACCTCCGCATTTAACCCATCCGTGCAGTGAAACACCCACATATACACACACTAGTGAACATACACACTAGGGGGCGGTGAGCACACGTGCCCGGAGCGGTGGGCAGCCCTTATCCACGGCGCCCGGGGAGCAGTTGGGGTTAGGTGCCTTGCCCAAGGGCACTACAGTCATGACTTGCCGGTCCCAGGGATCGAACCGGCGACCTTCCGGTCACAAGACCGGATCCCTAACCTTCAGCCCACGACTGCCCCCACATAAACACACACTAGTGAACACACACACACACACATACACTAAAGGGCAGTAAAACACACAAATACACACAATAAGGGGCAGTGACACACCCACATACACGCACACACTAGTGAACACGCTAGGGGCAGTGAACACACACATATACACACACTAGTAAACACACAGACTAGGGGGCAGTGAAATGCACACATGTACACACACTAGTGAACGTACATACTAGGGGGCAGTGAAACACCCATATATACACACACTAGTGAACATACACACTAGGGGGGCAGTGCAACAGCCACATACACACACACACTAGAGGACACACACACACAAACACTAGAGGGCAGTGAAACACACACACATACACACACTAGTGAACACACGCAGTAGGGGGCAGTACAATACCCACATAGACACACACAAGTGAACACACACACGCTAAGGGGCAGTAAAATGCACACACATACACACACTAGAGGGGAATGCAACACCGACCTATACATACACTAGTGAGCACACACTAGGGGGCAGTGAAACACCCACATATACACACACTAGTGAACAAACACACTAAGGAGCAGTGCAACATATACACACACTAGTGAACACAAACACTAGGGGGCAGTAAAGCACCCACATATACACACACACTAGTGAACACACTAGGGGCAGTAAAACGCACACATATACACACACTAGTGAACATTCACACTAAAGGGCAGTGAAACACCCACTTACACACACACTAGTGAACGTACACACTAGGGGGCAGTGAAATGCATACATATACACACACTAGTGAATGTACACACTAGGGGACAGTGAAACACCCACTTACACACACACATTAGTGAACATACATACTGGGGGGCAGTGAAAAACTCACATATACACACACTAGTGAACGTACACACTAGGGGGCAGTGAAATGCATACATATACACACACTAGTGAATGTGCACACTAGGGGACAGTGAAACACCCACTTACACACACACACTAGTGAACATACATACTGGGGGGCAGTGAAACACCCACATAGACAAACACAATAGTGAACGTACAAAATAGAGGGCAGTGAAACACCCATATATACACACACTAGTGAAAGTACACACTGGGGGCAGTGATGCTTGTGAACAGACACGCTAGGAGGCAGTAAGCACACTTGCCTGGTGCGGTGGGCAGCCCTATCCACAGCACCCGGGGAGCAGGTGGGGGTTAGTTCTGTCCTAATAGACGGACACTAATAGACGGACGGCGGTCCAGACCCAGACGCTGAGCAGGATTTAATGTTGACGGTGTTTATTTTAAGCATCAGAGATTTTCTAGTCTTTAGGATGAAATTTTTTTGGTGCACTAAACTCACAGACCAATCGTGTGCATTGTAAGATCACTCAAGGCGCTACTCAGCCAATCAGATCTGTGCAGATGCAGGAGTGAGAACAATAAATAGACAATAACAACAGTTGATAAAATCCCGATACCCATGATATAACAAAATGATGTTATCCATACATAGTTAGAAAATTTGATGTTGTGAATTATTTTTGTTGTCTTGAGCTCTGCAATGGCCCCGTTGGTTGACCTGCTGAAGCCCACAGGTGTGCAGTTAGTGGACTGGGTAGTGGGCAGTTTGTGATTTGGGTTACAGCCTCAGAAAAGCAAATATTGATGTTGGATGCATTGTGTTTGTCCCGACCTCTGTAGCTGCTTTGTTTGACTGATCCAGTGCGGGTTACAGCATGTCCCTCGGCGGCCGGCCCTCGGCGACTCGGACCAGCACTCCAAATCCCTGATATATGAAACGGATCAGCGTTTGTAGATCCAGCCAGCGTCAAAGAAAGGGCATAACTCTCACATCTCTCCTTCTTCTGTCTCTTGGCTGGAATGCCATTGATTTCTGAGCTTTTATGACTCAGCTCAAGACCCCGAAGGGCATGAGAAGACAGACTGGTGACCCTGAGCGAGGGAAGTGCGACTGTCCTCGGAGATGGTCTTTCAGTATGATGTAGAGGCAAAACAGGAGCATACCTCCGCTCTCAGAAATAAGAGGGATCGATGCCATGAAGCTATCGCTTTTTTTTTTTTTTGAGTTCACTAAAGAAGTTGAACAACTTGTCCCCAGGTGGGTTTCTCTCTTGTTATAAGATCACATGTGGCCCGGCGAGACGGACTTGAATAAAACACTTCTCAGAAATAAGGGTACCGTAAAGAGCTTCCCTGAATTGATGCCATAGACAAGCCACTTTCGGTTCCATGAAGAATCTTTCAATTGCAGTCTATAAAGGACTGTCCATTGTCCTTCCGTGGGACTGTCTTCTTGCATTTTTGAGATATTTGGGGACGTGTTTTAGAGAGCATGTACCTTTGTTTGCAGCAAATGTCAGCTCCAAATATTTTGTTGTCCCCAGACATACATTCTTGTTGGGAGAATGGTCCAGCAAGACTATTAGAACTACTCTATGGTAGACTAGTAGGACTCATATGGTTAATGTATGTATCTCCATATTTTTAAGCCTATTTGTGGTAAATGGTGTCTTCATATTCATGTGTTTTTGTTATAAACGGCTCATATGGCCATAAACTTTTCACTAAAAGGTTTCTAGTAGTAAAACTAGGGTTCGCGCCCATGTTTTTGAAGACGATTGTGATGCGATGAAGGTTGACTCATCACAGACAACGTCATAGATGAAACCACAGGAAGATAGAACAACAAACAGCTTTAAAAATCCAAGATGAGCCTTGAATCGCAGTGCTCGCCTTCAAGGAACCAGAGATACGGACACTGGAATCTCGAAATCTGACTTGGGCGTAGCCTAGCTGAGGCCCAGAGGTTTGGAGAGAGTACAAGAGTAACCAACTTCAGACTTGATGGTACCGAGGTATGCCCCCTCTTCAATCGAGCATGACTTTGGTATTGTAGTCTTCGGGAAACTGGAGATCTTTGAAGCGCTGCAAGTTGGCTGAGAAATGTCAGAGCAAGGTTAAAGTAGAGTAGAGTGTAGATGTGCTCTTTCCAACGAGTGCTAGCCCTCAGGAAACCAGAGATCGCCAGACTCCTCACACCTTCTCTAAGGTGCCCTTGTAGTTGGTGGCATTAATACATGATCAGCAGCTGGTCAACATCAAGCTCAGACCGCCATCGCTGAGCAGTAACCTACAGGTTCTTTTACAGGGGAACTCGTAGTGGAACACTTGATGGTCCTGTGTAGACCCTTTCTTTTAGGAATGATGTATAACGGATACTCAATCGCAGTGAAGAACTATTTAACCATGCAAAGAGCCATAAACTCATCCAAATGGTTCTTTGAGCTGTCATGGTTCCACTGTATATGTGATCATTATCTTTGCTAGAGAACCCTTAAGGAACCTCCTCATTTAATGGCACAAGGTGGACCAAGCAACCTCTGTGAAACACAGTAACACATGGAAGTGTGCAGGTTGTGACCTGGATTAGATTAAACATGTTAACAGTGATAAGAATGAAAATACACTAAAACAAGGTCACAGAGTGTCATTGATGCGAAGGACCATATTGTGAGACCCCAGAAGTCCTAGAAAGCCAGCACTTTTCAGGTCTCCACAATACCCAATATCATGATTATCGCTTTCGTTTTCGTTATCACAGTTCCAGTAGCTCTGCTTTGTGGGTACTCTTGTTTTGAGAGGGTAAGTGGGTATGTGGATGGATGGATGGATGGATGAATGGAAAGAAACCAGGTGCTTTACATCTAAAAGCTACAAAGAATTAATCAAGATCTGTTTTTGAACCAAATAAACACAAGGATAAATTGTTTACAGTTGTGTTTACAGAGCAGGTTAATATGGTTAACGGATACAGTGATATGAATAAATGTATTCTTGAATGTATTCCCATCTGAATGGGAACCTGATGTCCTGGATGCAGGGTAGTGGTGTTATCCACTGAGCTAGCCAGATGCATTGCTGTAGGACCCTTATACCCACAAGTCAGGGAGGGGCCACGCGGCCTCCACAGCCCTTAGAAAATCGCACAAAACTTGCGTAACATGCACACAATGAGGTGCCATTACCTAATTTTGGTGTAGTGGTTAGTATGGTGGTGTAGTGGTTAGTACGGTGGTGTAGTGGTTAGTACGGTGGTGTAGTGGTTAGTATAGTGGTGTAGTGGTTAGTACGGTGGTGTAGTGGTTAGTATTGTGGTGTAGTGGTCAGTACGGTGGTGTAGTGGTTAGTACGGTGGTGTAGTGGTTAGTATGGTGGTGTAGTGGTTAGTATGGTGGTGTAGTGGTTAGTACGGTGGTGTAGTGGTTAGTATGGTGGTGTAGTGGTTAGTATGGTGGTGTAGTGGTTAGTACGGTGGTGTAGTGGTTAGTAAGGTGGTGTAGCGGTTAGTATGGTGGTGTAGCGGTTAGTATGGTGGTGTAGCGGTTAGTATGGTGGTGTAGCGGTTAGTACGGTGGTGTAGTGGTTAGTATGGTGGTGTAGTGGTTAGTACAGTGGTGTAGTGGTTAGTACGGTGGTGTAGTGGTTAGTACAGTGGTGTAGTGGTTATTACGGTGGTGTAGTGGTCAGTACGGTGGTGTAGTGGTCAGTACGGTGGTGTAGTGGTCAGTACGGTGGTGTAGTGGTTAGTATGGTGGTGTAGTGGTTAGTACGGTGGTGTAGTGGTTAGTACGGTGGTGTAGTAGTTAGTATGGTGGTGTAGTGGTTAGTATGGTGGTGTAGTGGTTAGTACGGTGGTGTAGTGTTAATATGGTGGTGTAGTGTTTAGTATGGTGGTGTAGTGGTTAGTATGGTGGTGTAGTGGTCAGTATGGTGGTGTAGTGGTCAGTACGGTGATGTAGTGGTTAGTATGGTGGTGTAGTGGTTAGTATGGTGGTGTAGTGGTTAGTGTGGTGGTGTAGTGGTTAGTATGGTGGTGTAGTGGTTAGTATGGTGGTGTAGTGGTTAGTATGGTGGTGTAGTGGTTAGTATGGGTGGTGTAGTGGTTAGTATGGTGGTGTAGAGGTCAGTATGGTGGTGTAGTGGTTAGTATGGTGGTGTAGTGGTTAGTATGGTGGTGTAGAGGTCAGTATGGTGGTGTAGTGGTCAGTATGGTGGTGTAGTGGTTAGTATGGTGGTGTAGTGGTTAGTATGGTGGTGTAGTGGTTAGTATGGTGGTGTAGTGGTTAGTACGGTGGTGTAGTGGTTAGTATGGTGGTGTAGAGGTCAGTATGGTGGTGTAGAGGTTAGTATGGTGGTGTAGTGGTCAGTATGGTGGTGTAGTGGTTAGTATGGTGGTGTAGTGGTTAGTATGGTGGTGTAGTGGTTAGTATGGTGGTGTAGAGGTCAGTATGGTGGTATAGTGGTCAGTATGGTGGTGTAGTGGTTAGTATGGTGGTGTAGTGGTTAGTATGGTGGTGTAGAGGTCAGTATGGTGGTATAGTGGTCAGTATGGTGGTGTAGTGGTTAGTATGGTGGTGTAGTGGTTCTGTGTGGAGTGTGTATGTTCTCTCTGTGATTGAGTGGTTTCCTCCCACAGTCCAAACACATGCATGTTAGGTTTGAGTGTTGGCCATGTGACGGACTGGTGACCTGTCCATAGTGTACCCCACCTTCGGCCAATGATGTTAGGAATGGCTCCAGCCCCCGTGAAGTGGTGGATGGATGGATGGATGGATATTACCTAATTTTAAAAACCTCTGTCCTTTCAGTGGGTGGTTCTGCAGAACCTCCCCATCACCTTTTCTTTCTTAAAACTGTTTGTCTGAGCTGAGAACCATTTATATTCCTAAGCAAGAAACTTTCCCAGCGTGGAGACTTTTCTTGTTCCTCTATAATTCTCGACTTGCTGGGAGACGCCTGCAGCACATTCTCCAGTGTTTTCTTTTTTGGGTAGCGGGTAAAAAAAAAGGAGATGGGATGTTTTCTTGCGGCAGCAACGTAAAGCATGTTTTTATAATCCGAAAGGCCTCCTATCTTCATTGGGACGTTTGGAAGAACAGTAGGTCCTTTGACCGTCCCGTCCAAGACGTATGGCTGTTTTCTCCGCAGCGGTTTTCACATGTCCCCTCCCCACAATGGACGCCCAGTCTGCCAAGCCTCAGTGGACATGCTTTAACAGGCGAGGCCCACAGCTTCGTAAATCACCTGCTTAACAATGACTCTTTTACCTCTCACACACACTTACACACACACTCACACTCACACTGCTCTGCGAAGGTTCCTCGTGTGTTGTTGGGGAAATTTTCACCTCCTGCAAATTTCCTCCTGCTTATTTTAGCGACTGCAGCTTTTTTATCTGCTCTCTGATTCCAGGGGAATCCTGCTGACACACTGAAGGACATTCGGATTCTCAAAAGCGTGGAACAAAGGTTCTACCGGCAGCTTTACAAATCAGCAGTGGGACTCAAGGCGGGCAATCTAGTTCCATCTAGGAGAAATTTGTCACTTGACTCGAAACTTGTGTTGAGGAGCTAAGCATTCGGAAAATCTACCACTGATTGATAACATAGCGGTTCCTGTAAAGACAAGTTCCTGTAAATCTTTAGAGAAGATCACGTACCCTAACATGAGAGTTGCACACTTTCATAACCATTCTTAACAACTTTTAAATAGTGGTCCCTAAAACATATAGTTTTCTTGGTTTTTCCTTTTATTTGTACTGTTTGTGTGTATGTTTTGATGTTTTCCTGCTGGCTGATGAGTTTCCACCCGTGCCTCCGAGTCTTCTTGGGCTGGACGTTTGAGCGATGCTACAGCAGCCTGGACTGACTGCTTGAAGGATGTGGTTATGATGTGGCTGGCTGAATCTACATCACAGCAACATGCCTGCCTGGCAACATGAGGGGCTGCCTGGCCGTTGGTAATTCATGAGCAGCGCTACACCAGAGCTACGAGGCCTTCGGGCCCAGCTGTCTAAGTGGCGCTACATCGCAGCTATGTGGACGCCTGGGCTGGCAGTTTGGGTGACATTGCATTGCAGCTCTGCAGCTGCCTGGACTGGTGCTGTTCAGCCGCATGAAAACGCTAACCCGTCACGGCTAAGGACGTTTCTGGTTCCCTGAAACTTGGTTCATCAATCCTGTAACAATTGCCTTATTTTCCAGAGATTGCAAGTTCTGTTCCACAGCCATCTGTGACTGAGGGTATACTTGGCCTCACTCTGTCTGGGTGGCCTTCTATATTACATTGTTGCCAACCAATTCTGGCATCTATCAACTAATGTGACCAAATATATCACTCTCCTTAAAACGTTAGCCTCATTTTCCAAAGATATGGGGGTGCTTTTCACGCACCTTCACCCTCCCAGCTTTGTAGCATTGGGTAGACCTAGCTGGTTGGTGGAAATGGTTACAACCAGAACATCTCACAAGCCTACTTTTGCGCTACACCACTTTTGGGTCCCTGAGAAACTTTTCAGTGGATGGTTTTTGAAGAATCAGTTTTGAAGTTGAGCTAGGCATGTCTACTGAACCTCCCCATAATCTAAAAGTTCTGTAATTAATAAGAATTTGCTTAGAACATTACCTTAGCCATGGGCATTAGGTTTCTAACTTCTACCTTAAGTTTTGTCAGGTTTTTACTAAGTAAATCCAGTAAATCCAATGAACCACAACTTATTGGCAGATTTTCTCGCCCAACCAAAGTGTTGGACAGGCTTGTGTCACACCTCTGAGGACTCTTTCCACCTCCACTGGCTTGATGAACTACTCCTTGCCTTCATTCGTTTTAGCCATTTGTTATTTACTAAGCGTTCTCTCTTGTTTGTCTCTGTTGGTCTTTCATGTACGTCTGTTTTCTGGTTATCGATTTTCTTGGTTGTCTTTGCGGTTCAGCTCACACTAGCTTGTGTTACCTTACCACTGATCCCCGTAAATAAAGCTAACTCCGTTTTTCATTCTATGATCCTCCTCTTAGTCTTAGTCCTTCTGGCATTACAGCTAGAAACCCAAGTCGCATTTTGATTCTTCTCAACAACCCTATGGTGAAGAGCTACGTCCGTTCCAGAGTTACTTCCGTTCCACCCCACAAAAAATACATCCAGCTACTGCTAGCTAGCCATGTGTGATCCTTGTATTGTTTTCTGCGTATGCCAACTTCGAAGGATTTCTACAATCTGCCATCACTTCAAACAAAACTGATGTTAGTTTACCCTCGTGATAGCAGAGCAGTGCACTAGTCAACTAAATATAGTCAACTTTAGTCAACTAAACTAAAGTTAGCTATTACTCGGACACTTGGTCTTATTCTCTAGAGATAGCACGCCTGTTTTAGGGTCCAATAGAGTGTAGTTGGCTTTGCTGTCTCTGGGTGAGCGCTAGCCCATGTGGTTACATGTTAGCTGACATGCCAGAATTAGCACCAGGCTCCTCACTTGTCATCTTCTCTGAGGTATTCATGTAGATAGTGTTATTCATGTAGATAGTTAATGGCAATCGTAGAGGGTCATCGCCAAGCAGTGACCCCTATCAAACCAGAATCTTTTACAGTAGTGGGACTGTAATTGCTTGTTAGCAACGTTGGCCTTGTAGCTCCAGTTTAAAAGTAAAGAAGCTAACTTCAGGCACTAGGCATGTCTTGGCTGATCAACTCTATTTGGCGCAAGAAGAAAAATATGTAATTTTTTTTTTCCATCCAATCTCTTTAACCTGTCTTTGTGCTCCAGCTATATGCCCCCCGCCCCCACTGCTTCTCCACCCCTCTCCCAGAGACCGAAATTCTCACTCTGGCATGCGCTGTCTCTCGTATTCAGAAGCGGTCAGGGGCGGAAGACGAGACTCTTTTGTGCCCAAAGCTATTTATATTCTGTAGAAACTGTCCTCGTCCCCCAAGTGAATCTGGGCTGCTTAATGTTTGTCCTGCCACAGTCATACCCTGGCAGGCCATTAACCCTCATGACGCTCACAACCCTATGGAAGTTGGTTGTAAGAATGTTGGAAATATTTGTAATATTTCTCACACGTAGCTCAGATTCAAAACAGATTAGTTGGAAAATACACACTAAATTATATATATTTATATGTTGGTTAGAGAAGTGATCTTAAATCTGGTCAGATGGTCAAATATTTCTGAGATTGAGATGATTTGAGGGATATTGTATGACTATGTAACTCATTTTTAAACATATTTGAAATATTTTTAGTGTTTTTCTCCAGTGCAAAAAAAAGTGATTAAAAAGACCGGAAGCCTAACCCTAATCCAACCCAGGTTGGGTTCCCGGTCCAGGTTGTTCTGAGTGGAGTGTGCATGTTCTCCCAGTGCTTGTGTGAGTTTCCTCCGGCAGAGATGGCACCAAGTCACTAAGTTGCAAGTAACAAGTAAGTCTCAAGTTTTGACAATCAAGTCCCAAGTCAAATCCCAAGTCAATACAAGGAAGTCTCCAGTCAAGTCCCAAGTCAATACAAGCGAGTCTCGAGACAAGTCCCAAGTCAATACAAGCGAGTCTCGAGACAAGTCCCAAGTCAATACAAGCGAGTCTTGAGTCAAGTCCCAAGTCAACACAAGGAAGTCTCAAGTCAAGTCCCAAGTCAATACAAGGAAGTCTCAAGTCAAGTCCCAAGTCAATACAAGGAAGTCTCAAGTCAAGTCCCAAGTCAATACAAGGAAGTCTCAAGTCAAGTCCCAAGTCAATACAAGGAAGTCTCAAGTCAAGTCCCAAGTCAATACAAGGAAGTCTCAAGTCAAGTCCCAAGTCAATACAAGAAGGTCTCGAGTCAATACAAGCAAGTCAAGTCCCAAGTCAATACAAGCGAGTCAAGTCCCAAGTCACTACAAGGAAGTCTCGAGTCAAGTCCTAAGTCACTACAAGGAAGTCTCGAGTCAAGTCCTAAGTCACTACAAGGAAGTCTCGAGTCAATACAAGGAAGTCTCGAGTCAATTCGCAAGTCACTACAAGGAAGTCTCGAGTCAATTCCCAAGTCACTACAAGGAAGTCTCGAGACATGTCCCAAGTCTTAAACTTCGAGTCCTAGTCAAGTCACCAGATGTAACGTCATATCAGTATTTCACACAATTGATGCAGTTAATTAGTAGTACATTAAACTGACATTAATATAACAGTAACGTTTTTAAAGTTATTATAATTACAAAAATAACTTAGATTAGATCATTTATTAGATCATTTATTAGATAAATTAGATCATTTCAAGCACCATTTAATAGAAAATGATCAGTTATGTGATCCAGTTTTATTATTTTTCATGTTAAAATAGGGTGGCGAGTCTTCAAGTCTTAAAGCTCAAGTCCGATTCCAAGTCCAAGTCAGTAAGGGAAAAGTCAAGTCGCAAGTCTTTAGTGATGTTGTCAAATTTAAGTCACAAGTCATCAGTTTAGTGACTCGAGTTAGACTCGAGTCCAAGTCATGTGACTTGAGTCCACACATGTGCCTGCGGGTACTCCGGTTTCCTCCCACAGTCCAAACACATGCATGTTAGGATCCTCACTCTAAACAGCCCGTAGGTGTGAGTGTGTGAGTGAGTGTGTGTCGTCCATACGATGGACTGGCGACCTGTCCATGGTGTACCCGGCCTTCGCCCAGTGACTCTGGGATTGGCTCCAGCCTCAACTGCTATTCTTTACATTGATCTATATAACATTACAAAGCAACACTACTGATATCTGATTAATACTTTGTTCTTGTTGTTACTAGTTATTACTGCATGTACCTATTTGACCTGACTGGGGACGATGTGCTTGTATCCAGCTTTTTGATTGGTAGCTTGGTTTCCTTACAGTGATCGTCATTCCAGTTCTTGTCCTCGTAGGTATGGATGTCTAACTACATGGACAAAGTTTGTGTACTCCACTTATATCACTATGATATAAGCATTCAGGCAACATTCTAGCACCCCATCCATTTGGCAAACCAACTTCCTTGCCATATCCTAACAACCATCTGGGATAACATAGCAACCAGGTGGCAGCAGTAAAGATAACTTTACTTTACTTGAGACTTACTTGTCATTAGACACTAGCGATGGCCAGATGAAGCCTCTTGAAGTGTTGAAGTTTTCCCTCCAGATGGTTCAAAAAAAGGTTCATTACTCAAAGCTGCATGTGCACATGAACCCCCCTGCTGGCCAAAACTTTTATTGTCATTTCAATTATTTGCGATGGCCTCTTGCAACGTTGTCAGCTTGAAAACAAGTACATTAATTTAATTTTCTGTGGTTCATTTATTTGTTTATCTGATCTGTGTTTGAATGTGTGGGTAACATAGCTCTGGTAATTTAAAAAAACTGCCAGTATGATTTCAGTCAGTAAATAAATCCAATAGGATGTGAGATATAGATGTTAAAACTGGTGCAGTGGTTTTAAGAGATGGGACAGTGATTGTGGGGTGATGGTGACTTTAAATTGTATTAAGAAACAATAAATCACGCCAATACTCGAACCACGTCCTGAACTAGCGAGGCTTTAGACGTCATCAGTGATGTCTCCTTAACGAAGCAAGCCTCGCTTCATAAACGCGACCTCCTGGATTTCTCGACACCAGTTCCGAAGCATCGGTATCATTTGCCCATCACTATTAGATGCAGCGCGTTTGTGTTTTTGCAGCACGTTTGTTAAATGTTTATATATATATATATATATATATATATATATATATATATATATATATATATATATATATATATATATATATGTTAAGGGTGTAATATTATGTTTGGTGATATTGTATCAATTCTTAAAAACACAGTATCAATACACAGATTCCTGGCAGACAGTAAATCATTGTGTGTTGTGGTTAAACCTCTGACCACTAGATGGCAGTGTTGTAATCCATTTTCAGCTCCACTCCAACATTAACAAGTAGCACAAGGGCGCAATGCTATTGTAAGCATTGATAAACCTGTTCATACAGTGGTGTGTTTTGATAGTAGGATTTGAGAAATCACAGTATATCACTTTACTTACAGTATCAAAGTATATCGTGATATATTGAATTGTAACTGCTGTATCACGATACGTATTGTATCACCAGGTTCTATATATATATATTTATATGTATATATAAATTATGAGGAGAGAATTTGCTTTAGTCAGTGTTCCAGCCCGCCGCTGTCTTAGCCTTGGCCCCACAAGCTGTTGGACCAATATCAGTGACCAAGCTTGTCTACCCGGCGACGGTGGGGGGTTCCAGCGTTCACAGTCTGCTCTTCTACCGACAAAGACAAATGAAAACATATAATCTGGGCCTTATAACCGCTCCTCTCTCCGCTTATCAGCTCCGAGTGAGGAGGAGTTCATATTGATTTATAGGCTTGGTGGTTGTCGTCAGCAACAACGGTGACTATTTTAAAGAAAGCAGCTGATCACAGATTATCCCTCTACTATCTTTGATCCCAGCAGTGGAGGCTTCATGTGTCTGAAAGCCCTCTGAGTCACTTCAGGAATGTGACCCCTGCTCCGGGTCTGTACGCAGATAACCAGATCAGTCTGTCTTAAGGGGCCCCTGATAAAAAGTAGCCAGAGTGGGCCAAACAGGCTCCACTCCAGAGGGCTCATTTAGAGGAGGGAGGGCTCGTAGCGTGACAGGTTCATTGTGGGTGTCACGAGCGCGTCAGTCATCACCGACGCGGGGCCTAATCAGGATGAAGACGTGTGAGATGACCGCTGGTCAGGTCCTCTCGGGTCAGCTGCTGTCACGTGAGCTGAGTGAAGGTTTTGAAAGCAGGACATGGAGACGTTTGGTGATGGCGTCACTTATTTATGCCTCGTTCACGCTACACGGTTGTAGCCATGCGTTCAGTCCTCAACTGTTTATTGTAGACGGCGAATCAGCGAATCGGCGCTCGCTCAGTCGTGTAAAGTGAAAAACACTCGCTGAGCCATCGCCCACTAATCGCAGACGCCTGGCAAGCGTTAACCATGCTCAACACCAGCATCTAGCTACAGCCAATGGGATCGTGTAGAGCGAGAGAACCGCTTCACCAACTTCCCCAGCAGAACAGATGGTCCCTGCTGACCCCATGCCTTCACCCATCTTCTCATCCATATTTGTTTCTTTCTCTTCTTTCTTTCATCGCTGCAGATTAGAGCAGTACCAACTTGTATTAATTGTTTTTTGACGGTTTGGAAATAACAGATGTTCTACGTCGCTAGTTCTCACGAGAGTTTAGTTCTTATGAGAGTTTAGTTCTTATGAGAGTTTAGTTCTCACGAGAGTTTAGTTCTCACGAGAGTTTAGTTCTTATGAGAGTTTAGTGCTCACAAGAGTTTAGTTCTTATGAGAGTTTAGTTCTTATGAGAGTTTAGTTCTCACGAGAGTTTAGTTCTCACAATAGTTTAGTTCTCACAATAGTTTAGTTCTCACGAGAGTTTAGTTCTTATGAGAGTTTAGTTCTTATTTGAGTTTAGTTCTCACGAGAGTTTAGTTCTCACAATAGTTTAGTTCTCACGAGAGTTTAGTTTTTATGAGAGTTTAGTTCTTATTTGAGTTTAGTTCTCACGAGAGTTTAGTTCTCACGAGAGTTTAGTTCTTATGAGAGTTTACTTCTCACGAGAGTTTAGTTCTTATGAGAGTTTAGTGCTCACGATAGTTTAGTTCTTATGAGAGTTTAGTTCTTATGAGAGTTTAGTTCTCACGAGAGTTTAGTTCTCACAATAGTTTAGTTCTCACAATAGTTTAGTTCTCACGAGAGTTTAGTTCTTATGAGAGTTTAGTTCTTATTTGAGTTTAGTTCTCACGAGAGTTTAGTTCTCACAATAGTTTAGTTCTCACGAGAGTTTAGTTTTTATGAGAGTTTAGTTCTTATTTGAGTTTAGTTCTCACGAGAGTTTAGTTCTCACGAGAGTTTAGTTCTTATGAGAGTTTACTTCTCACGAGAGTTTAGTTCTTATGAGAGTTTAGTGCTCACGATAGTTTAGTTCTTATGAGAGTTTAGTTCTTATGAGAGTTTAGTTCTCACGAGAGTTTAGTTCTCACGAGAGTTTAGTTCTCACAATAGTTTAGTTCTCACAAGAGTTTAGTGCTCACGAGAGTTTAGTTCTCACGAGAGTTTAGTTCTTATGAGAGTTTAGTGCTCACGATAGTTTAGTTCTTATGAGAGTTTAGTGCTCACGAGAGTTTAGTTCTTATGAGAGTTTACTTCTTATGAGAGTTTACTTCTCACGAGAGTTTAGTTCTTATGAGAGTTTAGTGCTCACGAGAGTTTAGTTCTTATGAGAGTTTAGTGCTCACGAGAGTTTAGTGCTCACGAGAGTTTAGTTCTTATGAGAGTTTAGTTCTTATGAGAGTTTAGTGCTCACGAGAGTTTAGTTCTCACGAGAGTTTAGTTCTCACAATAGTTTAGTTCTCACGAGAGTTTAGTTCTCATGAGAGCTTAGTTCTCACGAGAGTTTAGTTCTCACAATAGTTTAGTTCTCACGAGAGTTTAGTTCTTATGAGAGTTTAGTTCTCACGAGAGTTTAGTTCTCATGAGAGTTTAGTGCGCACGAGAGTTTAGTTCTCACAAGAGTTTAGTTCTCACAAGAGTTTAGTTCTCACGATAGTTTAGTTCTCACGAGAGTTTAGTTCTCACAATAGTTTAGTTCTCACGATAGTTTAGTTCTTATGAGAGTTTAGTTCTCACGATAGTTTAGTTCTCATGATAGTTTAGTTCTTATGAGAGTTTAGTTCTCACGATAGTTTAGTTCTTATGAGAGTTTAGTTCTTATGAGAGTTTAGTTCTCACGAGAGTTTAGTTCTCACAATAGTTTAGTTCTCACGATAGTTTAGTTCTTATGAGAGTTTAGTTCTCACAATAGTTTAGTTCTCACGAGAGTTTAGTTCTTATGAGAGTTTAGTGCTCACGAGAGTTTAGTTCTTATGAGAGTTTAGTGCTCACGAGAGTTTAGTTCTTATGAGAGTTTAGTTCTTATGAGAGTTTAGTGCTCACGAGAGTTTAGTTCTCACGAGAGTTTAGTTCTCACAATAGTTTAGTTCTCACGAGAGTTTAGTTCTCATGAGAGCTTAGTTCTCACGAGAGTTTAGTTCTCACAATAGTTTAGTTCTCACGAGAGTTTAGTTCTCACGAGAGTTTAGTTCTTATGAGAGTTTAGTTCTCACGAGAGTTTAGTTCTCATGAGAGTTTAGTGCGCACGAGAGTTTAGTTCTCACAAGAGTTTAGTTCTCACAAGAGTTTAGTTCTCACGATAGTTTAGTTCTCACGAGAGTTTAGTTCTCACAATAGTTTAGTTCTCACAATAGTTTAGTTCTTATGAGAGTTTAGTTCTCACGATAGTTTAGTTCTTATGAGAGTTTAGTTCTCACGAGAGTTTAGTTCTCACAATAGTTTAGTTCTCACGATAGTTTAGTTCTTATGAGAGTTTAGTTCTCACAATAGTTTAGTTCTCACGATAGTTTAGTTCTTATGAGAGTTTAGTTCTCACAATAGTTTAGTTCTTATGAGAGTTTAGTTCTCACGAGAGTTTAGTTCTTATGAGAGTTTAGTTCTCACGATAGTTTAGTTCTTATGAGAGTTTAGTTCTCACGAGAGTTTAGTTCTCACGATAGTTTAGTTCTTATAAGAGTTTAGTTCTCACGATAGTTTAGTTCTTATGAGAGTTTAGTTCTCACGATAGTTTAGTTCTCATGATAGTTTAGTTCTTATGAGAGTTTAGTTCTTATGAGAGTTTAGTTCTCACGATAGTTTAGTTCTTATGAGAGTTTAGTTCTCACGAGAGTTTAGTTCTCACAATAGTTTAGTTCTCACGATAGTTTAGTTCTTATGAGAGTTTAGTTCTCACAATAGTTTAGTTCTCACGATAGTTTAGTTCTTATGAGAGTTTAGTTCTCACGATAGTTTAGTTCTCATGATAGTTTAGTTCTTATGAGAGTTTAGTTCTCACGATAGTTTAGTTCTTATGAGAGTTTAGTTCTCACGAGAGTTTAGTTCTCACGAGAGTTTAGTTCTCACGATAGTTTAGTTCTTATGAGAGTTTAGTTCTCACGATAGTTTAGTTCTTATGAGAGTTTAGTTCTCATGATAGTTTAGTTCTTATGAGAGTTTTGTTCTCACGATAGTTTAGTTCTTACGAGAGTTTAGTTCTTATGAGAGTTTAGTTCTCACAAGAGTTTAGTTCTCACGAGAGTTTAGTTCTCAGGAGAGTTTAGTTCTTATGAGAGTTTAGTTCTCACGATAGTTTAGTTCTCACGATAGTTCATTTCTTATGAGACTTTAGTTCTCACGATAGTTTAGTTCTTATGAGAGTTTAGTTCTCACGATAGTTTAGTTCTTATGAGAGTTTAGTTCTCACGATAGTTTAGTTCTCATGAGAGTTTAGTTCTCACGATAGTTTAGTCCTTATGAAAGTTTAGTTCTCGTGTTTTTGGACAGCAGCCAGACGAGCAGTTGGTTCCTCAGGGTGAAAGTCATGTAACTGGTGACTAGGGCTGCAAGAACCTGGCCATACAAGACGTATTGTGATACGGGGATCACGATTCAATATATCGTGATATATTGCGATACTGCAAGTAAAGTGATATACTGTGATTTTCCAAATCCTACCATTAAAACACACCACTGTATGAACAGGTTTGTCAATGCTTACAATAGTATTGCGCCCTTGTGCTGCTTGTTAATGTTGGAGTGGAGCTGAAAATGGATTACAACACTGCCATCTACTGCTCAGAGGTTTAAACACAACACCCAACGATTCACTGTCTGCCAGGAATCTGTGTATCGATACTGTTCTTGAGAATCGAGTATCGCTAAACAAAATATCTCGATATTTGATACTTCGATATTTTCTTACACCCCTATTAGTGACCCAGTACCACAACAACTGAAAGACTCGCGATTACGTCACAAAGACCAGGCCGCTCAGAAAGCTGTGTAGTGTGAACCTTCTGCCTTTGTTCTCTTGTGGTCAAAGCCCAAAAGAGCCAGCTGAAATTTTAGAGCATCGCCAGTAAAGAGATATGTTTTGCCACTGTATTAGTTCTGAAGCCTATACTTCAACCGCAGGGCTGCTGTGTGGAGTCTGTAGGTAATCACAGACTGATGTGGTGAAGACAAGCAGCCTCTCGTTGTGTTTGCTTTATTCTGGATGCCGTCTCCGATGGTCTCTTTCATACGCAGCACAGAGGAGCTGCAGTGGCGCATGTGGGTGTATCTGGCAGCACTTGATGTTCACAAGTGAACTCGGTGTGTTTATGGCGGTGGAGTGTGTTAATTTGCTGAGTGTTGCGTTTCACCGTGAAGCGAAACTCCTGAAACTCGTAATGATGAAGCTCATTAGACTCCAAAACAGTGAGTACTGCTGCCATAAGCAAATACGACGCATTTCGTCCTCTGTCTGTCTCTCTCTGGGTCTCAGTCTCTCCAGGACATATTACTGAGCATTACCGAAGCTCCAAAAAGCTACAGAGTAAATAAGACTCCTAACAATCACCCGGAAGACCTGGTAGACCACCAGAACTGGTGCGCTAGACCTTCTATAACAACAGCCAACCTACATCTTATCAAAAAATCTGGAATAGCATAGCAAACACCTCACCAGGATTCCATAGCAATGGCCTACAAACTCCTTAACAACTACCTGGGATAACATAACGACAGAGTTCAGAGTAGTTCAAATATTAATGGTGATCTCTGCGACTTTTAAAGACTCAACAGACTTTTATCTCCTTCTTCCTCGCGCTGAGAACTTCAGAGCTGCTGAAGCTCCACCAGGCTCGCCCGCTATTAGCGACTGCATTTGAAAAGTGGGACGTTGTCTGAGTGCATAATTCAGAGCGTGGTTTAAAGACGAGCCTCACTCCGCTGTCAGAAGCTTTTGTGATGTGTAAGAAGAGTTCAGCACAGATCAGCCGCAGTTAGAACTTGTTCTTCTCTTCAGCGCTGTAGCGTTCAGAAGGTCTGACACACGCAGCTGAGTGTATTTGAAAAGTGATTGCTTTTTAATGTTTTAAACATACATTAGTATGTGCTTAATGTATTAATGTTATATATATATATATATCTATGATTATAGAAATATATATATATAGTTAAGATAAAGGCTTTTAACCAATGACCTTAGATGCCAAAGACTTTTGCTGAAGCTTTTCTATATGAATTACATATACATCCCAGTGACAACCCATTCTTAATCCATAGGATTTAATATGACGTCGGCCCAACCTTTGCAGCTATAACAACTTCAGCTCTTCTGTGAAGGCTCTCCACGCGGTTTAGGAGAGTGTTTATAGGGAAGAAAACAACCATTATCCCCCCTCCACCAAACTTTACACTCAGCACAATGCAGTCAGACAAGTACGGTTCTCCTGGTAACCGACAAACACAGACTCATCCATCGGATTGCCAGATGGAGAAGCGTGATTGGTCACTCTAGAGAGCATGTCTCCACTGTTCTAGAGTCCAGTGGCGACGTGCTTTACTTGGTGATTTAAGGCTTCAATGCAGCTGCTTAGCCATGAAAACCCATTCCATGAAGCTCTCTATGCTCTGTTCTTGAGCTGATCTGAAGACCACATGAAGGTTGGAGGTCTGTAGTGATTGACTCTGTAGAAAGTTGGTGATCTCTGTGCACTATGCTCCTCAGCATCCTCAGCATATATGTGTGTGTATGTGTGTGTGTATGTATGTGTGTATGTATGTTTGTGTGTGTGTGTGTGTGTGTATGTATGTTTGTGTGTGTGTTTGTATGTATGTTTGTGTATGTGTGTGCATGTATGTATGATGTGTGTGTGTGTGTGTGTGTTTATATATATACTGTATATATGTGTGTTTGTGTATATGTGTGTGTGGGTCTGTTTTTATATATATAATGTATATATGTGTATGTGTGTGTTTGTGTGTCTGTTTTTATATATATAATGTATATATGTGTGTTTGTGTATGTGTGTGTGTGTGTGTCTGTTTATATATATACTGTATATATGTGTGTTTGTGTTTGTGTGTTTGTATGTATGTGTGTGTGTGTGTTTTTATACATATAATGTATATATGTGTATGTGTGTTTGTGTATGTGTCTGTTTATATATATATACTGTATATATGTGTATGTGTGTTTGTGTATGTGTGTGTGTGTGTGTGTGTCTGTTTTTATATATATAATGTATATATGTGTATGTGTGTTTGTGTATGTGTGTGTGTCTGTTTTATATATATAATGTTTGTGTGTGTGTTTGTGTGTGTGTGATAGAGAGAGAGAAATGTAAGTGTCAGCTCAGCCACGACACAGACTCACGGACAGGCCTGTTATCCTCTGTTGCATCACTCACCACAGTTTCTAGATCCCTCTGGAAGCAACATCAGCACCAGAGCTGTGCATCTGGAACTATGTGTAATGAGTTTTCATGGTTGAGCAGCTGCACACAAGTCTGAAATCACTATGCAACGTGGCATCGAGTGGTGAAGAGCACGTTGTCAGTGGATCAGTGGAAACATGCTGGATCACGCTCCGCTGTCCGGTGGTCCGATGGCTGAACCTGGGTTTGAAATGCGCCGGGTTGGTCTGTGTAACCAAACTTCTGACTGTCACTGTTTTCTATATACAGAAAACACACTAAAGCGAGGGGCCCTTTTCAATCTTGGTGAAAAGCATCAAGGACCCCAAAGTACCCCCCCCCCCCCCCCAACCCTGCTCCTCTGAAAATCCCACTAATACACGCCCCCAACCCCCCCATTCTCTTAATACCCCCACCCAGCGTCCTGTCTGAAGTACATTCACAGAATTAGATTAAAATTCCGTCTCACTGCCCCCCACTGACTGATATCTCACATCACCCTCGTCTCCTCGCTCATACAGGGGACATCTGAGGGACGTCACACCCCGGCTAGTTTGTAGTTACATGTTAATGACTCTGACTCCAGTTTACTCTGATCCCAGTTTACTCTGATTCTAGTTCACTCTGATTCCAGTTCACTCTGATTCTAGTTTACTCCGATTCCAGTTTACTCTGATTCTAGTTTATTCTAATTCTAGTTTATTCTAATTCTAGTTTACTCTGATCCCAGTTTACTCTGATTCCAGTTTACTGTATTTCTAGTTTACTCTGATCCCAGTTTACTCTGATTCCAGTTTACTGTATTTCTAGTTTACTCTGATCCCAGTTTACTCTGATTCCAGTTTACTCTGATTCCAGTTTACTCTGATTCTAGTTTACTGTATTTCTAGTTTACTCTGATCCCAGTTTACTCTGATTCCAGTTTACTCTGATTCCAGTTTGCTCTGATTCCAGTTTGCTCTGATTCTAGTTTATTCTAATTCCAGTTCATTCTAATTCTAGTTTACTCTGATCCCAGTTTACTCTGATTCCAGTTTACTCTGATTCCAGTTTACTCTGATTCCAGTTTACTCTGATTCCAGTTTACTCTGATCCCAGTTTACTCTGATCCCAGTTTACTCTGATTCTAGTTTATTCTAATTCCAGTTTACTCTGATTCCAGTTTACTCTGATCCCAGTTTACTCTGATTCCAGTTCACTCTGATCCCAGTTTACTCTGATCCCAGTTTACTCTGATTCCAGTTTACTCTGATCCCAGTTTGCTCTGATTCTAATTTATTCTAATTCTAGTTTACTTTAATTCTAGTTTACTCTGATTTTGGTGTACTCGATTCAGGTTAACTCTGATTCCACTTTACTCTGATTCCGGCGTACTCTGATTCCGGTTTTCTCTGATTTCAGTTTATTCTGATTCCGGCGTACTCTGACTCCGGTTTACTCTGACTCCGGTTTACTCTGACTCCGGTTTACTCTGACTCCGGTTTACTCTGATTTCGGTTTATTCTGATTCCGGCGTACTCTGACTCCGGTATACTCTGACTCCGGTTTACTCTGACTC
Organism: Megaleporinus macrocephalus; assembly: GCA_021613375.1. Lineage (NCBI taxonomy): Eukaryota > Metazoa > Chordata > Actinopteri > Characiformes > Anostomidae > Megaleporinus > Megaleporinus macrocephalus. The sequence continues at coordinate 30,715,847 of CM038725.1, read as the reverse complement.
CGGTTTACTCTGATTCCGGTTTACTCTGATTCCGGTTTACTCTGACTCCGGTTTACTCTGATTCCGGTTTACTCTGATTCCGGCGTACTCTGATTCCGGCGTACTCTGACTCCGGTTTACTCTGACTCCGGTTTACTCTGATTCCGGTTTACTCTGATTCCGGTTGACTCTGATTCCGGCGTACTCTGATTCCGGTTGACTCTGATTCCGGCGTATTCTGACTCCGGTTTACTCTGATTCCGGTTTACTCTGATTCCGGTTTACTCTGATTCCGGTTTACTCTGATTTCAGTTTATTCTGATTCCGGCGTACTCTGACTCCGGTTTACTCTGATTCCGGTTTTCTCTGATTCCGGTTTACTCTGATTTCAGTTTATTCTGATTCCGCCGTACTCTGACTCTGGTTTACTCTGATTCCGGTTTACTCTGATTCCGGTTTACTCTGATTTCAGTTTATTCTGATTCCGGCGTACTCTGACTCCGGTTTACTCTGATTCCGGTTTTCTCTGATTCCGGCGTACTCTGACTCCGGTTTACTCTGACTCCGGTTTACTCTGATTCCGGTTTACTCTGATTCCGGTTTACTCTGATTCCGGTTTACTCTGATTTCAGTTTATTCTGATTCCGGCGTACTCTGACTCCGGTTTACTCTGACTCCGGTTTACTCTGATTCCGGTTTACTCTGATTCCGGTTTTCTCTGATTCCGGCGTACTCTGATTCCGGTTTACTCTGATTCCGGTTTTCTCTGATTCCGGCGTACTCTGACTCCGGTTTACTCTGACTCCGGTTTACTCTGATTTCGGTTTACTCTGATTCCGGTTTACTCTGATTCCGGTTTTCTCTGATTCCGGCGTACTCTGATTCCGGTTTACTCTGATTCCGGTTTACTCTGACTCCGGTTTACTCTGATTCCGGTTTACTCTGATTCCGGTTTACTCTGATTCCGGTTTTCTCTGATTCCGGCGTACTCTGATTCCGGTTTACTCTGATTCCGGTTTTCTCTGATTCCGGCGTACTCTGATTCCGGCGTACTCTGACTCCGGTTTACTCTGACTCCGGTTTACTCTGATTCCGGTTTACTCTGATTCCGGTTTTCTCTGATTCCGGCGTACTCTGATTCCGGTTTACTCTGATTCCGGTTTACTCTGACTCCGGTTTACTCTGATTCCGGTTTACTCTGAGTCTGAGTTTCTGCTTCCCAGCGTTCCAGATAGTGACTCTGCTGGTGTTTGGTGATGTGGTTGGTGTTTAGTTTGGGGTAGAGCAGTGCTGGAGCGAGGCTGTTAGGGCTGTGAGGAGCTGTTGGAGGGTTAAGAAGCCTCAGAGCCGGCTGACTGAGGGGACTCTGCTCAGGGTTCAGTTTCTGTTCTGGGTCTGTAGAGCTTTAAACTGCAGTGTTTCTCTGGGACGTGACTTTAGGTGCATCCAGAAGTTTAGAGATCTTCTTTAAATGTTTATTAAGAGTCGGCCTAGTTCGGCCCTGCATGTGTTGGTAGGGGTTTTTCTTCATTCTGCAGAATTCTGCATGCAGGTTTCCCCATAGAGAGTGAATAGGATGGAAAAGTGCACACCATCTAGACACCCTTTCACATACACTGACTCAGGGCAGACCCCCGACCACGACTGCAGTGTTGGTTCATCAGTAAGTTAGTCAGTGAGGTGGTTGATTTTGGTGTTTGGCTGTCTCTCAGGTTGAGACAGGGTGAGAAAGGTTGAGGCAGGGTGAGACAGGTTGAGACAGGTTGAGACAGGTTGAGACAGGGTGAGACAGGTTGAGACAGACTGAGACAGGCTGAAACAGGTTGAGACAGAGTGAGACAACGTGAGACAGGGTGAGACGTATGTTGCTGGGTGTGTGAACGGCTCGCTCTTCTCTCCCAGCCTGTACGGGAGCTTCTCAGTGCCGAGCTGAGGCTCAGACCAGACGCTACTCACGGTTTCTAACAGACTCATATTTAGGGAGTGCAGCTCCGTCTGCTCCTCGGAGAGCTCACAGTGAGAACAGTGTCTGGTCTGTCTGCTTATCGAGCCCCGTCTGCGCCGGCCCGTCTCAGCGCTGTCTCTCTAATTGCGGTCAGGTAGGTCACTGGTGTGTAGTCTCAGTTCAGGACGGAGGAGAACTCTAGTTTAGGTTGTTGTTATTCTGTAGATTCAGTTTTATGTAAAGGTTTTAGGCACTTGGGGACATTATTATATTCAAAGAGCTGTTATTCTGGACGAGAAGCTTTTATTTACTCAGTAAATACTTTATTATTAAATATTAAACAGTATTAATACAGTATATAGTGTTAATTTAACCCTTTCCAAGCTTCTCGTTCTATAAACAACCCAGTATTATTATCAGTTCTCATCTAATACCTGCTTTGACTGCTCAGTACTTCATTAAGATAAATCAAGATTTGCTGCTGAAGGAACTGAACACATTCATACAATGTCTGGGGCGTCCAGGAGAAATCTGGAACCTAACTTTGTTCTTCAGACTGGAGCTCAAGATCTGATCTACTTCTCTCACAATGAGATATTCATGTTACTTTGTATTGTATTTATGATTATTATCATCTGTTCTAATCAGATCTGTTGTTCTTACTGGTGTAAATACATTTATTGATCAGATGAAGGGGTTTAAACCGTTAGCTCAGCTTACTGGTATTGGGTTTAAGGTCAGTGAGATTCAGGACCTTCTGTGGAGCTGATGGAGTCAAATACACTGTATATCAGTCATAACATTAAAACCACCTCCTTCTATCTCCACTCTCTGTCCACTGTATCAGCTCCACTGACCATACAGGAGCTCCACTTACAGACTGTAGTTCATCTGATTCTCTGTATACTTTATTACCCTGTTCTTCAATGATCAGGACCCCCACAGGACCACCACAGAGCAGATACTATTAGGGTGGTGGGTCATTCTCGGCACTGCAGTGCAGTGTGTTAGTGGTAGACACAGTGCTGCTGTCTCTCTCTCGCCTACTCTCTTTCATGGTCTATCTCTTTCTTCCCTCTCTATCTCTCTGTTTGTATCTTTTTATCTCTATCTTTCTCTCTATGTCTCTTCCTCTATTTGTCTCTCGCTCTATCTGTGTATCTCTCTTTTTTGTCTTTCTCTCCCTCTCTGTCTCTTTCTCTCGGCCTTTCTTTATCTGTCTTTCGCTTTGTCTCTGTCTGTCTCCGTCTGCTTTTCTCGCTCCCTGCTCTTTCTCTCTCTCTCTCTCTCTCTCTCTCAGTCTCTTGCTCGGCCTATCTCTTTCTTTCCTCTCTACCTCTCTGTTTGTATCCTTTTATCTCTTTTATCTTTCTCTCTATGTCTCTTCCTCTATTTGTCTCTCACTCTATCTGTGTCTCTCTCTTTCTTTGTCTTTCTCTCCCTCTCTTGGTCTTTCTATATCTGTCTCTCGCTTTGTCTCTGTCTGTCTCTGTCTCCTACTATGTATCTGTCTTCTTTTCTCTCTCAGTCTCTTTCTCTCTCTCTCTCTCAGTCTCTTGCTTGGCCTATCTCATTCTTCCCTGTCTACCTCTCTGTTTGTATCCTTTTATCTCTAGCTTTCTCTCTGTCTCTTTTTCTCTCGCTCTATCTGTGTCTGTTTTTCTTTCTTTCTCTCTCTCTCTCTCTCTGTTTTTTCCTCTCTATCTTTCTCTCAGCCTCTCTTTATCTGTCTCTCCCTCTATCTGTCTTTCTTGCTCTTTCTTTCTCCTGCCGTGTATCTGTCTGGTTTTCTCTCTGCCCGCTCTCTCTCTCTCTCTGTTTCTGTTTCTCTCTCTCTCTAGCTCTCTCTCTCTCTAGCTCTCTCTCAGTCTCTTTCACGGTCTATCTCATTCTTCCCTGTCTACCTCTCTGTTGGTATCTTTTTATCTCTATCTTTCTCTCTGTGTCTCTTCCCCTGTTTGTCTCTCGCTCTATCTTTGTCTCTCTCTTTGTCTTTCCATCTCTGTCTCTCTCAATCTTTCTCTCAGCCTTTCTTTATCTGTCTCTCGCTTTGTCTCTGTCTGTCTCTGTCTCCTACTATGTATCTGTCTCCTTTTTTCTCTCCCTACTCTTTCTCTCTCTCTCTCTCTCTCTCTCAGTCTCTTTCTCTCTCTCTTAGTCTCTCTCTCTTTTAGTCTCTTGCACAGCCTATCTCGTTCTTCCCTGTCTATCTCTCTGTTTGTATCTTTTTTTATCTCTATCTTTCTCTCTATGTCTCTTCCTCTATTCGTCTCTCGCGCTGTGTCTGTTTTTCTTTCTCTCTCTCTCTCTGTCTCTTTCTTTTTTGCTCTTTCTGTCTCCTACCATGTATCTGTCTGTTTTCTCTCTCCCCGCTCTCTCTCTCTCTCTCAGTCTCTTGCACGGTCTATCTTTCTATCTTTCTTTCCTGTGTACCTCTCTGTTTGTATCTTTTTATCTCTGTCTTTCTTTGTTTCTCCCTCTATCTGGTTCTCTGTCTGTCTCTTTCTCTCTCTGACCTGTCTGTCCTTCTCTGTCTCTGTCTCTCACTATGTATCTGTCTCTATGGCGCTCTCTTTTCACTCTATCTATCTCTCCATGTCCCTTTATATTTTTTTTCCACTCTCTCTCTCCTTTGTCTCCGCTCTCTTCTCTGGCCTCTATATTACTCTGTCCATGTCTCTCGTCCTGGCTCTACCCTCTTTCTCGGTGTGGTTTAAAGTCTCCTCTCTTTGTCTCCACGTCTCTTTCTCCATCTCTCTCTCTCTCCACATTTCTCTCTCTCTCTCTCTCTCAGCTGTGTCTGTCCGTTATCCCCCTCCCTCTCCCTCTCCCTCTCCCTCCCTCTCCCTCTCTCTCCTCTCCGCCTGGCCCTCCTCTCTTGTTCAGTTGCGGTGTGTGTGGAGCGGAGAGAGAGCGGAGAGAGAGAGCGCGCTGCAGTTTGTGAGAGAGGATTCTTTTCACACTCACCCCTCCTCTCTCGCCCGACCCCCGAGCGCTTTTGTTTTGTTCTCCTGGGACGGCAAACTTTTTTCTTTCCCTTCTTCTTTTTCAAACGGCGAGTGTGTGGGTTTGGTCTGGACTCTCTCTCTCTCCCAGCCTCCGTCTCTCTCTCTCTCTCTCGATCTGCGGGTCTCTCACCTAGCTGAAGGATCTCTGGCTGGCGGCATCTCGGGCGAGCGGCGTTTTTCTGGGTTTCTGGTAGAGAGAGCATGTGAAACAGACGGGGGGAGAGAGAGAGAGAGAGAGACGCGGGAGTGAAAGGATGGCTGTGTGGTTGTGAGCTGCGGTCTGTGGAGGTACTCGTGAGAATTAGGAGCGTAATTCAACACACAGACAGGCGCGCGCTCTGAAAGTTCACTCCGAGGAGGACGTCGCTCTCGCTCGCTTTGTGTCCGGAGGGGCTTCGTCCAGCAGGGTTTGAGCCATGCCCGCCGAAGTCAAGCAGGTCAGTGCGCGGAATTTGTTTTGGCTTTCATTCGTCTCGCCTCTCTCTCTCTCTCTCTCTCTCTCTGTGTCGCTCTCTCCCCCCATCTCTTTCTGTTGCTCTTTCTCTCTCTCTCTCTCTCTCTCTCTCTCTCTCTCTCTCTCTCTCTATCTGTATGTCTATCTCTCTCACTCTCGGTTTAGTTCAATTCAGTAAGCTTCAGTGACATGACTATCCTCTCTCTCTCTCTCTCTCTCTCTTTCTTTCTCTCTCTCTCTCTCTTAGTCTCTATCTTTCTATCTCTCTGTATGTCTATCTCTCTCGCTCTCAGTTTAGTTCAATTCAGTAAGCTTCAGTGACATGACTATACTCTCTCTCTCTCTCTCTCTTTCTCTCTTTCTCTCTCTCTCTTAGTCTCTATCTTTCTATCTCTATCTGTATGTCTATCTCTCTAACTCTTAGTTTAATTCAACAAGCTTCATTGCTTCATTGGCATGACTATACTCTCTCTCTCTCTCTCTCTCTCTCTCTCTCTCTATATATATATATATATATATATATATATATATATATATATATATATATATATATTAATATATATATATAGTTCAATAAGCTTCATTGGCATGACTATTCTCTCTCTCTCTCTCTCTCTCTCTCTCTCTCTCTCTCTCTCTCTCTATATATATATATATATATATATATATATATATATATATATATATATATATATATATATATAGTTCAATAAGCTTCATTGGCATGACTATACTCACTCAGTCTCTCTCTCTCTTCATCTGTATGTCTATCTCTCTCGCTCTCAGTTTAGTTTAATTCAGTAAGCTTCAGTGGCATGACTATACTCTCTCTCTCTCTCTCTCTCTCTCTCTCTCTCTCTCTCTCTCTATATATATATATATATATGTCTTACTCTCTTGCTCTCAGTTTAGTTCAATTTAATAAGCTTCATTGGCATGACTATACTCTCTCTCTCTCTCTCTCTCTCTCTCTCTCTCTCTCTCTATATATATATATATATATATATATATATGTCTTACTCTCTTGCTCTCAGTTTAGTTCAATTTAATAAGCTTCATTGGCATGACTATACTCTCTCTCTCTCTCTCTTTCTCTCTATCTGTATGTCTATCTCTCTTGCTCTTAGTTTAGTTCAATTTAATAAGCTTCATTGGCTTGACTATACTCTCTCTCTCTTTCAATATGTTTATATATCTCTCTCACTTTTATTGAAAGCCTGTATTCAGTGCTGGTCTATATAATAATATATATAATATACCGTTCATGCTTTGAAAGAATATGAGCTTCTTCTCTCAGCCGAACGTTGGTATTAGTATTCATTGACGTTTGGAACGTAGGCTTTTGAGCTTTCCTTGGTCTTTCCATTGGAACCGTATCCGTGCTGTTGGCTTATTCCTGATTGGTTGGATGTCCTGTTATATTAGAACGTCTTTAATATTGTCCCAGTCCTGCTGAACCGGTGCATCTTGGCTCGTCGTTCCGTGTAAAGTCTGGCTTGAAGGCTTGACAGCTCAGACAACTCTCTGATTTAGTTTGACACATGGGGTCTACACTGGATCTGCTCACATGTCCCATATCGTGAGAAGCGTCCTCCAGTCGTGTGAAGAGACCGTCCGTAGCATTCCTGCAATGCCAGGCTGAGATGAAAAGATTGCGTTGAAACTTTCGTCGTAGGGATTGACTGCGTGAGCGGTGAATAGAAGATTTAGGATGTCTTCGGTAACACTCCCCCCACCCCCCCAGCACCACTATTGCTCAGCGCTGGACACTTCATTGGACACTACCTACTGCACAGCTATTTGATCCCTTTGTTTCGGAGCCGCCTCATTGCTTGGCAAAGCCGTTAGGAAATCAGAGGAATGCCCCCCTGTGTGTTTGTCTTGGACGCGGCTGCACAGTGGTCCACAACGGACTATACGACTTGAAATGTACACGGTGTTGAACTATTTGTCACTCAAACACTAGAATCTTCAGTCTGAATGTAAATTCTGCTTGTTTCAACTGTTAACTTCAGTTCATTCACCGTCTGGGTTTGTCAGTAGAAGAGATCTTTCATTGTGGCTTGAATTCAAAGACGTTTATTGGGAAAAACCAGACACGCTGTATATTTTTGCTTGGTTTTCACCACCAGCTTTAGCCAAGTCATGTCTAGAACGTGAAACTATACTAATGAACCATGTACCCTGAAAGCTCAGATGTTATTTGTACTTGAATTATTAAGTATTTTTTCCTTATTTTCTTGCAATTAGTTGCTATAACTTAATGCAGATAAGCTGTTTATATGGTCTGGTTGAAAACTTACGTGCACGTATTTGAGTTAGTAGAGGCCAAACGGGGTGGCGTTACCCAGAATTCTTAGCTTAGTTGGGTACTTTAGTTTCTGTTTATTAGCTCTTATTTGAACTACAGGTCTTGATGTCAAGCAAGCAACAACAACCCAATAAAAAAATCTAAATAAAAGGCTGATTTTTATGTTTTTATTGTCATAACCATTAATTAATTTAGTATTTCTGCTTAGTCGTCAGTTTGGTTGTATCAAGACTTGAACTACTACCAACTGTAACGTTGGTGTTGGAGTTATGAAAGAGTTTGAGGATATTGACCTTCATGTATAATTTCAGTTATACTCTAATATTTAGAGTAGACTTGACCAATCAGGATTTCACAGTGTGGATTTGAAGTTAGTCTTGTGTAGTTAGTCTGTAGGTCTCCAATGAATAAAGAGAACCTCGCACATTAGCACAGTGTTACTCAGAGCTGTGCCCGCCCCCCCACAAACCCCCACCTAGCCCCCAACCCCATCTCTATCTAGTCGCCCCTTCAGTTGTGCATTTTGGGCAGCTTCAGAAAGGACTTCAGAATTCTTTGGCACGTAAACGCATTCCAGCCACTCGGCGCTCCTGACCGTTAATCTGCTAACGGCCTCCTCGTGAGAGTCTCTGTAGCTGATGTTAAGTCGGGGGGGCGAGGGGTGTGAGTGGGCTTCTGTCTTTCTTTCCTCTAGCGTTTGTATTTTGAGGAATACTTGAACCCTTGCCTCTGGACACTCGAATCCTGAGTCCCAAAAGTTGCTGAACGTGTGATGTTTCAGTCCGTGACCCCTCAACTCCTTCATGCCGGAGATTCCCGAAATGCTCAGGGGGGCCGTTCGCACTATATGTGACCTCTCTGACCTCTGACCCCAACCTCCCCCAAAACACCCACTTTGAACTTTAGGCATTCCTTGGGGGACTGACACCTGCTTGGCCGATGCTGTTCTGCTGTTGTTGTCTATGTTTGTTTCACTGGACACTGAAAGCTCCAGTGTTATTTGTAGTTAAGTTCATTGCTGGCACTTAATCCAGGCAAGTAGTTTGTACTTGAATATTCAAGTCCACTTATTTTATTGAGAAGAACAAATAAATAAAAATAAGACAAGCAATAAGAGTATACAGGTTACCAAGGATTCCTAACCACTCAGCTCAAATTTTTTATTGAGATGCTTTAAAACAAACAAGAATTTTAAAACTATAGTATAAGTTAAATGCAGGTTTGGATTAACTATGTTAACTATGACTGTGTGCCTCTGCCAAGTAGCCAACTCGATTCTAACAAAGCTTAAACTGCCAGTTTTAGCATCTTTTCTAATGTTGATGTTAGAGTATGTAACTCTGAAGACTCGTAATGAAAGAAGTTTCAATATCTCGTCAGTTCAATAGTTTGTGATTGTTGTAATTCAGGGGTCATTAATAGGTGGGCCACGGTTCCGGACCCAGACGTTGTCCAATGCGGACACAAACTCATAATCTATTGAGAAAGATTTAATGTTGACTGTGTTTATTTTAAGAGGCGAGATTCTCTTGTCTTTACGGTATACGGGCTTTGCGGCGCAGTAACATCACAGACCAATCACTTGCATAGTAAGATCAGCAAACGCTCCTCAGCCAATCAGATCTGAGCAGATTCAGGAGTGCGGCACACACACAGGCGAGAAGCAGCAGTTGGGTATGGAGAATACCCGACTTTTCAACCAGGACTTTTCAACCAGGAATGGACCGAGACTGAGATGTTTATACTTCCCCCAGGCAGCTCCACACCAACATCTCATATGTTCTGAGATGGTGACGCTAATTAAAAGCAGCCACGTATCTCATATCCATCCATCCATCATCTTCCACCTTATCCCGCTAGTCGGGGTCACGGGGGTACAGGTCGCCAAAGTACCCAAAGTACCTGGAGGAAACCCACTCAAGCATGGGGAGAACATACACACTCCACACAGAACGTTCTGGATATCTCATATGTGTGTGGGAATGGTCCTAACACAGTTTCAGCCCAGGTTTAAAGTTCTGGCTGGACAACCAAGAGCTCACTTCTCTCACTGAACAGGTGAAAGTGTGGAGGAATACAAGAGAGAGAGATAAACTGTTAAGATGTGAAACTCAGTTAACAAGACTAAACATTTTATTTACTTTTTTAATATAAATAAAAATATTGTTTTTACTTAAAGTGATGAACAAAGCATTAATTCAGTTCAGCATTTAAACAGTAAATATACTGAAATATACTGACTGGTATGTGTGGTGTGTTGGTGTTTCAGTAGCTGATGGTATAAGATGCTGATGCTAGACTACTTCAAGAAACAGGATACACCACTGAATCAGAACACACGTTAGAAATGATGATGGTCCAGACCTTGGCCTGAAACAATCTCTTCACAACAGTAAGCTGTTGTTATTTAAAAGCTCAAGTTTCTGCTACGGTACAGATTATGTGAATCTATGCGTTTGAGTGTATTTAACTCCACATATCATCATTTATACAAAACTTGATTCATTTGAGGCAACCGGTTACCTCCAGTGTTTTGAGAACTCTTCTCAAGATGCCTCAAGATCAAGATCAAGTCAAGTTTATTTGTTTGGCGCTTTTTTACAACAATGTTGCCACAAAGCAGCTTTACAGGAGTTTAAAAGCATGAAAACATGAAATCACAACAATTTATCCATTGTGAGTAAGCCAGAGGCAACGGTGGCGAGAACAACTCCCTCAAAACTGGTGGAAGAAACCTTGGAAGGAACCAGACTCACAAGCAGAGACCCCTCCTCCTCTGGTGGAACAGTATTTACAGTTTATTAACCTAAAGCTGAGTCTGAGGGTAAGAGCTTTAGAAGCTGCACAGGTGCTACAGCAGGATGCAGTCAAGGATGTAGCGAATGGCATGAACGAAGAGGAGAACTGGTCGGTGCCAGGGGGGCTCTGGTGGCCAGTCCTTTAACAGTATTCAGGACAGGTGGGCGATTATCATCTTGATCTACTGGAGAACCATGGTTAAGCCTGCTATAGCGTTATGGGTCAATTTGATCTGTTTCCACTTTGAGTTGTCTGAAATGCTGGCCACCCTCTCTGAAGAAAATGTTTCTTAAATATCTGTTAAAATGGTATATATCCACCATATGTACTCACATTTTGAATTCATTATTAAGTTTTATCGTTTAGACTTGAGCCTTTGCTGGTTTTTGAATATATTTAAACTGTGCGGGTCAACTTGACGCCCCACCATTACAAATGTCAATTTTTCTTAACATAATCCGAAGATTAAGGATGGGATTCGTAATTGTATATATAACTTTTTAAAGGAACCTATTTCCATATAATATCATTTCATGATGGTGGCACGGTGGTGTAGTGGTTAGCACTGTTGGATTCCCAGTCTTGTGCTTGAGTGGGTTTCCTCTGGGTACTCCAGTTTCCATCCACAGTCCAAACACATGCATGTTAGGTTGATCGCTCACTCTAAATTACCTGTAGGTGTGAGTGTGTATTAGCCATGCAATGGACTGGCAACCTGTCCATGGTGTACCCAGCCTTGGGATCCCAACTAGTGGGATAAAGCAGAAGATATTGAATGGATAATTTCATAATATTATAAAAGTGTTTCTCTAAAGAACCTTCCATTAAATTATTTATTGGGGAACATTGTTTTTGAGAGCATTGGATCTATCTGAATGAGCAGGAGAGTGCAGAACCACTCAAGAGAGCCACAGTGTGGTTTGGAAGTCTACCTCTTCTACCATTCTCCTGAACTCTTGAATAGATATATTGTAGAAATATAGTCTCGATTCCACTACAAGAACTGCTTTGGACACTATCGTGTGAGAAAGCTTAGAAAACCCATTCTGATCTTGCACAGGCATCAGAAAGGAAAGAGCTTGTACACCCTTATACAATAACTCGCCTGGAAAAAATCAATTGTGCCCAACCTACAAGCATCTAGAAGAAGATACTGTCTTTATTGAGCCGTGTAGTCTTGTTGCTTTAGTATTCTAAAGCCAATGAGCCAATTCACAACCGTTCAGACGTTCCTCCAAAGCAGCCTATTTAGGCTGCTGGGACTTTTATTAGGTTGAACACCTGTACACTCGTTTTCCATTTAATCAGCTCCGCTTACCATATAGGAGCACTTTGTAGTTCTACACTCACAGACTGTAGCTCATCTGATTCACTGCATACTTATCTTTCACCTCAGTGTATGAATCAGAGGCCATCCTTTGTTTGATTTCATTTCCAGTAAAAATGCCCATTAAATACAACAAGTGCAAAGGTTTTAGTCACTGGGGACGTTATTATATTTAAAAAGCTATTTTTACAGACAGGAAGCTTCTATTTACTCAGCAAAACACTATATTATTATATATTCAAACAGTATTAACCCTTTCCAAGCTTCTCCTTGTGGAAACAACCTAGTATTATTTACAGTTTCCATCTAATACCTGCTTCGACTGCTTAGTACTTCATTAAGCTAAATCAAGATTGTTGCTGAAGGAACTGAACACATTCATACAATGTCTGGGGCGTCCAGGAGAAATCTGGAACTACACTTTGTTCTTCAAACTGGAGCTCAAGATCTGATCTACTTCTCTCACAATAAGATATTCATGTTACTTTGTATTGTATTCTAATCAGACCTGGTGACAGTTCAGTCTTAGAAGTTGGTCCCAGTAATGCAAAGCATATTCAATGAGGTCTGGACTCTCAGGTAGTCAGTCCATTGTTGTGATGCAGCTTCTTGCCGGCCACACATCCTTTCAGCTCCTTTTCAGGATGGACAGATTCAGTGTTCTTCTCAGATCTGAAGCGAGAGTGCAGCTTGCCTTCATCTGTGAAAGTTTTGATGGTCTGCGTGGTCTTCCACCGCTCTCTGTGAGCAGCTCTGCGGTCAGAAACGGACCGCCGATGGAGGGCTGGACGCAAGCTCCCCTGGCAGAGGACGTGAGGCCCACAAGAAGCTGCAGACAGGGCAGAGACGGAGGAAATGTCTCAGATGCATATCTCCAAATCTCCTTCCTTAAACCAACAGGGCTGGCTTTAGATCGCTCCCATTCCAGAGCAGCTGGCTGCCAACCACCCTCGGTTCCTGCTGTCTGAACCAGCCTGCTCGAGTCTGGGTTTAAATTTAAACACCTCAAGCTTTCCCTCCCAGCCCGCAGGCACACACACACACAGGCACACACCCTGCTGGGTCTTGACGTAGCTTCACTACACTGATCTGAGACCTGTCCAGGACATCAGTGGGAACGGGTCCAGCGTCAACGTTTAAAAGGGTGGCAGCTACATTCCTGCAGGAGAGCTTTCTCCTCCGCCGCAAGGTTGAGCGTAGCATTTACATTACATTCATTTACATTTGGGTCGAGCTTGGAATACACACAAGCTCCCCGCACTCAAATACTCCCTACGTTTGTTAAATCTGAAAGGGTCTAGACTTAGAGGCCTGTCTGGAGCTTGAACCTGACCTGCACCTGCAACTACAACCCTGCTCGTTTCATGCGTCCTGTTAATCATTGTAATGCTCGCATGCAGATTGGGCTCATACTAACGCTAAGATGTATTTCACTGCAGGACGCAGTCGGACATGCACGTTATCCATATGCCATGCAGGTGTAAATGCACCCGCCTCTCCAAGCCACAACCAAAACCCTGCAAAGACGGTGAAAACACGCCCACTTGACATGAGAAACATCAGTTTCATTCAGTAGCCTTTATCAACCCGAGCTAGTGAAAAGAAAGCCCTGCTATAAAACATATTCAGGAGGCTAATTTATCTAAACAGTCACCGTCTCATAAATATTGATGCGAAGCCGGTGTGAGGAAATTACGAGCTGCATAAGAAGGTGTGATTTGTGCTTTGTAACACAACAGAAACACAAAGGAACAACACTAACGTGCGTGTACGCAACAACCATATCAATTTCTATCCTTCCAGCCAAAGAGGCGTGTGAGTTTCTGGTTAGTGTAAATGCATGTGGTTGCGATCTTATCTGGTTCTGATCCCAGATAATCCTAACACACCAAGCTACCACATATAAAAAGGGCTCTTGACCCAAAAATGCTCAACCTTTACTGCTGAATTCAAACATCTTAACATCTGCCAGGCCCAGGTGAAAGCCAACCCAAGCCTGACCTACAACATTTGGCCCTTTTCAACCAAGATGGAATGGGTTCTGTCCTGGTTTGCGCACCTAGTTTTGAAGCGTTCAATGCATTTCCACCACAAATAAACTGGTTCTGAAACTAAGAAGTTAATTCCCAGCTGTGGAACCAAGTAGTAGGTTCTTCAGTTCAGTTGTTGAGAAAGGAGTTGACCCTCAAACACTGCAGTGATCTGCTGAAGATCCTCTACCATTCTTATTAACAATAGTTGACCCAGGCTTGCGTTCTGGAAGAAAACAAACAGTAAGAACATCACAAACGCTCACTGGTACTCCAAGATCTTGGTAACACTGTTTAGTACCATTGTGTAGTGCCCCCTGTTGGTGCTGTATCCTTTGACGTCCCTTGGTACCAAATAAAACTGGTGCAAACACAGGCTGGTTCCCTGAATTGCTAGTAGTTGAATAGCTAATAGGTAGCTCTAAGAAGCCAGAAGTAGTTCTAAAGTTCTAAGACTAAGATAATGGATGGTCGAAGATTCTTTTGGTGGAAAAGGCCGACCTGAGACCCGACCCATGGTATATATGGTGGCAATGCGAGTCAGTCTGAACAGACAGATCTGAATTCATGCAATTTTTACATCAGTTGGGTTTCAAAGACCTCTTGAAGGCTAGAGTGTCAAAGAAGAATGAAAAGTAAAGTTTATAGAAATCAAAGAAGGGGCAGCAGCTGAACACAATGTGAACACATTCTTGGTTTTAGGCCCAGCTGTCAGCCATTGAGCCTAATGATCGCTCCTGGGATGCTGGTGGAGATGAAACCTTTGGCAGTGAACCTGAGTCCATCATGGTTGCTTACCTCTTGATGAGCGTGCCATGTGAAGCATTCTTCTTTTGGCCATGCGGCTCAGTTTAGGAGCGTGTTCTGTTCACGCTAGCGTCAGATGTAGATCACTTTTAAAAGATACCGTGAAAAAAGATATTGGTGAGAAAATCAGATTCGGGCTTCTTTGACCTACTGTATGAACGTAGTCTTTGATACCTAATTTGAAACCCAAGCCCACAGCTTTGCGGCCCTATCAATTCGAGCATTTGGAAGCAGTCTAGTTTCCAAAAGAAGTCATGAACATGTTGGGTTTTATCTGTGTTTGTTCACTGCAGTGCGTTTAAACACTTGTGATGTGTTGAAACCTTGGTCTGGGCTCTCAAAACACTAATGAAAGACTTTGTTCAGAGGCTTGTTTGTGTGTTGCGGCTTTCTCCAACATCAATACTACAAAGGCCAATATCGCGACAGCAATTAATTAACAATATACTGTGCGTTTCTGGGCTCTGGAGGCCGGACGCTCTGCGAAGCCCATTTACTTGCATCTGCGTTTACTTCCATTTGCATCGGTCTGAAAAGCCCATTTGCGGCCTCCTACGTACGGATCGATACCTAAAGGCATGTGGAGCATGAGGGTCCAGACAGCGTCTACTTTCAATGCTGCTGCAAACGCCAGTGACCCGGAAAGGCTGGCCGAGTGTCGGTGCTGGTGGTGGATGGGAAGGACCCTCGGGGGGGGATGGGGCGTCTGGCAGCAGTCTGCCCAGCGAGAGGCAACCAGATTGGGTACGGGCAAAAGCAGGAGGGGGGGATGGGGTAGAAGAGGCGCTCCAGATTTCCTGCTGCAGATGCGTCAGCCATATCAGCTGGCACTTCTGAATAGCAGGACCTGAGATATGAAGAAAGATCTTCTTTGTTTGACCTCAACTCAGCCAAGCCTAGTAAGTAACTGAACTTACCCTAGACCAGGGGTATTTAATTAGAGTTCAGTAAGGTCAGTATCCTCTATACTGAAGTAGCCTAGTATCAGCATTTTATGTCGTCAACAACTGAAGCTATGGTCTCAGAACCTATGAGACATGTTGGTGTGGAGCTACCTGTGGAAGGAGCCTTTCTCCGACTGCTGCTTCTCGCTTCGTACCTCGCCTGTGCGGGAGCCGCTCTCCCGAATCTACAAATCTGATTGGCTGAGCGCCTTTGGTGGTCTTACAATGCACGTGACTGGTCTGTGAGGTCTGTATACCATAAAGACAAGAAACGTTCCACCACTTAAAATAAACACAATGAATTAAATAATTCTCAACAGTTTATGAGTTTAGGTCTGCATTGGACAACGTCTGGGTCCGGATCCGGACCGCGGTCCACCTATTAGTGACAGCTGCCCTGGACCATTTCACCAACACTGACCATAGATCTATGGTCAACTGACTGTGGCAATGGCCTAGATGCCGAGGAGGGCGGGTAAGAGGGACCAGGCCCATCCTAACTTTGGGCAAATGTCAAATTTCAAAACCTGGTCTATCTTGAAACAAAGCCATTGGTTTTCAAAGGGGTTTCAAGACTTCTACAATGTGACTTCCCCCCATTATGACCTGAAATATGTCTGTGAAATGTTAACTGTGGAATCTGTGGGACATTCAGTAAACAGTCTGGTACTTGTTGGGTTACACGGCTGGTTTAACATATCAATAAAATAGAGCCTTCAAAATTTTGCTTACTTGTTAAGAAGAAGCTTCAACATTTGTAAATATACATTGATATTTGCTTAGTATTTGTCTTCATTGCAACATCTAACTTGTGATCTGTGATGGTATTTGGGTAGATACAACCAAGCTAGCTGTCTCATTGGTTAGGACTTCAGGAGCAAGGCCTACCGTATGTTAGATTAACTACTAACATGATTAGGACTTGACAGAGGAATTCACCAATGATGTTTGGAATGGCAGCCAGTGGGACCAATCTAGGCCTTCTAGAAGTACTTGGTACGTCAATGACTGTGAACGTGAGCTGTGGTCCAACCAGATTCAGTTGTTCTGAGTTGTTCTAAAATAAAAATCAACTAATATCAAGCCTGTTTCCTGGAATGAGAAGTCATTAAATAGCTCAGCGGGCCACACTAATGATGTCTACATCCTTGACCACGCTCAAACCGTGAGTCATTATAGCAGACAGGTCCCAGTTCAGCACTAAAGGCCATGTGCCACCCTGCTACGCGTTACAGTAGACATGCCTCGCAGTCCAAGCATGCTATCAGTGGGGCCTGCAGCCGAACGTTCTCCAGTGACCCATTTGGCAGGCCCAAGCTGTGACCGATATAGCTTTCTCATGACCCCTGCTCACAAACACACACACACTGACCCCTCCATCTCTCAGCCCAGCTGCTGTCAGACACCACTGCTAATAGCACTCAGTCCAGCCGCTCTTTATTGAAGCTTTATTTATTGGCTGGCAGCTTTTCTCGCAGCGCGCACTCGAAACTCAGCGTCAACGAACGCCCTTAAAAGCTGGAATCTCTGATTACGGGAATTACGGAACGTTGTCGCATGTTAGCGTATACAGTCAACACTGCAGGCTGAGCAGGTGGAGGTGCGTTGTCATGGTTGCCCCATTGCAACTATGTTTCCTCAACTGTTCCAACAGTGTTTTGATTGGATGCACTGTTTCCGGAAAATAACAGTTTTTTACTGTAATTTCCCCCATAGAGAATGAATAGGATAAAAAAGTGGACGCCAATCTACTGACCTTCTGCTCGACCAACAGGCATCGTTTCACATACACTGACTCAGGGCAGACCCCCGACCACCACTGCAGTGTTACTTAGACCTGCACTCGTCTGTTTGTCGTTTTTTTTCATCCCTCTTTTTTCCCCCCATAGAGTGTTGTTCATTTTTGGACGCACCCAAACATCATGGTTTTGTTCAACCTACAAACACCAAACTGCTTGTACTCACTCAGGGTAGGTCCCCAAGCTCTAATCCACAGACATACTGACCTGCACTCCTCTATTTATTGTTTATTCATCCCTCCTTCATCCCATAGAGTCCCATTCATTTGGAACGCACAAAAACTTCATTGTTTTGTTCAACTTACAACCACCAAACTACCTGTACTCACTCAGGAAAGGTCCCCAAGCATTAGTCCACAAACGTACCCACCCGCACTCGTCTGTTTGTCAATAATTCATCCCTCGTTCATCCCGTTCATTTCCAAGCCCACATAAACATCATAGTTTTGTTTAACCTACAGCCACCAAACTACCTGTAATCACCCAGGGTAGGTCCCCAAGCTCTAATCCACAGATATACTGGCCTGCGTTCCTCTATTTGTTGTTTATTCATCCCTCGTTCATCCCATAGAGTCCCATTCATTTTTGGACGCACCGAAGCATCATGGTTTCGTTTAACCTACAGCCACCAAACTACCTGTACTCACTCAGGGCAGGTCCCCAAGCTCTAATCCACAGACATACTGACCTGCACTCCTCTATTCATTGTTTATTCATCCCGCATTCTTCCCATAGAGTCCCATTCGTTTTTGGACGCACCAAAGTATCATGGTTTTGTTTAACCTACAACCACCAAACTGCCTGTACCCACTCAGGGTAGGTCCCCAAGCATAGTCCACAGACATACTGGCCTGCGTTCCTCTATTTGTTGTTTATTCATCCCTCGTTCATCCCATAGAGTCCCATTCATTTTTGGACGCACCGAAGCATCATGGTTTTGTTTAACCTATAACCACCAAACTACCTGTACTCACTCAGAATAGGTCCCCAAGCATTAGTTCACAAACATACCCACCCGCACTCGTCTGTTTGTCCATAATTCATCCCTCGTTCATCCCGTTCATTTTCAAGCCCACATAAACATCGTATCATGGTTTCGTTTAACCTACAGCCACCAAACTGCCTGTACTTATTTAGAGCAGGTCCCCAAGCTCTAATCCACAGATATACTGGCCTGCGTTCCTCTATTTGTTGTTTATTCATCCCTCGTTCCTCGCACTGCTTAAGCTGCGCAACCGTCCTGCGTTTTCTTCACTTTTCTAGTTTTTTTCTGACATCGCAAAAGTGGTGAGTGTGAAAGAAGTCTTCGTTTCCATAAATGGACTGCACAGACTGGGAAGCGAATGGTGCTTTTAAACACAAGCGAGGAAAATGTGTTTAAAAACTTTAAACAGCGAAGGCCAACTGTGCTGCCGAGATAATATTTTGCCTGACATGAAAATATATTAATAATAATAAAAATAAAAAAAGCTCCACCAGACAACCAGCACCCATGAGTCTTCGCTAGTCGGCTCAGATGGTTTCTGATCTTTTGTTTGTTTGTTTATTTATTTATTTAAGCAGTTGCAGTTCAACACTGAAATCCCACTCTTAGTATTACATCACTTGTGAGGACTTCCATTGATTTCTGCTGTTGTTTCAGTGTAGCCAAGTACAAGGCTAAACCTAAACCTGAACCTAAACCAGCAAAACTGTCATGTTGTTGGCCCTCACAGGGATAGTAAGACACGTTTGCACACCCACTGCGTTGTGTGTGTGTGTGTGTTTCAGTGAGTAATTGCTCTGTTTCTGTGGATATGAAACCTTTGCTGTCCCGTATGAGCTAACCTCGGCGCTGGCTGTACGTCTTTGTGTGGAAGCGGGTGAAAAATGTGTTGCTTCAGATTCAGGCTGATAGCTCTGCAGCAGTTGCAGCTAACAAAGACAGCACCCTGTGTGTGTGTGCGTGTGTGTGTGTGTGTGTGTAAGACAGTGGTGGATTAGAAGGACTAACTGCAGAGCTAGCTGAGCTTGCGCTTTGCTCTGTATTCATCTGTACTCTACCTCTTTCGCTCTCTCTCTCTCAGCACCGAGCAAGAGTGTGTGTGTGTGTGTACCTGTCTAACTATACCTGTGAGGACCATATGCCTTCACAATAATAGGATTACATGATTAGGACAAAAATAGAGGAGGACCTGGGGGGTCTTGGGCCCCTTGAATGTCTTAAATCAAAAATATTAGGAGTCCCTGACGATGTTATGATGATATGATATTATGATGTCGTGCTGTCCGTCAAGACAAATGGACACTCCAATACAAATTCAGGGACAGTTTATTGTTACTGGTATTCTTCACTAACCAGAGCTGGAGCACTGGACAGCCTCAGGGTGGCGCTGTAGCGAGTTGGTTCGCCCAGTTGGTCCTTCATAGTCTAACAACTGTAACTAGGCCTGGGACACCTCAGAAATACTTTACAGTATGCCGTAGTATATTCGTAGATCTGAAAACCCAAATTTCCCAAGAGTTTGGGGGTGGAAGGGACTCATTTCTCAAACCTGAAGACTAATGAGGAGATGTGTAAGATTTTAGTTAATGTGTGGAAGACCTACCAAACTAGAAAAGACCATTTCCAAAATAGTAAGTGTTAAACCAAAGACTTTACTGCCAGTAAAGCCAGCCCTGGTGTTAACACTGCTGTAGCAAATGAGTCAGCAGCAAGGCTGGAATAGCCAGGCAACATGGGACTCTCCAAATAGGTGGTGGTGGTGGGGGGTGGTCTTTTGCACACTCACATTCTATTTTTACCAAAAATTCAGCCTTTTTGGGAAACACTAAAACAGCAGAAAGATCTTTTGTAAACTGATATCAAGGTTAAGGCTGGGGTGTAGGCGTAGATTGCTTTGTACATTATTAAAAAAAAAAATGGAAATCAGTGGAAGTCCTCACAACTAATCTCAGACAAAGACGTGTGTGAGAGATACACACTAGAGATCTGCTATCTTTATTAACAACTGATACCAGTCCTATATGTTTTAATCTAAACTGTGTTTAATTAACTCTCTATTAACCCCACAGGAAGAACTCAAGCACTAGGGGGCCAGGGGGCATTTTCAATCACCCTCATAGTTCTTTGCAAAATGGGCCAAGTACAACTGCTACTGAGTACTGACTTTACGTGCTTCAAGCAGTTTATTGTTTTCAGGATAGATTTGTTATAACTGATACTACATACTGAATCAGTGCAGTCTTATATTAATACTACATACTGAATCAGCGCAGTCTTATATTAATACTACATACTGAATCAGTGCAGTTATATTAATACTACATACTGAATCAGGGCAGTCTTATATTAATACCAAATACTGAATCGGTGCAGTCTTACATTAATACTACATACTGAATCAGTGCAGTCTTATATTAATACTACATACTGAATCAGTGCAGTCTTATATTAATACTACATACTGAATCAGTGCAGTTATATTAATACTACATACTGAATCGGTGCAGTCTTATATTAATACCAAATACTGAATCGGTGCAGTCTTATATTAATACTACATACTGAATCGGTGCAGTCTTATATTAATACTACATACTGAATCAGTTCAGTCTTATATTAATACTACATACTGAATCAGTGCTGTCTTATATTGATACTACATACTGAATCAGTGCAGTCTTATATTAATACTACATACTGAATCGGTGCAGTCTTATATTAATACTACATACTGAATCAGTGCAGTCTTATATTAATACTACATACTGAGTCAGTGCAGTCTTATATTAATACTACATACTGAATCAGTGCAGTCTTATATTGATACTACATACTGAATCAGTGCAGTCTTATATTAATACTACATACTGAATCAGTGCAGTCTTATATTAATACTACATACTGAATCAGTGCAGTCTTATATTAATACCAAATACTGAATCGGTGCAGTCTTATATTAATACCACATACTGAATCAGTGCAGTCTTAAATTAATACTACATACTGAATCAGTTCAGTCTTATATTAATACTACATACTGAATCAGTGCTGTCTTATATTGATACTACATACTGAATCAGTGCAGTCTTATATTAATACTACATACTGAATCGGTGCAGTCTTATATTAATACTACATACTGAATCAGTGCAGTCTTATATTAATACTACATACTGAGTCAGTGCAGTCTTATATTAATACTACATACTGAATCAGTGCAGTCTTATATTGATACTACATACTGAATCAGTGCAGTCTTATATTAATACTACATACTGAATCAGTGCAGTCTTATATTAATACCAAATACTGAATCGGTGCAGTCTTATATTAATACTACATACTGAATCAGTGCAGTCTTAAATTAATACTACATACTGAATCAGTTCAGTCTTATATTAATACTACATACTGAATCAGTGCTGTCTTATATTGATACTACATACTGAATCAGTGCAGTCTTATATTAATACTACATACTGAATCGGTGCAGTCTTATATTAATACTACATACTGAATCAGTGCAGTCTTATATTGATACTACATACTGAATCAGTGCAGTCTTATATTAATACTACATACTGAATCAGTGCAGTCTTATATTAATACTACATACTGAATCAGTGCAGTCTTATATTGATACTACATACTCAATCAGTGCAGCCTTATATTAATACTACATACTGAATCAGCGCAGTCTTATATTAATACTACATACTGAATCAGCGCAGTCTTATATTAATACTACATACTGAATCAGTGCAGTCTTGTATTGATACTGCATACTGAATCAGTGCAGTCTTATATTAATACTACATACTGAATCAGCGCAGTCTTATATTAATACTACATACTGAATCAGCGCAGTCTTATATTGATACTACATACTGAATCAGTGCAGTCTTATATTAATACTACATACTGAATCAGTGCAGTCTTATATTAATACTACATACTGAATCAGTGCAGTCTTATATTGATACTACATACTCAATCAGTGCAGCCTTATATTAATACTACATACTGAATCAGCGCAGTCTTGTATTGATACTACATACTGAATCAGTGCAGTCTTATATTAATACTACATACTGAATCAGTACAGTCTTATATTAATACTACATACTGAATCAGTACAGTCTTATATTAGTACTACATACTGAATCAGTGTAGTCTTATATTAATACTACATACTGAATCAGTGCAGTCTTATATTAATACTACATACTGAATCAGTGCAGTCTTATATTAATACTACATACTGAATCGGTTGTTAGAGACAGGTTGCAGGAAGAGAGATGCAGTACAGTTTATTTGTCCGTTGGTTTGAGTGAGAGAGAGATGATCCGGTGAGAGATTTTCTTCCTCTGCCATGGAAACGGGTAGACAAAGAACTTTGGTCCAAGCATAATGATTAATGGCGTACAGACATATAAACACACTGCTGGGTGCTGGCAAACACCGAGCTTCTGTGTTTGCATTTCCATTAGAAATGATAATGCCGCACACAGAGCCTTCTTTTCTACTCAGTCAGGACGTGTGCAGTACTGTGCACAAGTCAGAGACCAGTCAAAACAACCACTGAGTACGAGTGAAACATTGAACAGGAGGTCAACAAATCCTTGAAAGCTACAGAGAAAATGTGACTCCTAACAACCACCCGGAAGACCTGATGGGCCACCATCAATGAAACAGCACTTAGATCTTAGAGAGAGAGGAGATCATCAAAGAAAACACCTCATCAGACAGGTTCCTACTAAATATATTGTTGTATATCTCTGAGAAAGGAAAAGCGTCTACATATTAAATACATGGTATATGGTCTCAGAACAAAACCTTTATATCTGAAAAAACCTTCATAATGTTTAATGTGAGGTAATGGAACCATATAACCATGAAAGTCATATTAGAGCCCTACTGTTGGTCCAATTACCATGGAATCGTAGCACAGTTTGAAGGGCAACTGGAATAAAATGAAACAGCAGATATGGAGATGCACAGAAACCCTCAGGACCACCAAAGAGCAGGTGGTTTGTTAGTGTGTGTGTATATACAGTACATACACAGTATGTACTAATTCTGGTTCCATTGACTTCCATTGAAAGTGAATACTTACTTGTTTTTCATTGGACCGCAACGAGATATATATGAGATATATATGAGCTCACAATCCCCTATATGTAAGCAATGCCCCATATACTGTATACACTACCGCTCAAAAGTTTGGGATCACAATGAAATATTCAAGTTTTTAATGGAGTATCTTCTTCCTTAACACAACAATGGACCGACGGGTCTCTAAAGAAAGTTGTTTTTTGAGTCGGTCAGCAAGTCATCAACTGCTGATCTTCAGATACTAAACTAACCTAGAACGTTATTCTCCCTTTTATGCTCACTTATTAGTAGAATGTTTTTCAGCTGTGCATCACAAGCAAGAGCAAGAGTGTCCTAACAACCAATTAGTCCAATAACATCCTTGGATTGGTGGTCGTACCAGGAGATTTAGACAGAGGACTGAGAATTGCTGATAATAGGACTATATGTAAAATAAGCCTCTATACAAAAATAGACTTTAATACAAACATTTTTATTCTTTAAAAATCATCTGATACACTTACATTAATTGTGAAATGGACAATATTGTTTGTGAATTGCATGAAAATTGCATGAAATGAAATTCTAAAGTGATCCTAAACTTTTGAGCGGTACTGTATATATGTATTAATTATGTCCCATTTGTGTTTTATAATTTAACATGTGTACGTGCGCTCTATTTGAGACTTCTTAATGCCGACCCGACTGACCCAACATCAGCTCTTTACCCTGTGAAACTCATTATCCCGCCACTGTCGGCCTTCCAGGATCGATTAAGAGCAAGTTCATTTCGCCCAACCCCCTTCACTTCTCCTTCATTTCCTCTGGCCTCTCCGTCTTCTCCTTCCATTCAAACAGCCTTTCAAAAGAACTGGGGCTCCTGGGACAGTTATGTATTGAACAAGCCCCACCCCCCAACCCCAGCCCCCTGATTCCACCAGATGGACCGAGAGGCCTCAAGGGGGGGAGTCCACGTTCCTCAAAGCTCCTTTACTTGACGTCAGCCATATTGTCGTGGACGTACCAAGCATATGCCTACAGGGTCAGAAACGCTTCAGAGTGGCTGGTTCTTCTTTTCCGGCTGGTTAAGTCTGGAGCTTTCCTCAGGCTAGGGGTCCCATGCAGGAAAGATCTGCACACATTGTGCTCTCTAATTACATTTCAGCACGTCTCTGTGAGTATGGTTCAAGTACACTATTGATTCACATGTAAGTAGGGGACCTAGTTCTGTACTTACCACTGACCTGAAAGGATCTAGGACATATTTCCCAGCTGTACATCATGAACTTAAAGCGGGAAAATTCTGGAGGAGTGTGTATTTTGGATGTAAACAAAGCCATTCAGAGTAGTAAATGATTCATTGCAGAGAAACATACTGGGTAGAAACAGGGGTTGCCATGTCTACAACACAAATATATCCGCCTACATGTGAGTTTTTAAAAGGGTGAAATCTGAAATCTGAATAAATTAGGGGACTATTTAGCATCACAACAGTCTGAATGTATCTCTCCACCATGAATATGTTTTCAAAATACATTGTAGAGCCAAACCTTCATTGTTGATGGTCTCAACAGGCAGTATAGTCCTACCCATTTCCTATAGGGTAAAAACCAGTGTTACCTGGTGGGGTATCATGTTACCTTACTTGTTAGCTGGCTAGTGGTGGGTAGTAATTCATTACTCTTACTGAAGTACATGTTGTCGTAACTTCGTTGTTGCCGTCAGAATGAAGAGGGAGACCAGTTCAGAGAAAAAGCTTTTATATTTCAATCTCAATCGTGTCTCACCTGCATTGTCTTTTCTAGTCCCGCCTTCCTGCTCCTTTGGGCCCTTGTGGTACACCTGGCCATGTCGTTCTCTCCTGGGCTTGGGTCTTGTTCTCGAATAGAAGTTCTAAAGATAACATTGCGGGGTCTTGTTCTCGGCTCTGGAGTTGCCTGCCATAAAACCCCAAATGACGGGAGTCTCAAAAAGCCCTGACCTTCTCGCAAGCTCTGCAACATTCGTTGGCCATCTGTCTCACAAACTTTTAACAAATGATATATTATATAAAAAAATTCACAAGAATGTACTGGAGTATTTGGGACATTTCCAGATCGTAATGCTCCTCCTTCTACATATATTTGTAAGTAAAGGCATCTCGTTTTTACTAGGCCACGTAGTCGCTGTTCATATTTAGTCATTCTATCGTTTGTTGGTGGCAACATCTGCCCAGCTTTGGTCACGTCTCTAACCAAAATACTCCCAAAAAGAGAGGAATTGAATCTAACAAACTTTGGTTCTTATGTTTGTAGGTGATGGACGTACTAGAGCTTGCATTGCTGTGGTAATTAAATACGCATCAGTTACTACTTTGAAAATCCCAGCACTTCCATTGCTCTGGATTTGACATGTCATTGGTGGTTGCATGTGGTGTCTGGCTTTCCAGACTATCTAAAATCAGGATGTGCCAAAGGTAGAGTTTGGGCTTTCAGTCTGAACAGTTCTCTATAAGTTACTCAGGCCCTAGTGTTGCATTGCCATGCTCTGTAGGGAGGGTCATTGTCCTGGGTTGTTGCATTGTGAGTGATGACGCTGAAGATGCTTTGATATCTGATTTGAGAGTCCAGCTTGAGATGCATCTGTAAAAACCTGATTGGAATCGACCACCTCCAAATGGTGTTTGGGTCCAATTTTTTTTATTTCATGTGGAGTTTGGCTCTCCAGACTATCAAAAATCGGGATGTGCCAAAGATTGAGTTTGGGCTTGCAGTCTGAAGTTCTGTAAGTTACTCAGACTCTAGTCTGCAATGCTCTCTGGGGAGGGTCTGGTGCCTTTCGGCCACTTAACATGCCCTTGAAAAAAGGAGTAAATAAACAAATAGCCCCCTGGAAACCACAAGTATATGGAGACTGCTGTTCGTTCGGCTGAATTTTTCTGGAACAACAAAACTTTGATTCACATCGGACCAGTTCAGATGGTACACTTGAGTCTGTTCACGTGGAGGTGCAGATAGCCAGTCAGAATTCAGCTGGCAGGTGTCCAGGCTAATGCACTGGCTGATCAAGACTCTCTGTCTACATGTGGGTGGAGTTCCAGTGGATGCGACTACTTAGGTCTTGCACTGTCTTGGTGTGCAAGGCTGTAGACCACCTGTTTCTTTAACTCTTCCCATTTCGTGTTCACTAAACTGCCTCCACACATGGGTGTAGATGAGTGAGAGTCATCTGATAGTGATAAATGGTCTCAACAACTTTGTATTAATATCTGTTTATTAAGCAGGATAATATAATACAATCTGCTATACCAATATATATGTTTTTCCAACTTTTCCATACACCGAGAACAAAAAACAAACAAACAAATGCCACAAATTTATTAAAACAAACAGACACCACACAAACACCTGCAACATCCCATGGCCCACCCAAACCCAGCCCCGATACCCCCCTGGGACATCCACACAAGTCAGGACTTTATTTATTCTGATGTCACATTGCCATTATAATTACTACTTTCCAAATACTGTGAAAGGTGATGCCAAATTTTATAGAATTGCCCACATCTATTATTTAGGATGAATCTTATTTCCTCCAGGTGTAGAAGTTTTAGCATTTCTTCTAACCATACTTTAGCAGATGGGACCTCTGTACCTTTCCAGGCCCTTAATAGAATTTTCTTCAGTAATGGCGTAGGATACTAGCTGCTGTTGGGGTTTTCTAAGTGCCAACATCTCCTCAGATGTCCCTAGAGCTATCAATAATGGATCAGGTTGTAGACTACCTAATAGTCTAAAACTATAGACAGCGTTTGGAAAATTGGTCTCAACAATTTTCTACATGATTATACAGCCATAACATTAAAACCACCTCCTTGTGTCTACACACATGGTCTGTTTGATCAGCTCTTTGTAGTTTTATGCTTACAGACTGTAGTTCATCTGATTCTATGAACCATAAAATGGGCCATGTATGCAGATATAAGGTGGTGGTTTAAATGTTATGACTGATCGGTGTATATTTATGTATATCATGGCTGTCCAATGAAAAACAAGCATCTCCAAAACTGCAACTTTACAGGAGAGGCCAAAAACTTTCATTACTTTCAATGTGAGTCAATGGAACCAGAATTTTTTCCAAGCTTTCTTGGGGCATTTCTATTGGTCCATTCATCGTGAAACATTTACACAATGTAAACGGCAGTTAGCGTGTTTAAATGATGTAGAAAAGTTAAAATCATATTTTTCATTGGACAGCGACGATATGTTTATATGCTTTACCTTTATATATTTTTCTTAATATTTTAGATATCCTGTCTTTATACTTGTCTTCAAGTTTCATGTAAGCAGCCATTTCACTGCTGGTTATACCATGTATGACTATGTATGTGACAAAGAAACTTGGACCTTGACTTTGACTTTACTCTTATATATATATATATATATATATATATATATATATATATATATATATATATATATATATATATATATATATATATATATATATAGTTGATGAGACGTGTCCTAATACTGTTCTCAACCTTTCAAGACTTTGAACACCTCAACCCCTTCTCCTCAACCTTCGATAATGTAATAAAACCACACCCTTCAAGGAGGACCGTACGTCTAAAACTGGGACAGTGCTTCAGTAGGACTTTTACTTTATTATCATTATTGTACCCAAGTTGAGTTTGAATTGAGGCAACTCTATACCCACCTCTGCTGGCTACGTTAACCTCATAGCTCTTAAAACTCAAGAAGCAAACTTTAGACACCAAACATGTTCTCGGCTAATCGAATACAGCTGAAGGAAATGAAAGATTGTACACGTTGGACTTCCTTTCTACTATTGTTCTAACCACTAAAAGACAGAACTGGTCTGAGGTCAGTGATCTGGCCTCGTATTCGCCGTCTCAGGTCATGTGGTGGGATTATTGATGTCCTCTGACAGCTCCCTAATGCGAGCGGCCGTGACGGATTAGTGCAACCAGTTGGACTGGTGCTAATGCAGCTTGCTCAGATTGCTCTCTCTTTCTGTACCGCTGTGGGGGTCAACTTGCAGATGGTGGTCACTCTTTTCTGGAGCTGTTGTTTATTTTTTGCTGTATTTAATTTCTTCATGAACTTAATCAATGGTATCTTCATGGCCAATAGCTGATCAGACTTACAGTGTGCGTTAACAATGAGCCTAAGCAGCAACTCATCATGGAATTAGTTGGTATTCTGCTTGATGAGCTCCAACTGAGAACCAATGTAGAACAATGATTTTAAAAATAATGCTCTTTGTGTGCTAGATGAACCATGGAGGATCCAAATCTGGTCTCCTGAAGAACCTTTCAGTAGAGGTTTTTGGAGAACCTTTTTGTAAAGTTAAATGCGTGAGTGTGAAGTATGTCTTTAAAGTTCTTAGAACCTCTAACTTGGTGTAGAACCCGTATATGGTTGTATTTACACTCTCTGTATAAAGGCGCCCCAAAGGGTTCTATGAGCAATGCCATATAGAAACCACTTGACTTCACTAAATAACCATGTTATGCATGTGAAGAACCATTTATAGCTTCAGAGAACCTTCCCATGATCAGGTTCTTTCAACATTTCAAAAAGTTCTTCATTTACAAATTATTCATAAGGTTCCTCGGGGAACCGAAAATGGTTCTTTTGTGCTAATGTGCTAAGAAGCTTTGAACATAAATACTTTGTTATGGAAAGTTTTGTATATCGTCGCTGCCCAAGGAAAACCGTGTATCTTCATTTGTATCGTTTTTTAGTTTTCTACGTCATTTAAACATTACAGCTGCGATTAACATTGTGTTATAATATCATGATGAATGGACCAATAGAAATGCTCCAAAATACCTTAGACAAAGATCTTACATCAAAAGTATGAAGCATTTTTGGCCTCTCCTGTAACAAGTTTTTTTTAGACCTTATAAGAAACGGTTATATATACAACCAAAAAAGTCTTCTATTTCTATATATATTCATTTTTGCTAAGTGTGTTTTGTGTGTATGTGGAAGTTCTCTGCACTCACACCACCCAGTTTGTCAAACATGATACCCAAGCATGGTTCCTCACTCAAAGAACCCTTCTGTGGCAGCTTCTTAACAGTGCAAGACTCTGAGATCAATCCAGTTAACCAGGAGGAGTGAGATTGTATCCTATGTAACCCAACTTTTCTCAGAAGAACGTAGAATCTTTGCCAAAACTTCTAGACCGAAGACTCTAATCCTTGAAAGATCCAAACACTCTGGCTCTGTAGACCGTGGAGCCACATTGATGGGGGCGCGATCAACCTATGTGTTTTTGGGAGAGAGATTCCCCTCCAGCTTTATCAGACAATGGGTCTCATTACAGGAAGTGGAGGTCCAGGGAGCACATCCCACGTTCTCAGCTAATGGAAGCTGACAGGGGTTCATTGGCCTAACCACGCTACGCTACCTCCATTCTCTCACTCTCCCCGTCCCATCCCAACAGAGACGTGCTCTAATAAACGTCAAGAGTTCCGCCAAAGCATCGGGAGTTGTCCAAGTTTGCCAAACCTGCCGAGAACTCCCAAGTTATGCAGATTAGGAAGAGTTCCTTTCTTTGTTTCCTCCACAGACCCACTTTGCCAGATTGACAACAGAGCGATAACGGAGGCGGCCGGTTCTTGTGGGGTGGGGTGGGGGGTATTGAGGCGGGAGTGGAAGCTGTCATCCGCTGTTAACTCACTGTTGCTCATCTCACCTCCCTTTTCTGTCTGCTTTAACGTGCGGAAAGCCCGATCCCACCGGGACGCGGCAGGGAACAAAAGCTAGAGGCACGACTCTGACATTCCTTAAAGCTCTGTCGAGTCGTCTAATGAATCTCGTCTGGCACTGTTAACGGCCGATCTCTCTTACACTTCATCTCTGCTTTAAACAAAAGGTTCAGCCGGTTGCCGAATATGATCAGCGGGGGCACTTTCAGCGTTAGGGGCTTTAGTTTTAAACTGGAGCTACAAGGCCAACATAACTGAGAGCCATTCACAAAACTGGGTGTTATTATTAACTAGAACAGTGCCTTTCCTAAACGACAAATAGAGCAATGCGGGTGGGTATGTCTTTGGACTAGAGGTTGGGGGTCTGTCCTGAGTGAGTACAGGCAGTTTGGTGGCTCTAGGTTAAACGAAACCATAATGTTTGGGTGCAGCCGAAAATGAATGGGACCCTATGGGAAGAACGAGGGATGAATAAACAACAAATAGAGTGTAGGTCAGTATGTCTGTGGATTAGTATTTGGGAATCTGCTTTAGAAGAGTACATACAGTTTGGAGACTGTATGAAACCATAAGGTTTGGGTGTATCCAAGAATGAATGGGTCAACAAAAAGAGAAAAGAGGGATGGAAAAAACGAGAAATAGATGAGTGCAGGTCGAACCAACACTACAGTCATGGTCGGGGGTCTGCCCTGAGTCAGTGTGTGTGAAACGGTGTGTGTCAGTCGAGCAGGAGTCCAATAGATTGGCGTCCAACTTTCCCTCCTATTCATTCTCCATGGGAAAAAATACGGAAATAATCTGTTGTTTTCCGGAATCCGTGCATCCAATCAAAAAGCTGTATACAAGCCCAATTAACACAATCTAGACAATCTAGAGTTGGAACAAAGTCGATACCCCTAAAACCGGGGAACGAGTTATGCAACAAAGATCTAAAGCTTTCATCTTTAAAGGATAGGAGAACATCAAGCTCCACTCCTGCTTCAGATCTGAGAGCATCCGCAGGTGTTTCTGTCCACCCTTCCACTGTGAGAAGACACCTCAGCTGCTTAAGAAGCTCCTCACTGAGAAAAAGAAGATACACACACATCAAATAAAGAAGCTGCTGGTGTTCTTAGAACAATGGACTGACCACCCCAGAGTCCAGAACCTCAACATCACTGAACATGTTATGGGTTATTTGGATGGTGTGAAGCTGGAAGTACTAACATCTAAGTCTGAACTTGGTTGCTTTTTGAGAAACTGAAAGTGAGTCTCCTGAAAAGAATGGAAGCCAAATATGATATTACATTCTTTAATGTACAAACTTTCATACACTAAATTGGACATTGGATAAAGGCAAAGAGGTAAAGGTAAAAACATCGATATGACCTAAAAGTAATACAGTAACCATAATAGAATGTGGTTTAAAGTAAATATTTGTTAAAGGTTGTTAAAGGTAAAGAATACCATCAATAAAGAGCTGAAAAGCTGATGGTAGGAATATATCCGCAAAAGTTATTTGGTTTCTGAGTTTGTTTCTTGACAATTGAATAACTTGTATTTAATAGCTGTTGACGGGACATGATATGAAAGGGTGGTCTCTGACTTTTACACATCTCGATGCCTGTAAAGTTTGTGAATCTATATATAAACAGCTGAAAACATTGGCAGATTTATCTGTGTTTAAGGTGAGATTCTCTAGAGCAGGAGTGTCAAACTCAATCACAGAATGGGCCAAAATTTAAAACACAGTGTAAATCGTTTTATTGAAGGGTAGAATAGCCAGACTACAACAATACTTGTATTGTTATACCTTTTTCTCACATATTAAATAAATTACATTTTTCTTAAAAATGTAATAAAAACTTAAAGACTTTTCTCTGTTAAAGGCCGGGCTAGTTTGGCTATCTCTTCTGCCACTACAAAACTAGCTAATTTCTAATTGTGCCCACATTTGCTCCATAAACAAGACACTCAGGTTCGCCTTGGATGTTAACAGACACCTCCCACCTGTTTTGAAAATCTCTTGTTTTCAGAGTTCACTTTCCATTTGGCCGTTTTTGGGTGGGGAAGCTTAAAAGTCACTGTACAAAGTGTTCACTAGGGGTGTAAGAAAATATCGAAAATATCGAATATCGGGATATTATGTTTAGTGATACTGTATCAATTCTCAAAAACACAGTATCAATACACAGATTCCTGGCAGACAGTAAATCATTGTGTGTTGTGTTTAAACCTCTAACCACTAGATGGCAGTGTTGTAATCCATTTTCAATCCACTCCAACATTAACAAGCAGCACAAGGGCGCAATGCTATTGTAAGCATTGATAAACCTGTTCATTAAAAGTAATGTGTTTTAATAGTAGGATTTGAAAAATCACAGTATATCACTTTGTTTGCAGTATCGCAATATATCGTGATATATTGAATCGTGACCGCTGTATCGCGATACGTACCAGGTTCTTGCCAATACACAGCGTTAGTGTTCACTGATGCATTTATCGCATTTATGCACTGATCCATGCGTCGTTATTTGTAGTGTGAGTTGTAGGAGTTCTATTTACCGGTGGGCCATTAACAATAGTCATATGAAAATCTCTCGCGGGCCGTATATAATTAAACCTGGAGTTTGACACCCCTGTATTTTTGGCCTGGCCCATCCTTTTCCCTGCCTATGTATTTATATGTTTAATCAACTTTTCCTAATATTTAATATGGAAATTAGTTTAGAGTCTAAAATTGAGAGTCAACTGGAGCACATTGGGCGAGCAGCTGTGTGAGAGGTGTGAGGGTAAGGGATCAGGGACCAGCCTCTGATGAAACCACCCGGCTCCTGTGTGGGACCGTGGAGCCTCAGGATGAAAGAGGAAAAAAAGTTTCCATTTTAATTGGTGTCAACAGGCCCCCCTGGCACCTCCCCCAAGTTTCGGCGCCACCTTTAGCTAATGAGTTCACGTATCTCTTGGACGTTCCAGAATCGATTTGTCCGTGACCTGTGGATGACTTTGGATTTAGGAGAATAACTCTTAGGCTGGTCTTTCCTTTCGACACATCGTGGCGAGGGTCAAGAGATGGTCCCATTTGTCAAGAACGAGAGTTGAAGCCAGCCTGAAGCTCCCAGAGTCAACCAAACAGGAGTTGTTGATGCAGCCCTCTTCTCTTTGCCCCACTTCAGCAAGGCTCAGAAAGCCTTAATCCACTAAGACTGCTCCCGGCCACTCCCACTTTGCGGGGGAGGGAGGAGGGAGAGCGGCAGGATGAGAGAGAGAGGGGGAGATAGAGAGATACGTGAGCTGTCGCGATAGGTCTGTGTGCTCCAACTGAAAGGTCTTAAAGACTGTAGATCCCTCAGAATTCCTCGCTTGACATTCACATGGGCACAGTCTTATCCCCTCTCTCTCTCTCACTCTCGTTTCTCTCTCTCTAGCTCTCGTTTTTCTCTCTCTCTCTCTCTCTCAGTCTCACTCAATCATTCTCTCTTACATGCACGCAGCAAGAGGCCTCTCTCGGCTAATTGAGGTCGTTCACTCTGGCAGCCGAGCTGCGAAAGGAAGGCTTGTGAATGTCCCCTTGTGCGCTACATGATCCACGTTAGCCACGTAATTAGTTCTGAGCTGCAACTCTTGTCCACTCCCGTTGGATCCTACCCCGAGCAGGCACAGGAGACAACAACAAGGCAGACTCTCCCGGCTCCTCTGATCGGACCGAGGCCTAATGACCTTGCCATGGAGGTGCTTCGAAGACTTCTCAACAAGGTACAAGCCCACTGTGGACTGTATTCTCTTGCTCGCTGTCAGTTTCTTCCCTCCAGACCGTGTCCTTTGAATCTGTAGTCATTCTCCTCAAGTAAGAAGTAGTAGATCAAGTGTCTGTGGTCATGTTGCCTTCACATGTTTGCCGGATGGTCCTGGTACCGTCTTGCAAATTGGGAAGACTAGGAAGTCTTTGCGTTCAAAGATTTTTCAGGAAAGCTTACCTTGGCAAATTTTTTCATAGTTTGAAATTCCAACTTGAAATGATGGGAAGGTGTTGATTTTGTTTGTACATGGTTGCTTGTATTGTCAACATCAGTGAAGAACCATGTCGGTACCTTACATCTATACAATGACCTGAACATTCCCTGTTTTGAGAGGGTGAATAAATCATGGATGGCACTCTTATTGCTAATGTTTCCTGGCTAGCTTGTTGTTAACAGTTCTCGGCAGTAGTCAAACCTCAATGCTCAACCTCAAGCCGGTGTAATTCCGTAATGCAACATTATACAACTTCCACATCAGAGTAGAAACGTGGTCACGGGAATGGCGCTCAAGTCTGTTTGCTAGCTGACCACTTTCGGTAAGTTTATAAAGTTAGGCTCTGCTAATCCTGAGTTGCCTTTTAGAAAGTTAATCATTTGTAACCGTCTGTTGTTAAAATTGTTCATTTTCCCACCACGATGAAAAGGTGAATGTCAGAAATTCTTAAATCAAATCTGTTTCCGAAGCTGTTACATAGTATTTCGACTTGATTTACATCGTTCATGCACAGCCTTTTAGGTCAGGTACATGTGATTATGATCGTTCTCAAAGCCAGCGGGGAAACTCCTTGTGGTTTCCAGGCCTTCAATGGGAAACTCCATGACCTCCAAGTCCTAAAAGGTTCTGGAGTTTCCCTGTTTGTAAATACATCGTGAATCATCTTTGTAAGCCCAAAAATATACATTTCATTATCTATCCCTCCACTAGTAGGGGTCAGGGTGGGGCTGGAGCCAATCATAGTGTCATGGGGCGAAGGCAGGGTACACCGTGGTAAGGTTGCCAGTCCATCAACTGAGCAATCAAACCTAACATGCATGTGTTTGGACTGTGGGAGGAAACCGGAGTACCCGGAGGAACCCACTCAAACACGGAGAGAACATACACACTCTACACAGAACCACCCAGACCGTGAATCCAACCCAGATCATCTTACTGTGAGGTGACAGTGCTGACCACAACACCACCCATACTAACCACTACACCACCATACTAACCACTACACCACCATACTGACCACTAGACCACCAAACTAACCACTACACCACCGTACTAACCACTACACCACCAAACTAACCACTACACCACCGTACTAACCACTACACCACTGTACTAACCACTACACCACCGTACTAACCACCACACCACCGTACTAACCACTACACCACCATACTAACCACTACACCACCGTACTGACCACTACACCACCATACTAACCACTACACCACCGTACTGACCACTACACCACCGTACTGACCACTACACCACCGTACTGACCACTACACCACCATACTAACCACTACACCACCACTAACCACTACACCACCGTACTAACCACCACACCACCGTACTAACCACTACACCACTGTGCTAACCCCTACAGCACCGTGCTGACCACTACACCACCGTACTGACCACTACACCACCGTACTGACCACTACACCACCGTACTAACCACTACACCACCCTACTGACCACTACACCACCGTACTGACCACTACACCACTTTACTAACCACTACACCACCGTACTAACCACTACACCACCGTACTAACCACTACACCACCGTACTGACCACTACACCACCGTACTGACCACTACACCACCGTACTGACCACTAGCCCACCGTACTGACCACTACACCACCGTACTGACCACTAGACCACCGTACTGACCACTACACCACCGTACTTACCACTAGACCACCGTACTTACCACTACACCACCGTACTAACCACTACACCACCGTACTAACCACTACACCACCGTACTTACCACTACACCACCGTACTAACCACTACACCACCGTACTGACCACTACACCACCGTACTGACCACTACACCACCATACTAACCACTACACCACCATACTAACCACTACACCACCGTACTAACCACTACACCACCTTACTAACCACTACACCACCTTACTAACCACTACACCACCTTACTAACCACTACACCAATGTGCTGCCCTACGTTTCATTATGTTTTAATTTAATAAAGTAAAATATATGTAGACTAACACATTACATGTTCTAACACAGTATTGGAAACCCCACTGGGGTGCTAGCAGTAGTGATCTAATATTCTGACAGTTGCGGGCCGAAGTGAAGGCAAAGCTCGAATGCCCGTGCTTCGCCGCTGCCGAGAGCACATTAGAAGAGTAAACACTGTTTGTAGGGTCTGGTAAATAAGTGCTTATCAACACTTTAGGCTTTCTTTCATGCGAGATCTGAGTGGAGCGCTCCATCCATGTTTACTCTATCCCCACCGTCTCATGTCTTTAAACATGGAGCTTGTGAATTCATTGCAGAACGTCTTCCTTCAGAAAAGGGAATACTAACGCTGGCTTGATTTCCCGCTCGCCGTAAAAGCCATGTAGTCATTAAACATGCATTTATTTATTTATACCGTTTCGGCGTAATCATCTTGATGCAAGCACATATACGCGGCGAACCCTCGGCACGAAAGACACATCGTATTCCTTTGATTAGGAAGCGAGGGAGCGAGTGTGTGTGTGTGTGTGGAGTAATTGCAGCTGTAACCGAGTTTCAGTCGAGCTAATGAGGATGAATTATGTACAGAGATAAAGCGGAGAGAATATAGTGGTTGCACGTCTCACGAGGTGCAGGAAGTCCCATCAGACACGCCACAGCGCCGAATTAAATAGTGACAGCTGTCGGAGGCTCCTGCTTCAGGTTCGCTACTGCTTTCGAGAGGGTGGGGGGTTGGGGTGGTTGGCGGGTGAAGTGGGGGGGGTGGTATTGTTGGGCAAAGCTTCCCTTTTAAGGCCGATTCAAGACCAGATTTGAGATCGGTCTCTTGTTGCTTGTAGTTGCTAATTGGTCAGCTTTATTTAACAAGCTAATGCAGTTTAGCCAAAGAGCAGTGCATTAGCGCTACGCTTGTAGAGCTGAATGTCGTCGCTGTCCAATGAAACCCACTTGTTTCCAAAATGGGAAGTTCACAGGAGAGACCAAAACCTGTCTTTACGTTCAATGTAAGTCAATGGAACCGGAATTTCTATTGTTGGATATGTAGGAACCTGGAACTTGGTATTGCACTACAAAACTGAATCCCGATCCAGGACTAGCTTCCAGTTTGATGGTTGTTCAAGACTGGTACCAACAGAACCTAGCCGTTCTTGAGGACAACACTCAAGTTTAGCAAATGTATTATCCTTCTAGATAAGTATGAAGTCACTAAGCACTACTACACCACCTATAAACGCTCTTGAACCTAAACTAAGATGTGTTGATTGATTTTTTTATTTATAAGTATTAATTTAAGAGTTTGCTAGAGCAGGTAGGACTCTATTGCTAACATTATTAGCATGTACTAGCCTCCACAGAATGATTGTTTTGCTCTCGGTTTTGGTCATTAGCTGAAGCCAATGATACATTGGTGTTTGCTTCACTCTTCCAGGAGAGGATAAAGTTCTTAAGGTGTTTACTAAAATGATCTAGTTAGCTAGCTGAGGTAGTAAGGAATCCAGTGCTGGTATTATTAGCGTTATTAACAGAGTGAGTGTTTTCCTTACCCGGCAGAGAAAGATATAAGCTTTTCTTTGCTCTCCAAGTGATTCGATAGCACTTTACTGAAGGTCACCACCTACAGTAGGACAACTGACATACACCTACATTAACTTATATTCAAACAGTTGTTGTAAA
The DNA here is from genome assembly GCA_021613375.1 of Megaleporinus macrocephalus. Taxonomy (NCBI): domain Eukaryota; kingdom Metazoa; phylum Chordata; class Actinopteri; order Characiformes; family Anostomidae; genus Megaleporinus; species Megaleporinus macrocephalus. The sequence continues at coordinate 30,677,977 of CM038725.1, read as the reverse complement.
GGCCGGAATCATTTCACACGGTTATGACATCTCACGCTTCCTGGAATAGGCCTTTTTCTGCTTGCTAACTCCCTGATTCCAAAATTAAACGACAATGGCAGAACCTGTGAACTTTAGCTCTAACCTGCTTGTTGAGAGGTCCAGCCTGAAGCCTCTACTGCATTCGCTGAGGTTATTGTCGTTTGGATTGATCTAAGTCCAAGAAAATCTACGCAATGACCACTCTTACTAGTGATGAGAAAGAGAAGAGGTAACAGCCGGAGATAGCTTAAGCTGCAATTGTCTGGTGCTAGTGGGCTCTAATATTAGCTAGCCAGCTAACCGAGGCTAACTTTAGCACCCATTGAACCAAACTGGTCCTTTGTGGAAACCCTTGATATTAACTATGGGTTTTATGGGGTGTTGCTTGCTATGAGTCCACACATTCATATCCATAGTCATGTTTTTGTTGTTAGCTCATTTCTGTGCTACCTAACTCCAACTAGCTAGCCCCTCGCTGACTGATGAGCCTGAAAGCACAAGATGGCTGTGAGGATTTTCTTAGACTTAGCTTGGGCATGATGTATTAACAAGTATAATATATACCGTTGACATTGTGTGAAAGCTTCATGATAAATAGACCAATAGAAATGCTCCAAAATCATTTGGACAGTGACGATACATGTAAATATATATATAATATGTCATCACTGTCCAAAGACAACATGTATCTACATTTGTGTTGATTTTTTTTACGTCGATTGAAGCTTTTCATGATATATGGACCAATAAAAATGCTCCAAAATAGATTGGAAAAAAAATCCGGTTCTGTTGACTTGCGTTCAAATTGAAGGTTTGTCGTCTCTAAGAAAGTTGCTAGGAAATGCCAGTACTGTTGAGCTAATGCCTCAATTCACACTTACAGGGCAAAAAACAAATCGAAGCTCTGCTTGACAACTCGAATTAGTGTACATGTAGACAGTTTTGAGCGCAGGCTCGCAGTGAAGTGTGCTGTGAAGGTTAGCACGTTGTCAGCACCAAGCACGCAAGGTGGCTAATTAGCCAAATTCGACTCAATAGAACAGCATGAAATAACCAAAAGACCTTCAAATCATTATATCACATGTTAAAACAACAATATAACCAATCTGTGCAGACGTCAGACCTCCAGGACCAGGTGTTTCCCACCTCTGATGTAGAGGCTTATGCTAGAAATCAGTTTCTAAGAGAAATATAAAGGTTGATATGTGAGTATCTTCTTCAGTCTGGTTGGCAGAGCATCTCAGGTGGCTCCTCATGAAGCTGCTTAAACTGATGCTTGGTTGAATAAAAAATAGATTGTGTAAGGCTGGCAGTGGGTGAGGAATGTCATATAATACTTTTAGTCACTGTATAGTTCCATGTGTTATTTCATATATATATATATAAGCAAGAAAACCCCATCTATGAATAGCCTTAGACTGGTACTGTATCCCTCACAGTGTTTGCAGGACCCAAAAACACAGACTGGGGGTCCTCTCTCAGAGTCCTAGCCCTCCAGAGGATTGTCTCTCTGAGGCTCTGGTGTTTTTGCTGTCAGTGTGGCTGAACTCCAGCAGACACCCTGTCTGTTTTCCCTCTGCAGCCTAATTAGATCCTCTCTCCCACTTCCTCCCTCACACAAAGCACATACGCTGCTCGCTCTCTGTTCGGGATGGGTCCTTGTGAAAGCTGCAGTCTTCATCGTATGTTGTTGACATGAACAAAGAAAGTAGGCTTTATCAGAGGCTATGTATTACATTCAAGAATTCACATTTTCACAAGGAAGCAGTGTGTGTGTTATATGGTATATATCACCATATATACCATTAATTATTGCCTATATCATATAGATCATATCGTTGCTGTCCAATAAAAAAAGGTGTCTCCAAAGTGGCAACTTGGCAGGACAGGCCAAAACTGTCTTCATATTCAGTGGAAGTCATTGTATCATTCAAATCATAGAAGCAGCCAGTTGGAGTATTTGTAATATATACAGTCAATTAGGGTATATTATATATTATATACAGAGTCATTGAGAGGATATATCTTGTTTTAATTTTTACAGTGATTGTATATATCATATATGCAGTCAATGAGAGTATATATGATATGTATCACAGACTGTCAGGGTGTATTATATATGATATATACAGTCAGTGAGAGTGTACATCATATATATCACAGACAGTCAGTTAGGGTGTATTATATATCATATATAGAGTCAATGAGAGTGTACATCATATATATCACAGACAGTCAGTTAGGGTGTATTATATATGATATATACAGTCAGTGAGAGTGTACATCATATATATCACAGACAGTCAGTTAGGGTGTATTATATATGATATATACAGTCAGTGAGAGTGTACATCATATATATCACAGACAGTCAGTTAGGGTGTATTATATATGATATATAGAGTCAATGAGAGTGCACATCATATATATCACAGACAGTCAGTTAGGGTGTATTATATATGATATATACAGTCAGTGAGAGTGTACATCATATTTATCACAGACAGTCAGTTAGGGTGTATTATATATAATATATACAGTCAGTGAGAGTGTACATCATATATTCACAGATAGTCAGTTAGGGTAGTATTATATATGATATATACAGTTAGTGAGAGTGTACATCATATTTAACACAGACAGTCAGTTAGGGTGTATTATATATGATATATACAGTCAGTGAAAGTGTACATCATATTTATCACAGACAGTCAGTTAGAGTGTATTATATATGATATATAGAGTCAATGAGAGTGTACATCATATTTATCACAGACAGTCAGTTAGGGTGTATTATATATGATATATACAGTTAGTGAGAGTGTACATCATATATATCACAGACAGTCAGTTAGGGTGTATTATATATGATATATACAGTCAGTGAGAGTACATCATATATATCACAGACAGTCAGTTAGGGTGTATTATATATGATATATACAGTCAGTGAGAGTGTACATCATATTTATCACAGACAGTCAGTTAGGGTGTATTATATATGATATATACAGTCAGTGAGAGTGTACATCATATTTAACACAGACAGTCAGTTAGGGTGTATTATATATAATATATACAGTCAGTGAGAGTGTACATCATATATATCACAGACAGTCAGTTAGGGTGTATTATATATGATATATACAGTTAGTGAGAGTGTACATCATATATATCACAGACAGTCAGTTAGGGTGTATTATATATGATATATACAGTTAGTGAGAGTGTACATCATTTTTATCACAGACAGTCTGTTAGGGTGTATTATATATGATATATACAATCAGTGAGAGTGTACATCATATTTATCACAGACAGTCAGTTAGGGTGTATTATATATGATATATACAGTTAGTGAGAGTGTACATCATATTTAACACAGACAGTCAGTTAGAGTGTATTATATATGATATATACAGTCAGTGAGAGTGTACATCATATATATCACAGACAGTCAGTTAGAGTGTATTATATATGATATATACAGTCAGTGAGAGTGTACATCATAGTTATCACAGACAGTCAGTTAGGGTGTATTATATATAATATATACAGTCAGTGAGAGTGTACATCATATATATCACAGACAGTCACTTAGGGTGTATTATATATGATATATACAGTTAGTGAGAGTGTACATCATAGTTATCACAGACAGTCAGTTAGGGTGTATTATATATAATATATACAGTCAGTGAGAGTGTACATCATATATATCACAGACAGTCACTTAGGGTGTATTATATATGATATATACAGGTTAGTGAGAGGTGTACATCATATATATCACAGACAGTCAGTTAGGGTGTATTATATATGATATATACAGTTAGTGAGAGTGTACATCATTTTTATCACAGACAGTCTGTTAGGGTGTATTATATATGATATATACAGTTAGTGAGAGTGTACATCATATTTATCACAGACAGTCAGTTAGGGTGTATTATATATGATATATACAATCAGTGAGAGTGTACATCATATTTATCACAGACAGTCAGTTAGGGTGTATTATATATGATATATACAGTTAGTGAGAGTGTACATCATATTTAACACAGACAGTCAGTTAGGGTGTATTATATATGATATATACAGTTAGTGAGAGTGTACATCATATATATCACAGACAGTCAGTTAGGGGTGTATTATATATGATATAATACAGTTAGTGAGAGTACATCATATTTATCACAGACAGTCAGTTAGGGTGTATTATATATGATATATACAGTTAGTGAGAGTGTAGATCATATTTATCACAGACAGTCAGTTAGAGTGTATTATATATGATATATACAGTCAGTGAGAGTGTACATCATATATATCACAGACAGTCAGTTAGGGTGTATTATATATGATATATACAGTCAGTGAGAGTGTACATCATAGTTATCACAGACAGTCAGTTAGGGTGTATTATATATAATATATACAGTCAGTGAGAGTGTACATCATATATATCACAGATAGTCAGTTAGGGTGTATTATATATGATATATACAGTTAGTGAGAGTGTTACATCATATTTAACACAGACAGTCAGTTAGGGTGTATTATATATGATATATACAGTCAGTGAAAGTGTACATCATATTTATCACAGACAGTCAGTTAGAGTGTATTATATATGATATATACAGTCAGTGAGAGTGAACATCATAGTTATCACAGACAGTCAGTTAGGGTGTATTATATATAATATATACAGTCAGTGAGAGTGTACATCATATATATCACAGACAGTCACTTAGGGTGTATTATATATGATATTTACAGTTAGTGAGAGTGTACATCATATATATCACAGACAGTCAGTTAGGGTGTATTATATATGATATATACAGTTAGTGAGAGTACATCATATTTATCACAGACAGTCAGTTAGGGTGTATTATATATGATATATACAGTTAGTGAGAGTGTAGATCATATTTATCACAGACAGTCAGTTAGAGTGTATTATATATGATATATACAGTCAGTGAGAGTGTACATCATATATATCACAGACAGTCAGTTAGGGGTGTATTATAGATGATATATACAGTCAGTGAGAGTGTACATCATAGTTATCACAGACAGTCAGTTAGGGTGTATTATATATAATATATACAGTCAGTGAGAGTGTACATCATATATATCACAGATAGTCAGTTAGGGTGTATTATATATGATATATACAGTTAGTGAGAGTGTACATCATATTTAACACAGACAGTCAGTTAGGGTGTATTATATATGATATATACAGTCAGTGAAAGTGTACATCATATTATCACAGACAGTCAGTTAGAGTGTATTATATATGATATATACAGTCAGTGAGAGTGAACATCATAGTTATCACAGACAGTCAGTTAGGGTGTATTATATATAATATATACAGTCAGTGAGAGTGTACATCATATATATCACAGACAGTCACTTAGGGTGTATTATATATGATATTTACAGTTAGTGAGAGTGTACATCATATATATCACAGACAGTCAGTTAGGGTGTATTATATATGATATATACAGTTAGTGAGAGTACATCATACATATCACAGACAGTCAGTTAGGGTGTATTATATATGATATATACAGTCAGTGAGAGTGTACATCATAGTTATCACAGACAGTCAGTTAGGGTGTATTATATATAATATATACAGTCAGTGAGAGTGTACATCATATATATCACAGACAGTCACTTAGGGTGTATTATATATGATATATACAGTTAGTGAGAGTGTACATCATATATATCACAGACAGTCAGTTAGGGTGTATTATATATGATATATACAGTTAGTGAGAGTGTACATCATTTTATCACAGACAGTCTGTTAGGGTGTATTATATATGATATATACAGTTAGTGAGAGTGTACATCATATTTATCACAGACAGTCAGTTAGGGTGTATTATATATGATACATAGAGTCAGTGATAGTGTACATCATATATATCACAGACAGTCAGTTAGGGTGTATTATATATGATATATGCAGTTAGTGAGAGTGTACATCATATTTATCACAGACAGTCAGTTAGGGTGTATTATATATGATATATACAGTCAGTGAGAGTATATATGATATGTATCACAGACAGTCAGTTAGGGTGTATTATATATGATATATACAATCAGTGAGAGTGTACATCATATTTATCACAGACAGTCAGTTAGGGTGTCATATATATCACAGATAGTCAGTTAGGGTGTATTATATATGATATATACAGTTAGTGAGAGTGTACATCATATTTAACACAGACAGTCAGTTAGGGTGTATTATATATGATATATACAGTCAGTGAAAGTGTACATCATATTTATCACAGACAGTCAGTTAGAGTGTATTATATATGATATATACAGTCAGTGAGAGTGAGAGTCAGTGAGAGAGATATATATCATATCATATATATCACAGACAGTCAGTTAGGGTGTATTATATATGATATATACAGTTAGTGAGAGTGTACATCATATATATCACAGACAGTCAGTTAGGGTGTGTAATATATGATATATACAGTTAGTGAGAGTACATCATATTTATCACAGACAGTCAGTTAGAGTGTATTATATATGATATATACAGTCAGTGAGAGTGTACATCATATATATCACAGACAGTCAGTTAGGGTGTATTATATATGATATATACAGTCAGTGAGAATGTACATCATATATATCACAGACAGTCAGTTAGGGTGTATTATATATGATATATACAGTCAGTGAGAGTATACATCATATATATCACAGACAGTCAGTTAGGGTGTATTATATATGATATATAGAGTCAATGAGAGTGCACATTATATATATCACAGACAGTCAGTTAGGGTGTATTATATATGATATATACAGTCAGTGAGAGTGTACATCATATTTATCACAGACAGTCAGTTAGGGTGTATTATATATAATATATATAGTCAGTGAGAGAGTACATCATATATATCACAGATAGTCAGTTAGGGTGTATTATATATGATATATACAGTTAGTGAGAGTGTACATCATATTTAACACAGACAGTCAGTTAGGGTGTATTATATATGATATATACAGTCAGTGAAAGTGTACATCATATTTATCACAGACAGTCAGTTAGAGTGTATTATATATGATATATACAGTCAGTGAGAGTGAACATCATAGTTATCACAGACAGTCAGTTAGGGTGTATTATATATAATATACAGTCAGTGAGAGTGTACATCATATATATCACAGACAGTCACATAGGGTGTATTATATATGATATATACAGTTAGTGAGAGTGTACATCATATATATCACAGACAGTCTGTTAGGGTGTATTATATATGATATATACAGTTAGTGAGAGTGTACATCATTTTTATCACAGACAGTCTGTTAGGGTGTATTATATATGATATATACAGTTAGTGAGAGTGTACATCATATTTATCACAGACAGTCAGTTAGGGTGTATTATATATGATACATAGAGTCAGTGATAGTGTACATCATATATATCACAGACAGTCAGTTAGGGTGTATTATATATGATATATACAGTTAGTGAGAGTGTACATCATATTTATCACAGACAGTCAGTTAGGGTGTATTATATATGATATATACAGTCAGTGAGAGTATATATGATATGTATCACAGACAGTCAGTTAGGGTGTATTATATATGATATATACAATCAGTGAGAGTGTACATCATATTTATCACAGACAGTCAGTTAGGGTGTATTATATATGATATATACAGTTAGTGAGAGTGTACATCATATTTAACACAGACAGTCAGTTAGGGTGTATTATATATGATATATACAGTTAGTGAGAGTGTACATCATATATATCACAGACAGTCACTTAGGGTGTATTATATATGATATATACAGTTAGTGAGAGTACATCATATTTATCACAGACAGTCAGTTAGGGTGTATTATATATGATATATATAGTTAGTGAGAGTGTAGATCATATTTATCACAGACAGTCAGTTAGAGTGTATTATATATGATATATACAGTCAGTGAGAGTGTACATCATTTATATCACAGACAGTCAGTTAGGGTGTATTATATATGATATATAGAGTCAGTGAGAGTGTACATCATATTTAACACAGACAGTCAACGTGTATTATATATGATATATACAGTCAATGAGAGTGTATGTCATATTTATCACAGACAGTCAGTTAGAGTGTATTATATATGATATATACAGTCAATGAGAGTGTACATCATATATATCACAGACAGTCAGTTAGGGTGTATTATATATGATATATAGAGTCAGTGAGAGTATATATGATATGTATCACAGACAGTCAGTTAGGATGTATTATATATGATATATACAGTTAGTGAGAGTGTACATCATATTTAACACAGACAGTCAGTTAGGGTGTATTATATATAATATATACAGTTAGTGAGAGTGTACATCATATTTATCACAGACAGTCAGTTAGAGTGTATTATATATGATATATACAGTCAGTGAGAGTGTACATCATATATATCACAGACAGTCAGTTAGGGTGTATTATATATGATATATAGAGTCAGTGAGAGTACATCATATATATCACAGACAGTCAGTTAGGGTGTATTATATATGATATATAGAGTCAGTGAGAGTGTACATCATATTTATCACAGACAGTCAGGGTGTATTATATATGATATATACAGTCAATGAGAGTGTATGTCATATTTATCACAGACAGTCAGTTAGAGTGTATTATATATGATATATACAGTCAATGAGAGTGTACATCATATATATCACAGACAGTTAGGGTGTGTTATATATGATATATACACTTAGTGAGAGTGTACATCATATTTATCACAGACAGTCAGTTAGGGTGTATTATATATGATACATAGAGTCAGTGATAGTGTACATCATATATATCACAGACAGTCAGTTAGGGTGTATTATATATGATATATACAGTTAGTGAGAGTGTACATCATATATATCACAGACAGTCAGTTAGGGTGTATTATATATGATATATAGAGTCAGTGATAGTGTACATCATATATATCACAGACAGTCAGTTAGGGTGTATTATATATGATATATAGAGTCAGTGAGAGTATATATGATATGTATCACAGACAGTCAGTTAGGGTGTATTATATATGATATATACAGTTAGTGAGAGTGTACATCATATTTAACACAGACAGTCAGTTAGGGTGTATTATATATGATATATACAGTTAGTGAGAGTGTACATCATATTTATCACAGACAGTCAGTTAGAGTGTATTATATATGATATATACAGTCAGTGAGAGTGTACATCATATATATCACAGACAGTCAGTTAGGGTGTATTATATGTGATATATAGAGTCAGTGAGAGTACATCATATATATCACAGACAGTCAGTTAGGGTGTATTATATATGATATATAGAGTCAGTGAGAGTACATCATATATATCACAGACAGTCAGTTAGGGTGTATTATATATGATATATAGAGTCAGTGAGAGTGTACATCATATTTAACACAGACAGTCAGGGTGTATTATATATGATATATACAGTCAATGAGAGTGTATGTCATATTTAACACAGACAGTCAGTTAGAGTGTATTATATATGATATATACAGTCAATGAGAGTGTACATCATATATATCACAGACAGTTAGGGTGTGTTATATATGAGATATACACTTAGTGAGAGTGTACATCATATTTATCACAGACAGTCAGTTACGGTGTATAATATATGATAGAGTCAATGAGAGTGTATGTCATATACATAATGTAAACAGTCAATGAGTTTCTATAAGCTTTAAGTATATCATATATACAGTCAGTGAGTGTACATATCATGTATCATAAATGATATGCCGTCCGTGAATATGTATATCATATATACCATCGATGGTTCAGCCTCTCCATGACTGTAGCTTCGTGCAGCAGTGGGGTGTATTGTACACGTGCACTTTGTAGTTGTACAATTACAGACGGTGACTCACCTGTTGCTGAAACGTTGTTGGTCTTTGTTCACGCAGCAGTAAGCGGCCCTAGTATGTGTGTATGTGCTTCATAGATACTGAGGCATATAATGTTCTTTCTGAGCTGCTCCAGCACTGCAGCACAAGACGAGCCAGTTTTGGACCTGAACTGGGTCAGCACAGCTCCAGATCTCTCTCTCTCTCTCTCACATCTCACATGCAGACACACACTCACTCTCTCACTCGCTCACACTCGCATGTACATGGATGCACATTCCACGAGAGGCTCCCACCATCTGGACTTATACGCTATAGGATAACAAGCTCTCCCCCCTGCTGATGCTGATAAGGTGCTGGAGTCAGGCTTTTTTTTTTTGCCCCCCCGGCTTCTGTTTGGCAGACAGGCTTTGAGGGAACTGCTGTTCATCCTGCCGACGGAGGTAGGGCCGTCTGTCCCCTGGACGTTTTCTGGAACTTTGTTGGAGTAAGCGCTTTGGAGACACTCGACCTGGCAGCCGAAGAGTAGGGTGCCAGAAAGAGGAGGAGGGGGGACGAAGGAAAGCGATCAATTTCTTAAATCACTCATTATTCTCCGATTTAACGTTGGCCTGCTCTTAACTTGGGCGAACGCCGAGCGCGATTATCTGTGGCAGGGGATGTTATTCCACATGGCTTGCTTTATATTATCGCACGCTAATGTTTTGGAAAATGTCCGTTTTCGCTAATGTGACGTGTGACAAGTGGAGATGAATTAGAGCGAAGGAGAAAATGAGGAGTGAATTTGAATTAGGACTAGAAAGGTCTGGCTTTGGGAAAGATCCTCAGGCCGACATCTGCGGTTTCTTTCGTGGGGGCTTCATTGCGGTGTGATTTATTTATTTATTTTTTTATTTTTTTCTTCTTTCCAAGAGCCGAGTTCCAAGGTCTATTGATCGGAACGTCAAAAAGGAAATCAGCTTTCTGTCAGACAGCACATTTTCATCAAGCCGCTCTCCACCGACCACTCAATCGCAGCCGAGGAGATGCATCACGCTGTGCTCGACCGCACTGGCTCTGGGTCTGAAGTAACAGAAGGGAGCCCGCGATGCAGAGCTTGCAGTGTCGATCAGTCTCTTTGCGAGGTCTTGAGAGATCATCGGAAAGACGCTCTCTGATGGCGTCTGATCAAACTCCACCAAAGGATGACCACGGGTTGTCTAGATCCCTGTTGGCTTGGCAGGCTGGTAGGGCTCTAGTTGCCCACAAGTGGTTGGAAGTTCAAAGCTTGCTGGTTGAGGCTTGAATCGTCCAGCGTCTCTGTTGTGTGGTTGTCAGGAGGTGACCTCTCTGGACCTCACAAAGGTTTCTGGCTTGAGTTCCAACCGTTGGCCGAATCATCAGGAGATCATCAGGAGTTCAATCCCTGGCCATGCCACAGACGCCCCTTCTAGGTTGGCCGTGTTATCTCTGGATGGTGGGTAGCTTCCTCACCCCCGTAACTAATGCGGGCGTCTTTAAGCTAATGTAGCATAACCCCAAGTTGGCGTTCCTCCTCGAGCATGTTAAGCTATTTAGGTGGTGGGTTGAAGTTATGCTTTGTGTCCTCAAATCTTAGAGGAAGCACGTGCTAGTCTTGACCCTTTCAACTCTTGGCCTGGCTAGCTGGTGGAAATTGTCCATGACTGTGAAGAGGCAAATCAGGATAGAAAGAGATTTGGTTTGTATCCCAACAGGAAAGCTATTTCCAGACGATTTCTGTCTCTCCAAAAGCCTTGTCGTTAACGGAGAACGCTAGAGTTCACCTGCTAGAGGTTTGGGACTCCCTCAAATGAAGTGTTGAAAAGAAAGCAACCATCTGCTACCTAGAGTGCTCCGCCGACTGTGGAATCTAGAGACTTGGTGATTTCATTATCAGAACGAGGCTGAGATCATAAAGTCCGCTGCTTACGGCTCAGGTCATTAGATTCCTTTTAGTTTGCGTAGCCTACGCTAACCTGTGGAGCATGAGCAAACAGACCGGCTTAAACAAGCCCAGGTGGGAGGTTTTTGAGTCGACTAACTCAAACAAATGGCGATTTACAGCGTGTATGTTCTTGATTTGTTCTCTGCTGTAAAGCACGCTAGCTTCCCATCTGGAAGCTGGAGCCCGGACGAGGAAAATCAGGTGCTCGATGCCTCCGCTGTCCTTCTGTAGCTCATTAAACAGGAGATGCGTGGTCCTCCCATGCTTATGTCCTCCGTTTCATCCTCTCGGCAGGACAGGTAGGCCGGCCCTTTGGCACCGAATTTGAACCCTCGCTAATTGGAAAGAGGTGAGTGCCTTGTAGACATATGGAGGTGGCCGGCTACTGGAGAGCTTTCTAATCTTCTCAAGATGGAGGAACGGGGGGGAGAGGGATTTGAGGCCCTTGTTTTCAGGCAGAAAATAGCAGCCCTGGAATCCCCGCATGGGGTCAGGCACGCCAGTGTTGACGCGGCACTTTTGGCTGCCACTGCACTTTGAACTGGATGGGTGCAGTGGATACCAGAGTTGGTGACACACACACACACACATACACACATATATATATATATATATATATATATATAAGTTTTAGAACACTACCAGTCAAACGTTTTAGATACACTACCAGTCTAACGTTTTAGATACACTACCAGTCAAACGTTTTAGTACACTACCAGACAAACGTTTTAGATACACTACCAGCCAAACGTTTTAGATACACTACCAGTCAAACGTTTTAGATACATTACCAGTCAAACGTTTTAGATACACTACCAGTCAAACGTTTTAGATACACTACCAGTCAAACGTTTTAATAAACTACCAGTCAAACGTTTTAGTACACTACCAGCCAAACGTTTTAGATACACTACCAGTCAAACGTTTTAGATACACTACCAGCCAAACGTTTTAGATCACTACCAGACAAACGTTTTAGATACACTACCAGCCAAACGTTTTAGATACACTACCAGTCAAACGTTTTAGATACACTACCAGTCAAATGTTTTAGTACACTACCAGTCAAACTTTTTGGAACTGTTTTAAACGTTTGACTAGTCTTGTACTAAAACTTAGAAGAACTTAGAAGGATATATATATATATATATATATATATATATATATATATATATATATATATATATATATATATATATATATATATATATATGCTGTAAAAGTTACCACTTGCCAGTTAGTGAATCGCTGCCATTGACAATGGCGCCAAGCGCTGCGACTCTGGGTTGCCATTTTACGTTGTTTTTAACTGCCTTCTGATGGTTTGGGGCATCCTACCCCTTCAAGAGACCCCTTCCGGAATGAACAGCAATAAACTGCATTTCATTTCAGCTTCCAGTTTCTAATTGAGGTTATTTATGTGTAATGACAAGGCCTTTAATTTGAAGCACGCAACGGCGTCCCATCACCAAATCTCCGCTCCCTGTACGTCGGGTCACTGGGGGACGGGGTGAACTTGTTTTGAACGGCTTGATTCGAAAAGTTTTGTCAGAGCTTTTTATTGTGCTGGTCTTGGTGGTTTTTGTTTTAGTGGTTTTGTCAATATTGCTTCAGAGATGTGTTATTGAGCGTCTTCTTCAAGTCTGAAAGAAGTACAATGTCTCTCCGGGGCCCACAAAGGAACTTCTAAAGACCTTCTAAGTTTACTGTAGCCACTTCTTCAAATCTACACATAGATATCGTTTTGTTTTGTTTTGTTCTTAGTTTGACTGGAACACCTCGTCTCCTCACCTTATATACCTGGAAGGGTTTGATGGCTGCACCAATAAACTGTTTGTTTGGCTGAGAGAAGTACAAGGGGGTCCTTGTCTGTCTGTTTTCATTTCGCTCTCGAGTCATCTCTGCCTTGCTGGAGTGGAAAAGTCCGAGATTCGAGCTGCCTGTTTTGTACTTTTTGTGTTCAGCCCCCGTAATAGAACGGAGCACTAGAGAACATTCCTAAAGGTTTAGGCGTCTTTACTCAGTTTATTTCTTCTGCTAGCAGGCGCAGTTGTTGTTGTGGTCCCGAGAAGCTCTGTGGAGGGAGACTAGATGTTCTTTGTTTTATCCCGGGGGCTCAGAAGCTGATACACATCATGCCTGTTGTAGCTCGTCCCTTCCCTTGCCTCGGCCGTGCCGGTACTGGAGGCCGTTGCTTGGCCAAGGTACTGCTTAGCGCGCAGCTCCGGGTAAAGTCCGTGTCTTTAGTGGTCAGAAAGGAATCCGCTCAGAATGGAGAAGAAGGCTGAGGTCAGCGGTCTATGGGGCTGCAACAACAAGGCCAGAATTTCGAGGCCTCTTTTGGAACAGTTGGGTCTTTATTTTCTTTATTGGTGTCTGCGTCTGGCACGCAACGTCCTTCTCAGGTTTGTTTTGCCTCATTAGAACAGTGACCTATGACTGTTGGAGCCATGCCTTCAGAACTTTGGCATTAATGCAAATTTCTATGGGATTCTGTTGGTTGGGCTAATGGCGATATGCATTTCTTGGCCATTCTGGACTAAACCGAGTCATGGACATATTTGCTAATACCATGTAGCAGTTTCACTGTGATGTTTTCAGTAGAATAGCTGGTACACTGTTTTCAATCTCTACCAACCAGAACTTCCAGAAGTCTTAAGAAACTGGCTTCCACTATAGGAGCTCAAATCATGATTAGTTGATTCCTCTGTCACTTCTTTTGTTATGTAGATGTTTAAATCTAGCATTTTAAGTCTTACCCTATAGGACAGCTCACATACCTTAATACAGTTAAGAAAAAAACAATTCCTGATTGGCCAGTTTTCCCCTGGGCGTTCCATTTGTAGTGGCTGTCACTCGTATTCACAGTCTGTGATGTATCTAGAACGTCCAGAAGGCCTACAGAGATGCATTTCTCATGAAATTGGCCCCGCTTAGTAGAAAATCAACTTTGATTTGATTGATTGATTGATAAATTGATTGATTCTTTTGTCACTCTGTTGTTGGGCAGATGGTAAATCTAATAATTTAAGCCTTTGCTTAAGCTCTTGAAGTCTTAAACAATAAGAGAGATGCCATGGAGGAGCAACTGTTCCTGATTGGTCAGTTTTAGCTGAGTGTTGCATTATTTACATCTAGAGTTTGATCACGGAACAAGAGCAGTACTATGTGATTTGTTTGGTTCCCAGTAATAGAATGTTGTTATTATTATTATTATATTCGCAAAATATAATCACTAACTCGTTCCACAGTTTTCGAGCTAGAACCACAAAATTCAGCAGGATCGTAGGTCCTACAGCATAGATTTCTTGTGCTTTTCTAAGAGATCCGACTTACAAATTTAAGGTGGAGTTGTAGAAATTTAAGGTGGAGTTGTAGAAATTTAAGGTGGAGTTTTAAGAATTTAAGGTGGAGTTATAGGAATTTACGGTGGGGTTATAGGAATTTAAGGTGGGATTGTAGAAATTTAAGATGGATTTAAAAAAATTAAGGTGGAGTTATAGGAATTTAAGGTGGAATTGTAGAAATTTAAAGTGGTGTTGTAGAAAGCTCTTGAAGTCTTAAACAATAAGAGACATACCATGGAGGAGCAACTGTTCCTGATTGGTCAGTTTTCAGAGTGTTGCATTATTTACATCTAGTGTTTGACCACAGAACAAGAGCAGTACTATGTGATTTGTTTGGTTCCCAATAATAGAATGTCTTGATTGTCCAGATATGATTAGAACAGATCATAATAATCATACATACAATACAAAGTAACATGAATATCTTATTGTGAAAGAAGTAGATCATATCCTGAGCTCTTGATTTAGCTAAATGAAGTACTGAGCAGTCAAAGCAGGTATTAGATGAGAACTGTAAATAATACTGGGTTGTTTATAGAAGGAGAAGCTTGGAAAGGGTTAAATAAACACACTGATGTATGTAAAAGCACTACCTACTGTATTAGTACTGTTTGAATCTTTAAATAATAGTGATTTGCAGATCAAATAAAAGCTTCCTGTCTGAAAAAACATATTTTTGAAAATAAGAATATATATTTAATTTACAGTCTGTATTGACAGATCCATGTTTTCCAGTCGACGTACTGTTGAAAATGTTTACACGTTCCACAGACTTGCTTAACGGAATTAGCTGTGGATGAGAAAGAATGAAGCAATATGTAGAAGAAGTGTGTCAAGACGTGTAGGACCTAAGAGAGATGATACTCCTCGACGGTGGAGGGTTCGCTCGCGCTCGATTGAAATTACAGCTGGGCTCTAATTGCCCTGGTGCAACCGCTGCAGTGCGACCACCATGGCCGGAGGATTAGTGATGCAACACGAAGTTATAGGTGCAGAG
This sequence comes from Megaleporinus macrocephalus, assembly GCA_021613375.1. Taxonomy (NCBI): domain Eukaryota; kingdom Metazoa; phylum Chordata; class Actinopteri; order Characiformes; family Anostomidae; genus Megaleporinus; species Megaleporinus macrocephalus. Next base: position 30,661,684 of record CM038725.1, on the reverse strand, counting down.
AATCTCTGAGAAATCATTTCTAGGTGACCTCATGCCTTCAGGCAACCAGATGGTTGAAGTAATTAGCCCAAAGTCTGGACGTTAGATGTTGTGAGGGCCTGTCTGCATCTCTCAAGATCTCTTTCATTTAGCAGACGCACTTATCCAGAGTGCAACTGTGGATGGTGCACCAGTACAGCGTGCCCAGATATAGTATATTGGTACCATACCAGTAAAGGGCTTTCTGAAGAATCTTTCAACGAGTGGATCTTATAGGATTACAGGATTGTGCTCACGGGGCAGTCGTGGGCTGAAGGTTAGGGGGCCGGTCCTGTGACCGGAAGGTCGTGGGTGCGATTCTCTAGACCAGGGGTGTTTAATTAGAGTTCAGTAAGGTCCAGTTAAAGGAAATTTCCTCAGGCCGAGGTCCAGACCATCATAACTTCTAACGTGTGTTATGATTCAGTGGTGTATCCTGCATACTAGTCTATTATCAGCATCCTATACCATCAGCTACTGAAAGACCAACACATCACACATACCGTTCAGTATATTTCAGTATATTTACTGTTAAATACTGAACTGAATTAATTAAGTTGGCTTGAAAGAGCGAACTTACTGTTCTTCATAATCTTCTTATTATTTATTATTATTATATATTATGTATTTCTAAGAAATCAGACTTACAAATTTAAGGTGGAGTTCTAGAAATTTAAGGTGGAGTTATAGAAATTTAAGGTGTAGTTATAAGAATTAAAGGTGTAATTGTAGGTATTTATGGTGGAGTTCTAGAAATTTAAGGTGGAGTTATAGGAATTTAAGGTGGAATTGTAGAAATTTAAGGTGGAGTTATAGGAATTTAAGGTGGAGTTATAGGAATTTAAGGTGGAATTGTAGAAATTTAAGGTGGAATTATAGAAATTTAAGGTGGAGTTATAAGAATTTAAGGTGGAATTGTAGATATTTAAGGTGGAATTGTAGACATTTAAGGTGGAATCATAGAAACTTACAGTACTCACACTGAAACACAGAAATAACAGCAGGACCCATGTTTTAAGGTGGAATTGTAGGAATCTAAGGTGGACACCACACACACACTACACACACTGATTAAAAACACATCTTCACTACACACAGACACCCACACACGCTATACACCACGCACACTACTATCAGCAGGCGATTTCAAGCCAACTTCAAAGTTCGTTCACAGACTTTCCCTTTCTAGTTATTTATAAACTTCTAATAAATGTTTTTACTTTTTATTTGAAGTAAAAAAAACCTGAATGCTTTTTAAAAAAAGACATCTTAAAGTGTTTATTTATAGAAACAGTAAATAAAGCAGCGTCTTCTCGTTAACTCAGTTTCACACTGAGCTCCAGACCTGTTGGTTAGGAGCTGGCTGTGGGAAGAATAAACATAAGTCGGTTTCACCGTCAGCTGTCCTTTTTTAGAGCTTTTTTCAAAATCTCTGCCTCTTAAAATAATTGTAACTCTTAAAATGAAAAAAAAAATTAATTAAATCGCTCTTAATAGTTCATCGGTTTGAGTGGGGGGTATTTAGCTTGACTGTATTCATCAAAACATTCCACTGGACGAAGGTTCAATATCATTTAATGGTTTCTCAGAGACTATAAAGCATTTACTTTTAGGACTGTGCCAATGCTTTATCTATTAAACAAAGATAAAGGTAGACCTTGAGGACAAATACAAGGTGCACCCCCCCCCAACTAATAACATCAGGCATTGCAGTGTTTCTGCGCAACAAGGACGATGAACAACAGGATGCTCCCCACGTGCAGCCGTCTGCCAGCCGGTGCCTGTCTCTTCCCGTGGCAGGTGGGGGTTATCCATGGGAATCATATTCATTTAGCTCGACCAGACATACATATGTTCCAAATACAAACACCAACTCTCATGGGGGTGGGGGGGTGGGTTTGTAACTCACCAGCATCCCGACCACCCAGAATGAGTCCAGCACGGCTTGACGTTTTCCTCTCTTTGTCTCTCCCCGTAGATCCTGCGGGATTTCTGCACACTGCAGCGAGTTTGTTTACCTTCACACTTGTAGCTCTGCGAATAGCAGTGCGGGAACTCAGGGGAACATTGGTGGGGCTTGTGAAGATCCACGGCTCCGGATCCAGGTTCACTGTGCAGTTGTTATAGTTGGAGATCGTCCATGTGGTCACGATGGAACTGTTGGATATTCATGTTTACTGTCAGTCTACTACTGTGTGAAATGTTAAGGTCGTGAGGTTCTGGGCTGGCTCAAGACCAGAAGCTCTGGTTATAGCCCTGGAGGCTCAGCTCAGGCCAGGCATTGTCCCTGAGGGAGCATCTGAGGTATAATCCAATGGGAAGTGCTTGGCTTCTTTGTCACTTACTCTAAAGAGTTTGGAGAGTTTTGAGGGTTCCTCAAGGTTCCCTGACCTGAAAGCAGCTTTAGGTCTGCCAAACTCAATCCCAACCACTATAGTCTCCACTGCAAATCTGCTCTCAGATCAGTGTGGGAACAGTAGGCTCTGACCAAACCCTCTTTTTGGGAGCGGCCCAATAGAGATCCAGGCTGAGTTCCGCGCTACAGAGAGTGTTCAGCGTTGGGCTTAATCTATTAACCCAAAAACTCTGCTTTTGTCTGGCTACTTTATTTATGTGTGCTAGCATTCGTCTCATTGTCTATTCCAGTATTCCCTCCATTATTCATTCCGCTCGCTGCTCCGTTCCGCGACGCCCTTTCACGAGCGCCAGTGAGCGAGCACATTCCCTGGAGAGGGGCCAGGAGTACGAATGCATGTGCGAGATTCGCCGGAATTAAGCCAGGGCCCCGGACCCGATTTGTACTCAGATTGGATTAGCCGCATCAATTTGGGAATCGGCCCCGCTCTTGTTTTGTTTGCGTCGTCGTGTGCCCGCCGCATACATGTCGTCATTGGTGCGCGTCTGGAAATATGGCTCCCCATGCCGCGGCCCAATCCACAATGCTCTCGTGGCCTATTTTGGGCTTGGGGTGTGTTTGGAGGGGGGGTTCAACACAGAAGGGATTCCTTGATGGGATCGCGTTCCCCCCATTCTGCCAAAACACACAACAGAGCAACCTCCCAGTGCTCGTTCGAGAATAAGAATTTGAAGAATGCAGTGGCTGTAATTAGACTAAACCTCCTAAGCGAGTCTGATCAGTCTGCTGTAGTAAACTCAAACTGTTGGGCCGGTTGAAATGCCAGCGTTTGAAACAGAGTGTATAATTTAGTTTGGCGTCAGTGGGGAACTTTGCTTATTCACACACATACACTTGAAGTCAATAGTCACCCAAATCTTTTATATTAGTTCTTTAATAAATCTGCTTCAGAGCTCCAGAGCTGTCCGCTGATTCATCTTGACAAGGTTATAATTGAAAGTACAAAATATTGAACTGCATTGTTTACATTTTCTTTTACATGGTACGGTGGTGTAGTGGTTAGTATGGTGGTGTAGTGGTTAGTATGGTGGTGTAGTGGTTAGTATGGTGGTGTAGTGGTTAGTAAGGTGGTGTAGTGGTTAGTATGGTGGTGTAGTGGTTAGTATGGTGGTGTAGTGGTTAGTATGGTGGTGTAGTGGTTAGTATGGTGGTGTAGTGGTTAGTACGGTGGTGTAGTGGTTAGTATGGTGGTGTAGTGGTTAGTATGGTGGTATAGTGGTTAGTACGGTGGTGTAGTGGTTAGTACGGTGGTGTAGTGGTTAGTACGGTGGTGTAGTGGTTAGTATGGTGGTGTAGTGGTTAGTATGGTGGTGTAGTGGTTAGTACGGTGGTGTAGTGGTTAGTACGGTGGTGTAGTGGTTAGTACGGTGGTGTAGTGGTTAGTATGGTGGTGTAGTGGTTAGTATGGTGGTGTAGTGGTTAGTATGGTGGTGTAGTAGTTAGTAAGGTGGTGTAGTGGTTAGTATAGTGGTGTAGTGGTTAGTATGGTGGTGTAGTGGTTAGTACGGTGGTGTAGTGGTTAGTACGGTGATGTAGTGGTTAGTATGGTGGTGTAGTGGTTAGTATGGTGGTGTAGTGGTTAGTACGGTGGTGTAGTGGTTAGTACAGTGGTGTAGTGGTTAGTATGGTGGTGTAGTGGTTAGTATAGTGGTGTAGTGGTTAGTACGGTGGTGTAGTGGTTAGTACGGTG